>CM053784.1:90060826-90660826 GCA_028749045.1 Cupressus sempervirens | reverse complement strand
TACAAATGCCCCTCTTTGAGCTAATATGCAAAGCATATTAGTTCAAAGACTATCTTGCATTTTTGATTTTAGGTCAAATTATGATGATTGAATGTCTTTTCGTTGATGTCTAATTGTTGACGATTTGATGATTTGATTATTGTTGACTTGATGTTTTGATTGCCATTGATTTGTTGATTGGATTGTCGTTGATTTGATGATTTGATTGCAATGTTGATTTGGTGTTGCCATAGTTTTGTTTGGATGCCTTGGTTTTGGTAGGTTTGATGTTTGAATTTTTTTAGCTGGGGTAGGACATTTTTGATGTTTCAAAAGTTTTTGATGACCCAGCTTGGATGCCTCAGTTTAATTTTTGATGCCCTAGCTTGGATGCCCTAGTTTGATTTTTGATGCCCTAACTTGGATTCCCTGGTTTGATATGGATATACTACCCCCTTAGAAATGAAATTGGAAAAATGTATGTACGAAATAGGGACATTCCAATTTTATTTCTGAAAATGTTGATGAGAACCATTGGTAGGGAAGATGTAATCACAAAGTGATGGGTAGAATCAATCAAGTAATGTTGATACATAGAAAAAGTGCCCCCCTTTCGGATACAAAGTAGGAAAAACTAACATGTCCATCTCAGGATATAGAGTAGGACAAATAATTGGCTCAAGATAGAACCATTAACTGAATAGCTATATTTTGAGATTTGATTGATGTAGGATGATCACTTGTGATGAAAAATTGATGTCATTGTTCAATGTTTGATTGTTCAAGATGAGGTGAGTTCTCCCAATGACAAGGGATCTTTAGATCAGACACATATAAATGACTTTTGGGCTCCTTCTCTTGTCTCTCATGAGACATTTTTGTTGAAATAAAGCCTTATTTAGCCACAAATCATGACTTTTGAGATCCTTCTCTTGTCTCTCATGAGACATTTTTGTTGACATGAAAATCACGTGGAGCCTCCAATCAAGACTTTTGAGCTCCTTTTCAATTTCACTTCTACCCACCAAGTGAAAAGATAAAACCCAAATTCTTACCCCAACCCCTTCTAAAATCCTATAAATAGAAGAAGAATTCAAGAGCAAAAGGATCCAAGTCTTAGGAATTTGCACTATAGGCACATTTTGATTCATCATCTAGCATTCTTATTGTAGCATTTTGGCATTATTTTGTGTTATTTAGCATCATTTATCACTTGTTAGTTCATTGCATATTTATTTTTCAGCATTCTCCCATTCTAGAACTATCACTAAGATGCTAGTCTGAGAGCTATTTTAGTAGTTGTAGTTAGGGAAACATGAGATGCTTGTAGAGATTACATTCTAATGATGATATCTTGGGTTTAGTTTAGTTTTTCGTCAGTCCATTTGCATTCTACACTACGGTTTCATGAATATGTGTTTACACCGTGTGCAAATTGGCACCCACCATGGGGCTTCGTATTAAAGCCTCTTTGTTCTTCAAGTTTTCTTGCTGATCTACTATTCTTCTTTTAGATCCATTATTAAGCTATTGTTATGTTGTAAGTTTGGAGAGTGATTTTTGAAGGAGGAGTTTAAATACTAAAGCTTTTTGTGGAGAACTTCTATCTTCTTGTCTTCTTCTCTCATACATCCCTGGCTTCCATCATGAGTTTTCATCCTTGCATTTGCATATTAGCTTAGATCCATATTTGTTTTCATAGATTAGTATTTCATTGTTATTACATTTCCTTTCTTGCATTGTTTTGCATTGTTATCATTTAGATTAGTTTTCATCTCCATTTGCATGCATATTGGATCCTTGAATCTCTTGTTTTGTGGTGTACTTGAATTTGATCTTTTGCAAGTTTTATAGCATTTGAGAAGCTTCATATCGAGATCAGGAAAACTTTCAAAGGCATTTCCAAGCTCACAAAGATTAGATCTATCAAAAATCACAACCACAAGGCTACTAGAAATGTGCGACAGGAATGAAGACTCTAAAAAATGTGCATAGCCCTTGCTAGCTTTGAATAAGGTAGGTGGACCACAGCTCTTGTCAATTAAAAGTGTGGCATTTCTCAAATTTTCAAGCATAGTATAGTTTAATAAGAATGTTCAATCTTGCTGATTTGATAAAGAAGTAGGCCTATGCTCTCAACTCTTTGGAGTTGATCAGAATGCCCAACCTTCTGTAAAGATTAGTTATAGTTGAACAAGGAAAAGAACCCACACATAGTCTAATTAGGAGCCCCCTTGTCTTCAATAGTATAAGGGCTAGTAATTAATCCTTTGCGTTTTTCATGTTTGGGGAACCAAAATAGTAGGGATATGCTCTCACTCTTCTTGAGTGATCAGATTCCCAAACCTGTTTGTGACTTCCATTTCTTACTTTTCACTAGGTAGGATTATCTAGCCATAGAAGGGCTACCTCCCGAATTGCCTTAGTAGGTCCAGTGAGAGGGATTGCCCCCAATCTTGTATTCATAATTGAATGCAAGCCACCTGTGTTTAGAACATAGCCTTCCTCTAGTAGTCCCACAAAGGATTGTGCCAAACCTCCCTGGCATTGGTGGGAAACTCTTTGTCACAGGAGAGGTAAATCAAAACATAGTTGGAACACTAAGATCCACTAGTCACCAGCCTTTAGATAACCTTATCAGGAAGCCATTTTCTTCCATTTTCTAGGCATGTGCAGTTTTTACATCTTGCATTGGTTCTACTGCTATTGTGCTTGGAAGTGTTTTAAAACTTAATAACAAACACCAGGGCGGATCATAAACCTTCTAGAAGGAAAAACCTCAAACCGGTATCAATAAAACAAATTCAAAACCAAGACATTGCTGAACTTACACTACATAAAAAAATGCTTTTGAACATTCTTGTAATGCTTTTGATCTCTATCATGACACATATGCCTGTAGAACAACACATTTGAGCCTTGAAACAATGCATCTGACCATCACTGTGACACATCTAAGTAATGAAATAGTGCATTTGATCACTGAAATAGTGCATCTGACCATTCTTGTGATGCATCTAAGAAAAAACATGAAATAAAGGCTATCTTTAAACATGACACTTGCGAACAAACAATAAATTTGGATACCCTTTTCCATGTTGGTATTTTACAAAGTCTAAAAATTTCTGTGTCTAACCGAAAACATCTTTTGAAAACAAGTGAAGCTACATCATCATCAACCCAATAGTTACCATTACCTCACTTTGCACATCAAGCCAGGAACATTTAGAAACACACATCTGTGCTTGGCTTTGAAAAAGTGAACCTTAATCTATTAACATTGTTAAATGCCTTGTCCAATTTAGCTTATTGCTACAAACAAATCACGGTTAACAAAAACTTTCAGCTTTTGAAGAATGCCTAGAAACTAAAAGAATCCAATTTACCTTTCATGCCACCATGCAAAACAAGTGTCCCAACAAAACTAAAATAGTCCCCCATATGAGTGAGTGCTAGGATAGAAAGTAGGACTATCAAATGCAAAAAACCTCTAAACCTCCTCAAATCTACTACATGTGTGGCTGAATTTGTTGTGCTCCTTATTGTTGCTATCATGCTAGCTATTTCCACTACTCCTTTTGTCGACCCTTGTCCCGACATCCCGAGGCTACTCCATTGACACGCCCCACTCATTACTTCACCACCACTAACACCTCCCACATCCTTCAAAGTTTCTCCTATGGACTTCTCAGGAGATTTTATTTCCTCTATTTCCTCTGCTCCTAACATAGTCTTCATCTTCTTAGGAGGACTATCCTCCACTTGCAATGCCTGTTGCACTGCAGTCCTTGATAACATCATTAAAGCTAATAAGGGCATTTCTTCTACCTTTGTCCCCACCTCTTCGAGTTGTGCTAGCCTTTGTCATGCCTAGCTTGCCTCACCCGAACCCGAAGCCAACCCTTGGAGTTTTGATTACTCCACCCACTCCTCAGAAGTTCACCTAACACACTTTTCTCTTCGCCCTTGCCTCATCCACCTTCCCTGACTAGCATCACCCTCCTACTATGACTGATCTGGTGAGCCTGACATGCTTTCACTTGCACATTGCCTCAACCTTCTCAATCAATCTAATGACCACATTTTACTCTTCACCTTGCTTCATTCATTCCCATGCTATACACTTATTTATGGTCGTCCCTCTCTTGGCTTCATTTTTTATAGAACTTCCCACATGTTTGCCTCCCATCACACTTGTACTAGGTACATTTCCACCATTCTTGCCCTGTAATGACCGTTAATTTTTTTTTCCAACCTTCTCTACCAACACACGCCCTCTGTATCCCACTGCACTGGTACCTGGTACACTTGTCCCTTGGTTTTGACATTTAGCCACCTTAATTTCCACCAATGCTTAGATAGTACCCACTGCTAAATTGCCACCGACACATGTTGCATGCTCTTCTTCGCCTGATACAACAGTTGCTCCTTGGTAGAACTGAACAAACTTGATACTATTTTGCACAACTGGAAGCATGCCTGGTCTGCAAATAATGATTTCCTATGCTATCATGTGCTTTTAGTGCCTCAATGATGTACTTGACTAGAGGTACTAGGATAAAGTCATGATCTTTTATTGTTTTTTCACTATTTTATTTCAGTGATCCTATGGTTTCGCACAATATTGGTGTCCACTTATAAGTGCCTCCTCTCATATGGAATGCTATGTGTACCTCGACCAATTTTGTGTGATATCTTAGGTGAGATCTTTTAACTGACATGTGACTATTTGCGTGCCTATTTTTATTATTCTATGGCTATAGCTTCTGGTTCTTAATGGTTGTCATTTTTTCTTGTAAATTGTTCATCTTTGCTAGTACTTCTTGGTGTGACATAGTATTCATATCACTATAGCTGAGCTAGTGGTGGTTGTACTTCATCATTTTTGTTTTATTACACGCTCTATGATGACAATTAGTTTGCATCTCTTTAAATAAAAAAGTGACAGTTAGTTGCATTCATTTAGTTTGCATATTCATCTTGGGTTCCTTTGCACACAAATGGTGGGCACATAAATCAGGATACAATTCATGGATGTTAGTTCACAACTTCACGATTGGTTATCAAAAACTGGACAACAACATCAACATCAACATCATGACTAGCTTCTAGCACTCCACTCTCATAAACTTCATCTCTTTACAATATTCACACTAGCATTCATTTCATTCATATCTCATCCCATCACACTCTATCTTACCACATTTCATTACATTCATATTACCAAACACATTTTCATTACATCATTAGTAACCTACCATCTATTCTCACTCATGATCCATCTACATTAATCATTCACATATATATACACTTCTGCATCCACTGCTACCATAATCATCAAATCAGGCCATCACATGCATACATAAATCCATGATATCTCAAGTGCACAAGTCTGAACATCAAAAATCTCAAAAATCTCATATATCAAATAGATTGAATCATCAACATCAGAAGGTCTCAACACAAAAGGGTCCTAATCATAAATGACATACATGATAAGCCAATAAAATGAAGCTCCACAAATTAACCCTATGTCATACCACCTACATCATCTATTTTTTTCTAATCTGAAGATCCCTTGTCATTGGGAGCACTCACCCATCTTGAACAATTGAACATCACATAGTGACATCAATTTTTCATCACAAGTGATCATCCTACATCAATCAAATCTCAACATTTAGCTATTCAACTAATGCTTCTATCTTGAACCAGTTATTTGTCCTACTCTATATCCTAAGATGGATATGTTAGTTTTCCCTACTCTGTATCATGAGGGGGGTAATTTTTCTATATATCAACACTACTTGATTGATCTTACCCATCACTTTGTGACTCGACTTTCCCTACCAATGGTTCTCATCAACATTTTCAGAAATAAAATTGGAACATCCCTATTTCGCACATATATTTTTCCAATTTCATTTCTGAGGGGGTAGTATATCCATATCAAACCGGGGCATCCAAATTGGGACATAAAAATTTTCTGAGACATCAAAAATGTCCTACCCCAGTCAAAATATTTCAAACATCAAGCCTACCAAAACCAGGGTGTCCAAACAAAATTATTGCAACATCAAATCAATGGCAATCAAATAGTCAAATCAATGATAATCAGATCATCAAATCAATGAAAATCCAATCATCAAATCAATGATAATCAAATCATCAAATCAACAACAATCAAGACATCAAATTATCAACTATCAAACATCAAATCATCAACGAATAGATATCCAATCATCAATATTTGACCTATAATCAAAATATCAAGATAATCTTTGAACTAATATGCTTCACATATTAGCTCAAAGAGGGGCATTTGTAGACACCCAAAAATTGGCAAAGACTTAAATCACGCAGTTTCGATCAATCAGTGCAAATTAAAGAGAAAATCAGAAGAGACACAATAAAATTTTGAATCAAAATATTACATTAGGTCATTAATCATCTTTCAAATTAATAAGACCTAAATCAACTTCAAAAAAGGAGAGAAACAATTCAAAATCATAAAATGAAATTCAAAAAAAAGGAGAAGGAAAAGACAAACATTTGAGAATAAATGGAACTTTTATTAAATCAATAAATCCATTTATTCTCACAAAATAAAAATCCTCCTTTTATATAAAGAATTAAAAGAAATCCAAATTTAGCCATAAATCATGACTTTTCGGGCTCCTCCTTTTGTCTCTCATGAGACATCTTTGTTTAAAATAAAAGTCGTATTTAGCCACAAATCATGACTTTTAGGCTCCTCCTTTTGTCTCTCATGAGACTTTTTTTTTGAAAATAAAAGTCATATTTAGCCACAAATCATGACTTTTGGGCTCCTTCTCTTGTCTCTCATGAGACATTTTTGTTGAAAATAAAAGTCATATACTTTTTTGAAAATAAAATTCATATTTAGCCACAAATCATGACTTTTGGGCTCCTTCTCTTGTCTCTTATGAGACATTTTTGTTGAAATAAAGCCTTATTTAGCCACAAATCATGACTTTTGAGATCCTTCTCTTGTCTCTCATGAAACATTATTGTTGACATGAAAATCACATGGAGCCTCCAATCAAGACTTTTGAGATCCTTTTCAATTTCACTTCTACCCACCAAATGAAAAGGTAAAATCCAAATTCTTACCCCAACCCCTTCTAAAATCCTATAAATAGAAGGAGAATTCAAGAGCAAAATGACCCAAGTCTTCGGCATTTGCACTATAGGCACATTTTGATTCATCATCTAGCATTCTTATTGTAGCATTTTAGCATTATTTTGTGTTATTTAGCATCATTTATCACTTGTTAGTTCATTGCATATTTATTTTTCAACATTCTCCCATTCTAGAACTATCATTAAGATGCTAGTCTGAGAGCTATTTTAGCAGTTGTAGTTAGGAAAACATGAGATACTTGTAGAGATTACATTCTGATGATGATATCTTGGGTTTAGTTTAGTTCATCATCAATCTATTTGCATTCTACACTAAGGTTTCATGAATACGCGTTTACACCGTGTACAATATCTACACTGAAGAAAGAATTGAAGACATATGTCTAGAAAGAAATTCAGATGAAGCTAATGAAGCAATCAAAAACCTATTATAGAAGAATTCCAATCTTCAAGAAGATGTCAGAAAGCTAAAAAGAGAGCAAGAAATCCAATCATTCAAACTATGTGAAGTCATGGAAGAAAAAGAAAAAGCCAAAGAAGAGATAGAAGAAAAGAACAATGCAATTCAACAACTATCCCTTTAGCAAGCAGATTTTATCAATCAAATCACCAATGAAAATGAAGAGCTTATGAATCTAATATTAGAGAATGAAAGACTACAAAATGATCTCAGCATTGAAAAGAAAACCTATTAAAGAATGATGAAATCTTAGGAAAGCATGAATCAATTGAATGAACAAAATCAGTATAGACACAAAGGCAAAGATGGAATAGGATATATAGAAGAAGGTGAATCATCTCAGCAAGGAGCTCAAAATAATAAAAGGCCTACTTGCAATAATCATGGTAAGATAGGTCATACATCAAACAAATGTTGGAGTAATGGAAAAGAAAAATTCAATGGAAAGTGTTACAGTTGCAATAAACATGGTCATAGAGAAAGTGAATGCAAAGAGAAACCTAAGTTTGAAGGTAAATGCCACAATTGCAAGAAACATGGACACAAATCTTCAAAGTGAAAAACCAAGAAGTGGAACCCAACATAACAAATTGTGAAAGAAATGTTTGGATGGAATAACAACACATGGTGTAGATATCACTACTATGGTGAATTTGGGCACATTGGAGAAAACTATGTGAAACATCACATGGGAAAAAGAGATACTATAAAAATATGTTTTATTTGTACAAAACTTGGACATCTTGCCAAAAACTGTATGAACACAAGTAGAATTGAAGATGAAAAAATTTGAAGCTGACAATATCAGAAAGCAAATGAGGTAGCAATGGATACCAAAATCTCTAGAGAATGCAAATGAAAGTCACAAAGTGGATGACACCCAAGTCAATGAGTTGGGTGGCCTAATCATTTCAACTTAGTCCCCTATGGAGATCATTGGAACTGTGATTTAGAAAAGTCATCTAACATCACCTCCAACCAGTAAGAAAAAAGATCCATATCAACATTCAAGATGCATAGGGTTCACCGAGCATGATAGGAAGCATGAGACCTTATCGAGCAAAGTCATGTTTCATATTGTTTCAGGTTGTAGAAACAAAGTTGGTAGTTCCTACCAAGTGATGGTGACTCTACCAAGGTATAGACGTATCCTGAGCATTAAAGAATAAACCAAGTGGAGGAAAACTTGTCATTGAGTGAGTATGAAGTACAAAGCATTAATGGTAATTGAAAAGATGAAATTCATTAAAAGGAAGAAATCAATTCCATTATTTCACCTTGAATTTTACAGAGCAGAGAATGAAGAGAAAATTCAGAGCCCTCAAGCAATTTGAGTATTTGTTGTTGAATATTTATCATGTTTTTAGAAACCCTACCAAGCAATGGCATCATCAAGCATCAAAGTCAAGAAAGGTTATGAAATGTTGGCTCATGGAGTCGACTGCAAGGCACCTTCATTCAAGTTGAGTCCAATGATTACAGAAGTGCTTGACCCAGTTGGTGAATAGTCTCAAATTTTTCCCAAGGTATTACTCATGCACCACACCAATTCATTTTACTACTATTCTATTCAGGAACTTGGAACCTCCTAGAAATGAATGAGATGTTCAAGGAATTAAATGTGGATGGTGAATTGAAACTCGAGCATCAACATTTGGAAACCAAGGGTTTGACACATATTTCACATTTGACAAGGTATTTTCAAGTCAAATGGATCAGACTTATTCTAAGTTGTATTGATAATGGGCACTTATGGTTGGATCAACCTGTTCAGATTACTAAGAAAATGATTCATAGAATCAGTAGGCATCCAATGCTAAATAGATGAAAGATGACTGAAACTTGGGCTGAACTTACCAAGAGGACTCTTGTCGTATGGGATAGAAGAGACATGAAGCTAAGGTATGACAAACATGGAGCTGAAATTTAGCATACATGTGATTGCACACAAAATATACAACTCTAGTTAGTTGAATAATGTGTCACATGAAGCTGTTGATCTCACATATAAGGTGGTGAAGAATAATCTATCCTTTGACTTTGCCAATTTTTTGTTGAACCAATTCAACAAGAACATGGAGAGCATCAAAGTGTCAAAGAATAACCCACGTAAGTTTTGTTCTCTTTTGACATGTTTATTCTTTTTTGTTCAAAAGTTTTTCCCTTCCAAATGTTTTGTAGCATGGAGGAAGGATGTTCCAATTTTATATTAGATCAATGAGTATATAGCAGTAATGGGTGAGAATTTTGATAGAACCATAGATAATTATTTTGAATCATTCAAAGAGAAGACACAAAATAGGCTTAGGATACCTAGGAGTCTTGTGGAAGACTATGAGAAAGATTTTTTTTTCATGGTTGACTATGAAAAAGTATACATTCAGTCAATCAAACCTAAGATGGCATGGGTTAAACCTCTAGACTATGAGGTTAACATTAACGATCATCGAGGATATTATAGAAGCTTTGTTGAATGATCCCATGGATCCTAAAGCCACCTATTTAGGAACTTATGATGAAGCAAAGGAAAGAATTGAGCTTGAGATCAAGCTACCTCGAACAGTAAACAAAGAAAGGAAGATAGTAGAAAAGTTAATGAAAAGCATAAAACAAGCAAGTTCTACTCCCATGCTAACAGAAGGCAAAGGAGATGATGTAAATTATGATGATGAAGAGGATGAAGTAGAGGAATTTAAATCTGAGAAGGAAGAGCCTCCTAACAAGAAAGGGAAGGTTATCATAACTAGACTTGTCAAATCCTCCCCTGCTATATTTACAAGAAGGGCAGCCAAATCTAAGAAGAAGTTGAAGTTAGGTGAAATTGAAGTAGAGAAGATTATCTTCAAAATATTTGCACCTACACTCCAAGAAAAATTGAAAAGGATGGAAGAAGGATCTTGCATGGAAAATTTCAAATCTCTTAAGTATTAGACTAGGAATGCAAAAGAGAATTTTTTTTTTGAGGATATGCTTATGTCAAAATTGGGAAAATGGAAGTATTCACTAGATGAGCTTGCACAACAAATTCCTAATGAACTTTTACAAGTGATTAAACCTAGACAGGAAAGTACAACAAAGACTATCAAGGACATCTTTGAACAAACTTTGAAGCAACTCATGTTGAGTCTTAGTGAGAAGGAGGTGAAGGAATCCTTGAAGCAAAATGAGAAGAAGTTCACTCTCAAATTCAACACATGTATGATATTGCTTAAAGATATTGAATCTATGGTGAAGACAACTACTACTATATCGAAAAACATCTATAAGCTACACCAACCCAATGAATTTTTTGTACATGTTGATGACAAGGATGATGAAGATGAGGAAGAAGAAGTAGAAATAAAAGATGATGAAATAGATGATGTCAATCTAGATGATGATGAGGAATAACATGAAGCTACTGGAGGAAACCTATCAGAGATACAAAGCATTGAGGAAACAAATGTAGAGAAAATTGCAGTAGCAATCATGGCTTCATTTCCTCACTCTCTAAGCACAACCTTAGTACAATTTGGCTTAGAGAAAGCTTCTACTAAGTTGGTTGTGGATACCAGTGCTACACTAATAATCCAACCAATCTCTGGATCTATTTTGCCAAGTGTAACATTGACTGAAGTGCCCAACACTTCATTTGTCGAGTAGCAAGTTCCTCCATCATCAGGCTTGACTAAGCAACAACAAGGTATTCCTATTGTTAGTATTGTTTCTACATTTATTGCTACTCCATCTATTTATACAATTTTTTCTATTCCAAGTGTATCCATAGCTAGTACAATGATAGTTAAAAACCAATCTCAACTAAATCTCCAAGTCTTAGATAAAGGTAAACAAAATTTTTGTACCATTCTAAAGGAAAAGGGTAAAGAAGATGTAGAAGAAATTGATCTAGATGAGGACATATTTATTCCAAATTAGGATATCTCTACCCTCACCCCTGATGAAATGGATACCATGGTGAACTACTGAAGAAGAGAGCTAATAAACAAAATATTAGAGAAGAAAAGAAGAAATAAAATTGAGTTCTTGAAGATATAAAGAGCATATTTGTTGATGCTTTGAGTATTGAGGTTGATGGAAAACAATCCATTCTAGACCAATTAGCTTAAATTGTCCACAAATATATTGAAGATTTGAATGGATAGGATAAACTACTACAAAGAGCTGAAAGAAAATTTGAGAATAGAGTGTTGGAACAAGTTGCACAGAGAATTGCAATAGATAAAGTAGAGTTATCTACTATTCTTGTTTCACTAGAAACATCTATTAGTAATGTCGTATCATTATTTGTCAAATTGAGTGATACAAACGAGATTAAGGATAAACTATTCAAGATAGATGAAGATGTGAGGGCAAGTACACACTAGCTATCACTTGACCCAAGTCATAGTTTTGCACATCACTTAAAGATCAGATATTTGACAAATCTACAGGAAAAATTATTGAAGGAAGAAGCCAAGATAAGGGCCACACTTTGAAAAAATTCAAGGCATGATTCTTCGAAACATGGATGCATTGTAGAAACACATTGCACATGTAAAGACACTCATCCATAATAATAACTTCTCCATCATTGATCACATAATAGAATTATTAGTAGAAGTTTAGATTTCCCTACATGCTAGTAAGGTACTACAAGAGAATTGGGACAAGACTATGGTAATAATCTTGAAGGTACATTCTAATTTTGTGTCACATTTTGATATTAACACACACACACACACACACACACACACACTACACCTTTGGCATTTATGTTAGAAAGGGGGAGAAGATATTATATAAAGAGGGAGAAGATATTGACAAAGGAAGAGAAGTATAGTATTATACAGAGATTTGTACAAATAAGCAAAAATTATCTTTACAAAAGCAATTTTGAAAAATTAGAAAACCAAAGTATGTTATCAAGCAATAGTAGCAAGAAGCCAAAACTGAGTTGAAGATGTAGAATGATGATAAAGGAATTTTTTGACTTATAATTTTGAATTTTCATAATTTTTGGTTTGGTAAGTGTTTTTTTTACTAATGCCAACGGGGGAGATTGTTGAGATTAAGGTCAATTTGTCTATCAGTGACTCAACACTTAGTCAAATGGTTACATTTCTATCGAGCTCTATAGTTGCTATTGAACTTATCATTTAGTTTGCAGTGTTAACCAAGTGATTCTATTTTTCTTGAGCCAACTAGTCAGAATATAGTGTCTACTGAGCACATGAATTAGTTTACAGTGTTCTCCAAGCTACACAGTGTTTATCGAGCTTTAGAAACAAAGTATAGTGCAAACTGAGTGTAGTAGAGGCTACCGAGCTAGTAATTGAAAGTGAAGAAGATCATAGTGTTAACCAAGCTCTGGCATGTTAACCAAGTTATATTGTATCTACTGAGCTCATACTATTAACAATATGAATCTATTGTTGACCAAGTCATGCAATGTCAACTGAGTGATTCAGTAGGTATTAAGTTTCTCAGTGTTCATTGTGTCACACAGTGCTAACTGATTTTGAGCTACATGGAAGTGATTAGTATGGAACAATCTTCAAGTTCAACTAAGTGCCAAAGATTTCCAAGCATTGATAGTGTTTGCCATGTATCAAACCATCATTGAGATTTTATTCAAAACCCAAGCTACAACAACTGGGCTGACTTTGTGAATTATGATGAAATTGGTATTGTAGTTGAATCCAATAAGTTGTGATTTGGATTGGTATATATGTAATCCATTGTATCATATCCAAATAAGTATGTGAAGAAATATATGATAGAGCAGGAGTGTGAATTGAAGAAGGATACAAGCAATATAAGGGACATCTGAGATTTATCTATCACTGTCAGGTGACCATTGTAATTCAAGAAATCTCATTTAGCAAATCAGAGTTGTAGATTAGAGATCAACAGTTGGTTCATCCTAACAGGTGCATTAGTCAAATCCTTTAATAGGCCAGACTTAACAATCTTTAGCCAAATCTCTTAGCTGAGTGCATACTTCATTGTATGTTTGTAAATCCTTTAACAAGGTGGACCTCACAATCCTTATTGCTCCTAATAGGGAAGATTACCAGAAGTGGTCAATTGTAAGCCTTAATAGGTTAACTTTATAATGTAGTACTAAAGCTTGTGGGTATCATCCCCACCCCAATTTTACTTTCTAATTGGAATGTTTCTAGGTCACCATATCTTGTGTCAAAGTGTTATGAATGTTTTATTACTTTCATTCTTTCATGCATGTAATTAGATTAGAATATTATATGAAGGATTAATTGGTGATTAAGAAAAAGTTATATTGGTTCCTGATTCACCCCTCCCCTCTTAGTAACCTTATCTACCTAATATCTCCAACATAGACTAGTTGAAGATGCTACATGGATTTCTCAATCTGAGTTGGATTTAGCTCAAGTTGTGACATCTCAATGATTCAAGAGAATCATTTCTTTCAACCTCGCTTGTCTAATGTAGGAGCATCCTAGGTTGCCTTGTAATTAGGCTAATCTTTGTTCATTCTATCTATTTTGCTGAGTTGCAATCATTGCTGAGTTCCAATTGTTGCTGAGTTGTAGTTGAACTGAGTTGTCCAGTGTTGGCCGAGCATTCCTTAATGTACTGAGTGAACATAATGTTTTTTTATGCTGAGTTCCTTCTTTGAACGAGTATGTTTGTGATTCGTTCTTAGTTTGAACTCACTTGTGTATTTAATTTGGATCATGAATTTAATGTTAGGATCTTGTCTTGGGATGTATGTGAACCATTTTTAGGTTGTCCTTCTATTATGTAATAATCTAGAATCTTATGTAAGCCATTTTGGAAAGCATAAATAGACGTGTTTGGTTTAGGTTAGGTACCACTTAGAGAGTCTAGATGGGAGAGAGAAGTTAAAGATCTAAAAGTTTGAATTAAGGACCCATGAACATTAATTCAAACTTCCAGCTCTTCTACTTTGCACTCTCACTCTAAGAATCTCTAACCTAACCTAAATACCCCTATTTATACTTGACAAAATGGCTTACATAACATTCTAGACCATTACATAATAGAAGATCAACCTCAAAATGGTCTACACACATCACAAGACAAGATCCTTACATTAAATACATGATCCAAAATAATTACATAAATTCGATCAAAATAAGAGCCAATCATAGACAAACTTGGTCAAAGAAGGAACTAAGTATCATAAAACATCAGGTTCACTCAGCACATGAAGTAACACCCGACCACCAAGGAACTTAGTTAATATTGGGCAAATCAACCAACACTAAACAACTCGATAACAACTATAGCTCGACAACCACTATAACTTGGTACTAACATGCATACTGAACAAATATGAGAAGGATATCAAAGCAACCTAGGATGTTCTTGCATTAGAAAACTAGAGTTGAAAGAAATGATTCTCCTCAATGATTAAGATGTCACAACCTGTGTTGAATCCAACTCATATTGAGAAATCCCTAGAATATCTTAAACTGGTTTATTCTTCCACTTCACCAAATATTCATAGTAATCTTTTCCTCTTGTTCTTTTTCCAATTCACTGATCCAATATTTGTTCAACCTCTTTAGTCTACTTCTTAGGATAATCATTCTATATAACAACTTCATCATCTAACTCATGATACTTATGAAAATCAACAATATTGAATATAGGAGATATATCCATGTCAATAGCTAACTCAACTTCATAAGCATTACCACTATCAAACTTCCTCAAGATCTTACAAGGTCCAAATTTCTTCATTTTCAACTTACTATATATTCCAATAAGAAATCTTCCCTTCTTCAAATGAACCATCACCTCATCACCAACTTCAAAAAGCTGTTGTCCTCTAGATTTATCAACATTCTCTATATACTTTTGATCACTTTTCTCTAATCTCAACTTCACTTCCTCACACAAAAACTTTATAAAATAAGCAAATTCTTCCCCTTCAACACTTCTCTTCTCTTCACTAGTAACATACCTCAAATCTGATACTTCTCTTGGCTACATTCCAATAATAATCTCAAAAGGTGTTTTCCCTATACTCCTATTCACCAAATTAATATATGAAAACTTAGCTTGTGCCAATACCATATCCCAATTAATTGACTTATCTCTAACTAAACATCTCAACAAATTACCCAAGGTTCTATTCACAACCTCTATTTGTCCATCTGTCTGTGGAAGGAATGTAGAACTAAACTTCAACTCAGTATCAATCATCTTCCACAAAGTCCTCCAGAAATAACTAAATTTTTTTTTGTCTCTATTAGAAATAATACTTCTTGGTAATCCATGCAATTTAACACTCTCTTTGAAGAAAATCTTAGCAACATGCATGACATGTGATATCTTCTTACATGGTATGAAATGTGCCATCTTAGAAAATCTATCCACAACAACAAAAAATATGGATTCATACCCTCTTTTTGTCTTAGGTAATCCAAGAATAAAATCCATATTGATGTTACTCTAAGGTTTCTCAAGAACAAAAATAGGTGTATATAGTCCAATATTTTGGCTTACTTCTTTTGCCACTTGACAAATTCCACAACTCCTAGCAAACTTCTAAACATCCTTATACATCTATGGCCAATAATACTTTTCCTTAAGCAAACTCAATGTCTTATAAATTCCAAAATGTCTAGCCAATCCACCACAATGATTTTTCTTAATCAAATTAACTCTCATAGAACTTCTTGGTATACACAACTAAATTCCTTTGAATAATATACCTTCTTGAATGGAATAATATTCATACTTTCTTAGCTAACTTGACAGCTTTGGTGCTTTACACTCTCTCCATGCCTCAAAAAAATGAGGGCTAGTATCATACAACTCTTTCATCTCATCATAACCAATAACTACAACCTTCATCTCAGCCCCAAAGAAAGTCTTCTGCTTAGTACATCTATAAATTAGTTAGTAACTCCACTCTTGTGCTTGATCACAAATGTGAAACTCTAAAAATACTCAAACCACTTAATATGTCTCTGATTCAATTTATGTTTGACTTTTTAAATACTATAAATATTTATGATCAGTATACAACACCAAATCCTTAGGAATCAAGTAATGGCTCCACTTATGCAAGGATTAAACAATAACATAAAAATCTTGATCATATATAGAATAATTCCTTTTAGAATCATTCAACTTTTCACTAAACAAAACAACAAGTTTATGTTCTTGACTCAACACAACTCCTATTAAACTACCACTTGTATCACACTCAACTTGAAATACATTATTGAAATCAAGAAAAGCTAATACAACTAACTCAACAAACTTTTGGTTCAAAGTCTCAAAGTTCTTATTAGCTCCATGTGTTCACTTGAAATCCTTGTTATCTCCTCTCATAGTCTTGGTTATAGCATTACAAATAGTACTAAAAGTCTTTATAAGCTTTCTCTAAAACTATCCAGACCATGAAATGATCTTACCTTTCCCACATTCTTAGGTGTAAGCCACTCCAAATTACTTTAACCTTCTTAGGATCCATTCTCAAAACATCAGTTTAAATCAAAAATTCCAAATACACAATCTCTTTTTGTATAAAGGAGCACATTTTCAAATTAATTAGTAGTTTCTCCTCTTTCTATCTCTGCAATACTTGTCTAATATGATCAAGATGTTCTTCCTTAGTCTTACTGAATATCAAAATATCATCCAAATTAACAATCACAAACTTACCCAAGAATCTCTTGAGAACTTCATTCATCAATCTCATGAAAGTATTAGGTGCATTAGTCAAACTAAAAGGCATAACTGACCATTCATGCAAACCATCTTTTGTCTTGAAAGAAGTCTTCCATTCATCACCTTCTTTGATTCTAATATGATGATAACTACTCTTCAAATCAATCTTGGTAAAATACTTTTCTCCACTCAAACAATCCATTATGTCATCCATCCTCAGCATAGGAAACCTATATTTCACTGCAATCTTATCAATAGCTTTGAAATTAATACACATTCTTCATTCCCCATTCTTCTTAGGTGCCAATACAATAGGTACAATACATAGACTAAAGCTTTCTCTGACCAAACCTTTCTACAACAACTCATACACTTGTTTGTTAAGTTATTCATTCTCTGTAGGTGTCAATCTATATAGTCCTTTATTTGGAAAAATAGCTCCAAAAATTAGATCCATACAATGAATTATACTTATTATTAGTGGTAAACCACTAGGTATATCCTCTACAATAATCTCCTGGTACTCCAACAAATTTTCTATTTTTGTTGGCACTTAGTCAAAATTGCAATTTATGTTGTCACTTGACCTGTATTTTCTTCTATTGCTTGGTCATTACTAGACTCTATCACTCAACCATTACTACCACAACTCAGTCCTCTATGAATCATAGGAAAAAAAACATGGTTTTTTTCATCTCCTTATTAAATGGTTTTCCATCAACCGTGCAAACTCTAATAGTAGTAAAATTCACTTCATCAAGAACTTCAATCAAAGGCAACAATAAATTATTTTCTCCATTCACCCAAAGTTTATATTGATTTGATATACCATCATGCACACCATCTCTATCATATTGCCAAGGTCTACCCAATAGAATATGAAACAATACATAGGCATGATATCATATAGAACTTCATCAAAATAGTTTGCAATCTTGAATTTCATAATGCATTGGTCACTTACCAATAATTTATGCTCTTCCTTGACCCATGAAACATGATAGGGTTTAGGGTGTTTTAACCTCTGCAACTACAACTTTGTAACCAACTCTTTTGATGCCAAATTCATTGAACTACCACTACCAAAAATTACTTTGCAACATTTTCCTGCCATCTTACATATGGTCTTGAAAATACTTCTCCTCAAGACAAGCTCCTCATTGATTGTCTTATTACAAAAATTTCTCCTTACCATTAGTTTTTCTCCAACCTCAAGTGCACAAGGTGAACCCTCAAGATCTCCTTGAATCACAACATTTTTCTTACTTTGTTCATTTTCATTAGAGTAACTACACTCAAAGGATCTATGCCCTTCTTTTCCACACCTGAAACAATTACCATGAACACCTTCTCTAGAATAAAAATCACCTCTTCCTCGATAAGAACTAGTACCTTTCCACTTGATCTTGCCTTTATCCTCATTTTTCCATTTAGACTTATCCTTATCTTGCACAAAATTGTCAGATCTTCCACCTTCTCCATAATATCTACCTCTCTGTATTTTTTCATGCTTCTTTGTCAAGATCTCCTCACCTTTCAAGGAATATTGATATGCTTCTTCCACACTTTCCAAATTCATAAAAAATATTTAATCTTGAATTCCAGATCTCAATCCATTCAAATACCTTGAAACTTTCTCAACCTCATCATCCACATGTCTTGATCTAATTTCCAATCTATAGAATTCCTCAGCTTACTTTTTGACAATCATATCTTTTTGTCTCAGATTTTTTTATCTTCCTCAACAAGATAACTTGGTAATTAATAGGAAGGAACTTCCTCTTTACTTTGTTCACATTTTTCAACTAGGTTATGATCTTTTCTTTTCCTCTTCTTTGTATATCAGTTTGTAAATGCTCCCATCATAATGAGGCATGAACTTTCAACCTAGTGACTACAATCTTCACCTTCCTATTATCAGGGGTGCCTTCAAACTCAAAGAACTTCTCCATTTCAGAGATCTAATCCAACACAAAATTGGTGTCCAATTTTCAATCATAAGGAACAACTTCCACAATAGGCTTTGAATTTTCCTTGGACAATATTCTCAATAATCTTGCCTCATCTTGATCTTCCTCAAGTTTTGGATTAGGGTTTGTTGTCATTGTTTCATCATCACTCACATCATCTATATGCACTCCTCTCCTCCAGGTTATTTCCACAACATCTAATCTAGCTACAATTTGTCTCAACATATCCATAGTAGCAATGCTAGCATTTCCTCTACCTTGAACCATCTTGACAAACAAGTTCCTACAAGATCGTAACCCTTTGCAAGTTATAGGTCAAATCCACAGATCTGCCACCAAATAACCAAATCCAAATTGGTGTTCTACATAATCCAATCTCTTCAAGTATGAACCTCAAGTTGTGATACCACCTGGTGTAAGGAGGATATATGAAAAGTTAGGGCCAAAAGTACACATAACTATTCAATCACCTTGCCAAGTAAACAAAACAAAAGAAAACAACATAGAGAACAACACTAAGGAGAGAAGGAAAAAAATATATTTTATTGATTCATCAAATTACCTATATACATGTTTGAATATAAGGCCTTTTTGGGTTATGACCCACAAGATTTACAAAATCCTAGACTTAGGATTTTCATAGATCCTTAGTTCAAACTTTTGGCTCTTATACTTCACACTCTCCCTATAAGAATCTCTAATATAACCTAAACACCCCTATTTATACTTTCCAAAGTAGTTTACAAAATATTTTAGATCATTACATAATAGAAGGCCAACCTAAAAATGACCTGCACACATCCTAAGATAAGATTCTTGCATTAAATTCACAATCCAAATTAATTACATAAGTTGGCTCAAAATAAGAACCAATCATAGAAAAAAATGGTCAAAGATGGATTTAAGTATCAACAAACATTAGGTTCACTTAGAACATCAAGGAAAACTTGGCCAAAAAAGCACTTGGTAAATACTAGGCAACTTGGTAGTAACTCTAGCTCAACAACCATTGGAACTTGACACTAATAAGAAAAATGAAAAGAGATGAGCAAGATAGTAAGGTAACTTAGGATTCTCCTTCATCATTATCAAGATTAGGTAGGATGGTGTAACATTCATGAATAAGATTTTTAGCTTACAATATGAATTTTAATTTAAGAGAAGATGATGTATCAACTAGATCTATGCATGCTGCATACAGAAGATGTGTGAATAAAGTAAAAGTAAAATTTTGTGAGATTGTAAAAAAATAGTTATTTGAAAATCTTGAAAGAATAAAGGAAAAAAATGAAGGATGTATATTTGAGTCTTTAATCACTTATCTTTTCTTTCATTTTGTGAAAATATTCCTAGATATGCCTATGTCAAAATGAAAAATAAGAAAGTGTACCATAGAAATAATTACACAATGGTTTAGGAAGTATCCAAAAAAGAAGATTAATGATAAAATTTCATTGATGATGAAGTCATTTCAAACTAAAATGAGAAAGAGAGTAAGGATTCCTAATTATGTTGTGGATAAATACACGGATGAAATTGGTTTTATGGTAGACATAGATAAGACTTGCATGGAGGCTCTAGAGTCTAGGATAATGTTTGTGGAATCACTTGGATATGAAGTGAGAAATTATATGATTAAAGAATATGAAAAATAAATTCTTAAATCAAGCTTGGATGAGAAGAGTGAGAGTTGGGGCACCTATGAATAAATATTGAGTGAATCTTAACAACATATCACAAGAAATGTAGCAAGAAAGATTTGAAAAATTGGTGAACATCTTAAAGGATTAAAAGATGAAAAAATAAGAATTTTTTTCAAGTTGGTGCAAATACCCTTATAGATGAAGGCCAATGGATAGAATAATATTATGTTGGTTAAACCATTAGCTATGGAAGCAGCTCCTAGTAGCCCTACAACAAAAAGTATATCTTAGACTCTACACCAGTTACACAAGCACCTACACCTGTTACGCCTTCAACATCAACAATTTATCCTTTAGTAATAGATGATGTTCCAAATACACAAGTGTAGACTATACTAAAATTTGCTACAAGAATATTAGCGAGATCCTCTTCATCTATTTTAAAAGCAACATTGACATGGGTTAAAGAAGAAAAGGAGGAAGAAACTAATGAAAAAACAAAAGAGAGTAAAAGAAATGACAACCAACCCTGGACCCAAGAAGAATCCTAAGATAGAAACAATACACTCAGGAATGAAGAAATTAGATGAGCCTAAGTTTGAAGCAATAAAAATAAGAATGAGAGGAAAAATTTCATTTCCTATAGATAAGTTTAAAGAAGATCAACCAGAGCCACGAAGTGGGAAGAAGGAAAAGAATTGGAAGCCTAAGATTTAGAAAATGAAATAAATGATCATGATGGATGGAAATTTGGAGAAACTGAATAAATTCTATGAAAATTATGATCCTACTCAATAAATAAATTTGCAAATTCTAGTTATCAAATATATGATAAATTTTACAAGGCCATCGATCAGTCTACATGGTACATTACTTGAAGAGATGCATGAAAAGCTAAATCAATCAAGGCTTAGAGATAACTAAGGAGAATTGGATATGAGGGAACAAAAAATCTGTAAGTGTTGTATCATTGATAGTGAAGAGTTGTTAGAAATGATAAAGAATAGTTACACCCACTTTTGACAAAGAAAATGAGTGTTATAAGAACAATAGGAAGCTTATATGATGAGCTGCAAGATGAAACAAAACAAGTAGTTTATCAAGTGTTAAGTAAACTAGGTATATTGGATGTGAACCCTTTAGACACAATAAAAATTGTAGAGGAACAATCACAAGATGATACTATAATGGATATAGTGGACAATCAACTTGATGCACCTAAGCAACATGATGATAACATGACTATTAGAGGAATAAAGATTATAGTTGATACTTTAGAGAATCAGTTTAAGGATTAGCCAAATATTGATGTCGACAATTTGATGATAGGTAATGTGGAAATTTGTGATGAGCCAGATCATCAAGAATAATAGATTCTTGACAAAATTGGTTTACGCAGGAAAGAATAATCACAACCTATTCTTTTAACTTGGCCATGTGATAGTACACAAGCTCTAGTACCTAGTAATGAGACTACAAACTCTAGTTTGCAAAGTCAATGGAAAATAATAGTACAATATATTACCATAGTAGAAGAGACATCAGTGTTAAGCAAGGCACAAGTTTTAGAAAAGGAACAAAAGATAAAGATCATGCCAATGAACAAAGACCAATTGTTAACAAATCTATTGGATGAGGAAAAAGTAGATAAAACTAGTAAAGACACTCAAATCTAGTTGGTAACACCTACCAAAGAGGTTGTTTAGACTAGTCATACCACCTCTCAATCACCATTTGAGAGTTTATTGGCTAGCATAGAGATGACAAAGGACATGGAAATTGAGAAATTATGTCAAGTTGTGAAAAATTGTTTTGCCTATATGATGTGTGCCCTATATATGAGAAAATTTTATGCAATGTTGCATTTAGTGAAATATTTTACTTTTTATTGGCTCATTATTTTTATTTGGAATTATTAATGTTTCATTGTTATATATTTATATATACTTTTTTTTTCATATTGACATATAGCACATAAAATACACCAAATGTCAATATGAAACAATGCAATATTAAAGCTCTCCTTATCCCCTTATCATTATCAATCTCTCTCACACCCTCTCTATTTCCTTCTCCTCTCTCTCTCTCTCTCTCTCTCTCTCTCTCTCTCTCTCTCTCTCTCTCTCTCTCTCTCTCGCTCATCTTCCCTCTCACACCCTCTCATCCCTCTCTCTTTCTTTACTTCTCATCATATCTCTCCCTCTAAACTAAGTGGAGAGGAAGAGGGGAGAGAGAGGGGGGATAATAAGGATACAAAAAGGATGAGAGAGAGAGGGGATGAGAAGGGGAGAGAGAGAGAGAGAGAATGGGATAAAGAGAGAGGGGGGATGAGAATGGTAGAAGGAGAGAGTGTAAGGGTGTGTGAGAGATTATGAATGATTGAGTTTGTGTGTGTGTGTGTGTGTGTGAGAGAGAGAGAGAGAGAGAGAGAGAGAGAGAGAGAGAGAGAGAGAGAGAGAGAGAGAGAGAGAGAGAGAGAGAGAGAGAGATTCTCAACCAGAAAAATATCACATCCCAATTATAAAATAATTCACAATCGATTATCCTAGCAAAATAATGTTGGAATTAGAAAGTAGAGTTATAAGATTACCATCCAAAATGATGAAAAAAATATGAATGTGAATGCAAGTGTTCCTTAAAGAGACAATTTTTATGGGGTGAGCAATTAGAGAAAAACATAATATAAGTGGTGGGGAAGAGAAAAAGATAAGAGAGTCAATGTGAATAATGACTTTGGCCTAAAGATTCTCCCCACTAGACATTTTTATTAGAATAAGGTCTATGTTGTCATCTTAGTACAATAAGATTGTAAGTATAATTTTAGTTTCCAAGCATATAAATTTTGTGTAGTGAAGAACACCAAATTTACACATGAGATTTAGGCTATTATTTATTTTTAATATATAATTTTCTCTCCAAGTAATAAAATAAATTTAAAATAAATAAATTTAAAACTATAATTAATTAATCAATTATATATTTAAAATATTTTATAATTAAACATAATAACAAATAATTTTTAAAATAATGTATTGAAATAATAGAACAATTTAGATGCATAGATGGAATTAGTTTTGTACAATTCACAAATTAGAATGTAATAAATTTGTACGAGAAAAATTAAATTTACATACATTATAAATCATTCAATATTTTATTAAAATATTACTTTTAGCCAAATATTTATCAAAGATTTAACCATTATATTTAACCCATGTCAATATTTTGGTAATGTATTAATTAAAAATTGATTTGTTGATCTTCATGTGGATACACTCATTGCATATTTTAACTTTAGATACTTTACCCTACAAGCTATACATAAATGGGATGTGGAAAAATCTTCTATTTCCACAAGTGTATGTACTTGTATCATCCCATTGTATACAATATGTAATGAAATAACTTGCACAATGGAAGAGATAATATGAAATATTCTATAAATACTTGATAATAAATAAGAGTAATAGGCCACTTCGAGGGGAAAACTTCCAAATATCTCCAATGAGAAAACACTTCACAATATGATGTTGAAATAAAACTCACAACCTCCTATATACACCTAATTATGCTTAGGCTGAATAGACACAACCCTACATAACACCTAGACCTACCTACCTACCTAAATAATAATATAATAATGATAACATTACTTAATTAAGGATTAAGATAGCCACAGGTTGACTATTAATAACCCTATATACACCAATATTAAGGGCGTAGCATGTCCCCTCTCTTCAAAGAAGCATTGTCCTTAATGCTAACCAAGTGTAGATTCTTTTGAATGAACTCCTCATCCTCCAATGTGGCCTCTTCAACTAGTAATTTTTTCCATTGGATGAGATATTGGGTGAGGGTTCTATTCCTCATTTTCTTCATGCCTATTTGAAGAATGTACTTTGGTTCCAAAATTACATTTCCTTCTTCAACAAGCTCTAGTAGTACTGTTTGCGTTAGAATATTCTACCCAATTACCTTCTTCAAACAAGAAACATGAAAAACTGGATGTATCTTTGTTGTTGGTGGCAACTCTAGCTTGTAGGAAATACTACCAATCTTTTGCATGATTTGGTATGGTCCATAATATCTTGGAGACAACTTATTCTTCTTTTTTTGTTGCTTCATTAAGATTTTTTTATAAGTTTGCAATCTCAAGAAGACCCAATCCACAACTTCAAAATTTCTTTCACTACGATGTTGGTTTGGCTATTGTTTCATTTGATTTTGTGCCAAAGATAAATTCTTCTTGAGTCCTAAAAGTACCTATTGTTGATGAAGCAAGTGGTCCTCTACTGCTTGAACTCTTGGTGACACCTATAATGATAATGTGATGGAAGGAGGATGATATCCACAAAGTTCCAAGAATGGAGACATTTTTGATGAGCTATGAAAAGAAGTATTGTACTACCATTCTACATGAGGTAGCTAATCTACCCATTGAGATTATTTCTTTGAAGTGAAACAACATAGATATCCTTCCAAACATTTATTAACAACCTTAGTTTTCCCATCTGATTGAGGATGGTATGAAGAACTATGAGCCAATTGAGTACCCCAATATGAGAATAAATCTTTCCAAAAGTTACTAGTAAAGAGGATCAAGATCACTAACAATAACCCTAGGTGTACCATGTAGCTTTTGGATATTCTCCAAGAAAATATTTTCCAATATACTTGCTATAAAAGGATGTGATAATGCAATAAAATGTGCATATCTAGTGAGGCAATCAACTACTACCATGATGACATTATGGCCTTTATATTTGGGAAGCCCTATGATGAAGTCCATGGATACCTCTTCCCAATGTTGGCTAGGAATAGATAAAGGCTGCAAGAGACTTGGTGTCTTAATTGTCTCCCCCTTATTTCTTTAACAAACAAAACATTTAGCCACAAATTTTTGAACATCACCTTTTAGCTCTTCCCAAAAAAAACTTGCTTAACCTGATAATATGCCTTTGAAAATCCTAAATGACCACCAACTAGGGACTCATTTAGCTCTGTGAGAATATTTTGTTTAAGAGTGGAATTCTTGTAGAGATACAAGCATTTTTTATACCAAAGAATATCCCCCTTTAAAAAAAACTTATCTGAACTACTAGGATCACTTTTTACTTGTTGGATGAGATTACTTGTTGCAACATCATTTTGCCACTCTTCTTTGGCTTCTACAACCCAATTTTCTTGTAATATTGAAAGGGCACACAATAAGGCTTCATCTTTTTAGTCCTTCCTAGAAAGTGCATTGGCCACAACATTTTCCTTCCCTTTCTTGTCTATAATTTCATGGTCATATCCCAACATCTTAGTTACTCATTTTTTTTTCCCTTCTAAAGATAGTCTTTGTTCCAAAAAATATTCTGGGCTACCATGATATATCTTAACCTTGAAGTGTTGATCCATTAAATAAGGCCTCCATTATTTAACTGCATGAAGGATTGCTAGAATTTCCTTCTCATAAATAGGTTTGAGTTGATTTTTATCTTTTAATTGATGACTCTCAAAAGCAATTGGTTGATCTTCTTGCATGAGAGCTACTCCTATCCCATTTCTAGAATCATCACATTCCACAATGAATTCCTTGGTGAAGTCTAGAATGGAAAACACTAGAGTTGTACACAACCTTCTTCAATTGCTCAAATGCTACATTAACATATTCATTCCATTGAAAAGAATCCTTCTTCAATAGATTGGTGAGGGGTGCTACTATATGACCAAAATTCTTCACAAATCTTCTATAGTACCTTGTCAATCCCAAGAAATCCCTTAGCTTCTTTATGGTTTTTGGAATAGGCCAATTCATGATAACCTTAATTTCATTAGGGTCCACCTTTACTCCTTCATGTGAAACTATGTGTTCCAAATAATCCACCTCCTTAAGACCAAAAGAACACTAGGATGGCTTAGTATAGAGTTGATGATCTTCGATTAATTGTAATGCTTGATCTACATGTTGCAAATGTTCTTCCTAGGTCTTGTTAGAAATCAATATATCATCAAAAAACACTAACATTAACTTTCTCAAGAACTTCTTAAAAATGGAATTCATCAAACTTTGGAATGCAAATGGTGTATTGGTAAGACTAAATGACATCACCAAAAATTCATAATGACCCTCATGAGTTTGAAATGCCATCTTACATATATCTTCCTCCTTAATCCAAATTTGGTGATAACACTATCTAAGATCTAACTTGGTAAAATACATAGCTCCATTTAATTCATCTAGCAAATCATCAATGAATGGAATAGGAAACCTATCTTTAATGGTGCCCTTGTTGAGAACTCTATAATCTAGACACATGCACCATCACCACAGGTGAGGAGTAAGCACTTTGGCTATGCATGATAATTCCTACCTCTAGCATTTCCTTGATAATATTTTCTATCTCACATTTTTTGTATGTGTGGGTACCTATAAGGCCTAATGTTTGGTGGCTAGCTTCATAGAACTAGTTGTATGGCATGGTCATGATCCCTCTTAGGAGGAAGTCCTTTAGGCATATCTCCAAGAATCATTGAGTGATAATCAATTGTTTCTTATAAATCTAGATGAGTAAGAGAATTAGATTCATAGACTTCTAATGAACATAGTTGGGCCACAAATCCACCCACTCCTTTCTTAAGAAATTTTTGCATTTGATGAGAGCTTACCATTTGTGGGGATTTTTCCTTCAACCCCCTTAGCTCCACTACCTTTCCTTTTGATTAAAATCTCATGAATAGTTCTTGGAAGTTCATCTCAATTGTTCCCAATGTAGTAAGCCATTGTACTCCCAAAAAAATATCTTCTGCACCCATGGATATCACATACATTGGGGTATCAAGTTGGTAATCTCCCATGAATAATTTGATGCTATGAAACTTCTTTGAACAACTAATTGTACCCCCATATACAATAAAAACCTAAAACTCACAGGCTGGATATATAAATCAATTTAGAAGAGTTATCAACTTTTTCTTAATGAAATTATGAGTACTACTTGAGTCGATCAACATTGTTACTTTCTAGTTCTTTAAGAAACCAACTACCTTGAGAGTTTGTGGAGCATTGAAACCTGAAAGTGCATGACAAGAAATGATTGTTGAGAATCATGTGATTCTCACTTGAATACCTATTCTCCTCTAATATGGGTTCATCCTCTTCTTCCTCACTTGGACCTCCAATACAAAATAATTTCTTTTCACTACATTTATATCCTCAACTGCATTTGCTATCACAATTGAAACACAACCCTTTTTTCTCTTTTGTCCACAATTTATTGTGGAGTCAACCTAGTAGGTTGAGAAAAAGAAGGTGTCAAATATCATTTTTCTCTTGTCACATTGGCCCCTTTCTTTCTAGGAATCAAGAACTTCTCTTCTACCCTATGTGCCAACATAAAAGACTCATTTATTGAGCTATGACTAAACATGTGTACCTCATGTTAAATGTGATCCTTGAGACCACCCAAGAATACATCACTCAAGTTATCCTCTATAGAATATATTTTGAAATTTTTGAATATAATTCTTGACTGATCCTATTTGTTGAAGCTTAGCAAGTTGGCTAAAGAAGTTGTCTATCACACTATTGCTATATTGTGCTTGGAGCTCTTCTGTAAAAAATGACCATGATATGTCAAGACCATTTTTCCTCCTATGAGTATAAAGCTAATGATACCAAATAAACTAACCTAGTTCTAGATATAAGGAAGCCATCATGACCTTGTGTCCATATGGGGTTTGATGTACTTCAAAAAAATCTCCATTTGGTTTATCCATGTTAAAGGATCCTTGCCATTAGAATTGCACATATCCACATTTGGAATAAGATTCCTAGATCCCATAGGATTATTAAAATTTGTGTCATTATTAGTTGACTTGAAGGTTTCACCTTAATTTTTTAAGAACTCCTTCCTTGGTTCATTCATATAGACGCTTAACATGCTTTGTATATCTGATATATCTCCTCGTAGGTCACACATATCCCTCTTAACCTCTTCCTTGAACTTACTTATTTCATCATTGGTATTACTACCCTCTATTGTTTCCCAATCCTTGTTAGAGGATTTCCCTGATGTGGTAGCATTCTTTTTGCCTCTTGTTGGAGGCCCCGTCATGATGGAAACCAATATTTTGAAATAAATCACCCAAATGAAATGTGAATTCTTTTATTTAAATTTTTTTTTTTTATAGTAACTTACCAGGGCCAAGATACCCTTAGAAAAAAATAAAAAATATAGCAAATTTGCTGCCTTGAGAGAGAATTTTTCTAATTTTGCAATAACTTGCTTATTTTTGCTTCAATTTCTCTAAGATTTGAAATTTATTCTCCTCTACTATGTATTGAAAAAACCAATACAATTTATACTCCAATTCAATAGGATGTGAGAGATATGTAGATCTCAATAAATTGTGTAGAAATAGTAATTCTGCAATAATTTTCTCAAATTTTCTCCAATTCCTCTAAAATTTGGATTATATCTTCTTTAATATGGTCTTCAAAAACCCTTTAAAATAATTTAAACAATTTTCTAAAATCTGAAAGTTATGCTCTTCCCAAAATTGCCTTCAATTTTGAGAAAAAATCTTACCTCTATGATGCTAAGATTATGCTCTGATACCACTTGTAATGAAATAAATTGCACAATGGAAGAGATAATATGAAGTATTCTATAAATATTTGATAATAACTAAGAGTAATAGGCCACTTCAAGGGGGCAACCTCCAAATATCCCCAATGAGAACACACTTCACAATATGATGTTGAAATAAGACTCACAACCTTTTATATATACTTAATTATGCTTAGGTTGAATAGACACAACCCTACATAACACCTAGGCTGACCTAAATACCTAAATAATAATAATATAATAATGATACAATGACTTAATTAAGGATTAAAATAGCCACAAGTTGATTATTCATAACCCTATATGTACTAATATTAAGGTTGTAGCACAATACATTCTCCTTTTTATAAATGTTTAAATATGTAGCTCTTAGTTCAAATAAATATTTTTTAAAAATAGAAAACAATAGAAGGAAAAGAGTGATAAGAAAAGAAGGAAGAGAAGAAGACAAAGAAGAAAACCCGAAAGAAGATGAAGGATAGTAAGGAGAAGAAGGTAAATAAAAAGAAGGTGAAGTAGAAAAGGAATAATAACAAGAGCAGGAGGATAAGTAGAAGAAGAAGAAGGTGAAAAAAGGAAATAGGAGGAGGGGGAGGATAAAATGGAGGATGGCCAAGAGTATTAAAAGGATAAGAAAATAAAAAGGATGAAAATAAAAAAACAAGACAAAGATGAAAATTTCCAAGAAGAAAGGGAAGAGGAGGAGGAGAAGAAGGAGAAATGGAAAATGAAGTGAAGGAGAGGACATAGAGGGATAGGAGGAGGAAGATGAGGAAATAAAGAAGGGTACTATTGAAAAGAAAGGAGGAGTAGAATAAGGGAAGAAGAAGAAGTAGGAGCATAAGAAGAAGAAAAAATATGATTATAACTCAAAGGAAAATGTATACCAAGAATATGAAGCATCATAAGAAGAATACCAAAAAGAAAAGTAGGAAGGGGTGAAGAAAAAGAAATAGTCAAACCTAAAGAAAACAAAGAAGAAGAAGGAGAAGGAAAATAAGGATAAGAAGGAGAAGAATCAGAAGAAGAAGAAGGACAAGGACGAGGATGAGGAAAAGGATGGAGATGAGGAGCAAGAGGAGGAGCATGAGAAGAAGAAGGAGAAGAAGGAGAAGGAGAAGGAGCATAAGTAAGAGGAGGAGGAGGAGGAGGACAAGGAGGAGATGGAGAATAAGAAGGAGGAGTAGAAGAAGAAGAAGAAGAAGAAGTAATAGAAAGAGAAGGAGAAGGAGAAGGAGAAGGAGAAGGAGATGGATAAGGAGAAGGAGAAAGAGAAGAAGAAGTAGAAGGAGAAGAAGTAGAAGAAGAAGGAGAAGAAGAAGGAGAAGAAGGAGGAGGAGGAGGAGAAGGAGGAGGAGGAGAAGGAGAAGGAGAAGGAGAAGGAAGAGGAGAAAGAGAAGACAAGGGAGAGGAGAAGGGGAGAAGGAAGAGGAGGAGGAGGAGGATAAGGAGGAGGAGGAGGAGGAGGAGATGATGATGAAGAAGAAGATGATGATGATGAAGACATACCCAAGATAGGGTGAGACTAAGCTTCCAACGGGTAAAGATCATCTACCCAAAAATTGTCTCACCTCTTGATTCTATGAGAAAATTCAAAATTAGCACCATGGGGATCTACCCACAACCTCAAGTGAAATGTACTGCCCATGCAAGCTAATATGTTTAGATGTTATTTGATTTTTTCTCTTTATGATAATCTAACTAGTTATGTAAAATATCTCATATATCATAAATTGCTAAAGAGTTAAAGTAAATCAAACATGGATAAATTACCTAGTACATTGGTACTTTCTCCATTTAGATTGAATTTTTTATATATATGAGGAATCATTTCATGACCAAGTTTCTTTTTAAATGTAAACTTAGGGAAGCAAATTTCTGTCATTGGTTTCCAAGATTCAAAATTTGAATTTGATAATCTTGGTTTCTCATGTATATTACTCTTCATATTAGATGCCCTCCAAGAATATAAATAATTAAATAAAAATGTCTAACATTTTGTTTGATCCAATTAGGAATGAAAAGGTTGGTTTTAGATATACATTTTAGTTACATTATATACAACCAAAAGATAAAGGTGGGTTATACCTTCCAATCCTAAGCACAAGACAATTTTTTTATTAGCTAGATGGATAATTAGAGTTATGTCAAGAGAATAATAGTGCAAATTTATGTTCCACCATGATATAAATCTCATTATTTATTTATTTTCATTAAATACGTGTACAAATTTATATTGATTGATTAATTAAGATAAAATCTAGAGTTTTCACCAAGTTTAAGGATTTTAATTGGTAAAAAACAACTAGAATTGAAAATAAAATTATTCAAATAATGGAGTGGAATATTTATCTAAGTAATTTAGTGATTTTTGAATTCACACATGTATCATAACATACAAATATGATTTGTTAATGACCAAAAATATGTTGATTAATGCGCAATAGGATAAATATTTTTTGGAAAAAATTGTGTGTAATGTTTGTTACTTGATAATTAAAATTACTTATAAGGTTTTTTATTCAATACCTGATGGAGATTTGACATGTAAGGAACATGTTATTTCACTTTTAATGACTTTAGGTTGTGAATCTTTTGTTTGTGTGCTAATGAAAATTGTTATAAGTTAGATCTAGAGGTAGACAAATGCATGGTCATTGGATATAGTGATAATGTCAAATGTTATAAGCTATGAAATCTTTTGAACTAAAATATATTTATTCTAGAGATGTCATTTTCATACTCCTTGCAGTTGTTTCCAATCATATATAGTCAAGAAATAAAGAAGTGAAAAATATGGTGCATTTTGAGTTACAACAAGTAGATGCACTTCAATAAGTCCATAATGATGAATTAGAGGATGGAGAAAAAGAATAGAATTCAATTGAAATAATTGAAGATGAGAATATGTTGTAATAGAGGAAATTAGGCATGCTAAAGAACATGAGGACGAATTTATCACTCCACCCTTGACTAGACCCACAAGACAAAAAAAATCCATTTGATAGGCGCATCCCACTTTATTTTTAAAAATATCGTATTATTGTGTTCTTTTCTTTATAGCTTTCTATCTATTTTGATAGAATTTTACTGATATTGATGTCACAACTTGATACTTATTGATTGGGAAAAGCAAAAAATGATACCAGTTCAAATGTAGTCTAAAATTGAGGTGACATTATTAGATGACATCACATGTAGCACTAAACTCAGCTTCATAGGTTCTCAAATGATAAATAAATATACTAAATAAATTCTTACCCTTGTCTTGGAACAAAAAAATTTGAAAAGACATAGGCACTCAAAGATGAATTGATAAGCCTAGATCCTACATGAAGGTTTCTCTTGAAAATAATAATGAGTTTTGACAACTATCCATGCAAGAGAAGAAAAAGGCCTTAAAATCTTATGATGTCTAGGTTCTTGTCAAAATTATTAAAGGAAGAAAATCCATTGATTGTGTGTGGGTCTATAAAATTAACATAGGGTAGATTGTTCAATATATAAGTACAAATATAGACTGGTAGCTAAGGGTTACTCCTAGAGAGAGGAAGTTGATACTATAGAAATTTTCTAGCTTATTAAAAAATTATGTTCAATTATATTTTTGTTTATTTGTAGTTGTTTCCTATGATTTTGAATTTGAGAAAATGGATCTCAAGACTACATTTTAGCATGGAAATCTAGAAGAGGAACTTTTAATGAAATAACCTAAAGGATTTGAAGTGAAAGAGAAGGGGCACATGATTGTATCAAAATTTTGACACTTATTTTGATATTGGGTTTTGTTAGAAGTGAAGATCATTATGTATATAATAAATATATTGGTGATCATAATCTGATTGTTGTCTTGTATATGGGTAATGTGTTATTTTTTAGTAATAGTAAGATAATGACTAGTGAGATGTAAGAGCCTTTAATACAATGATAACTTGTGAGCCTCACATTTGGGAGGTCTTCTATTTGACTATACTTTAACTTAACACATAATAATAATAATTAATCTAGGCTTCAATCCATTACCTAATAAAAAAAGAGATAATGTTAGTAAGCTAAAAATTCAAATTTCAATAAAAATTGACATGAAAGATTTGGGATCTACAAGGCATATTCTTAGCATGAAAATAAAAGAGATTGAAGTAATATCACAAAGTATGTAAACACTATCTTTTAGAGTTTTAATATACAAGATTTCAAATTAATTAAAAAAATTACTAATTGACATAAATCTTGCTTTAGACATGTTTCCTTAATATGAAGATGATTTTGAGGATATGTGTAATATGGCATATTTTAGGGTTATAGGAAGCTTGATGTATGCAATGATGTCCATTAATACAAATATTGTCCAAGAAGAAACAATTTTGAGAAGGCTTATATCAAATCATTATAAAGAGCACTAGATTAATGTATACAGGGTTTTTAAAGATATATTTGTGTACTTATGATTACATTTTTTTTTGTATTAATAATTTGGATATGAAATCATATACACAAAGTTTTCTTAATGCAAATTAGGTATGTGACTAGATAGTTGAAGGTCCACTAAAGGTTCAATGTTTATTTTGTTTGGAAAAGTTATAAGTTGGAGCAAGAGGCCACCCAAAGTTTCTCTATGCACTACTGAAGCAAAGTATATGTATGCTACCATGTTTCTAAGGAGGAAATATGATTACATAGATTGTGTCCAAGTATTAGTTTGACTATAATCTAATTCAAATTTATTGGGGTAGCTAGAGTGCAATGTATTATCCAAAAAATCTCATCGTAATTATACTAAGCATGTTAATGTTCAATACCATTTTTTTGGTGAAATGATTGCTAAAAAATAGATTAAGTTGAAGTAAATTGACACTCACATAACTGTTCCAATTTATCTCACCAAATCTACAATCATATAAGAGATTAGTCAAGGGGAAAAGAGGTCGTAGGCCTTATTTAATGCGCATAGTTAACTACCATGGCTCTTGCAAGGTACTTGAAAAGTGAGAGAATGTTGAGAATTAGGGTGTCTCAACTTTACTAGCTCTAGATTTATTTATTTATTAATATTTTATAACTTCCATTGCTTTTTAGTTATTTTACTATTAAATATCTTTAATCCATCAAAGGGGGAATGAGAATTATATTTCAAGAATCCTATGATAGATTCTATGATAATTTTTAGAGATAGAAATAGAGGAGATGATTTTAGATGTTGAATTTATGTGTGGATTTGGATCAATTCCTTGTAAGGAAATCCTTTCATTTTCTCTCTATGTTATCATTGGATTTGCCTCAAGTCTTAAAAGTTGATCTTATATTTACTATGTGGTTTGCTTTCAAAAATTTATATTTACTTTTTCTAATAAATCAACTAGTGTGTGGACTTGTTCATTCAATTGTAGTAAAATAAATCTAAACCCCACCCCCCTTCCCCTCCAACAAAAAAAAAAAATTAAAAAATCAGTGTTCCTCTCAGAGCCACACTCATGTCACATATTTTAATATCTCCAAGTTTGTTAAGATATCTAATTATAGATAAGGAAAATGAAAAATTTGGTTACACAAATGAAAGAGTGGGCAATGGAGTCTTCAGTCCAAATCTAAACATCTTGGCCAAGGATGTCAACACGATGCACAAACATTACATGGTCCACTGTAGTCGTGAATGAATTCAGAGCATAAAAGGATTGAGTTATGATGAAAAGCCAAATTTGTGATACAACTAACTTACAAAAATCAAAATCAAAGAAGACCTAATACTAACCTAATACTAAATATAAACTCTATAAATTATACATATATAAATGATTTTTAAAAATTATGCAAATATATTTGTGCTTGAATGCTTCTTGTAAACCTACACACTCAAGAGAGGAAAAATATTTAGGACTATTTGGAGACTTTCCTTAGTCAAGTCTAGGTTGTGCATTTCCAACTCAATAGCCACATAGATAGATGAATCAAAAAGATAAATAGATAAATAAATGATTTGATAGATAGGTAATGTGATGAATCCCAATATTCTCAAAGATATAAGAGTGATAAAAATATATTACCATTTAATAGGCTTGAGAATGCCAAGAAATTTGTGAATATTTCTATGAGATATTGTTGTAGCAAGTGAGTGAGTGAGTGAGTGTGTGTGTGTGTGTGTGTGTGTGTGTGTGTGTGTGTGTGTGTGTGTGTGTGTGTGTGTGTGTGTGTGTGTGTGAGAGAGAGAGAGAGAGAGAGAGAGAGAGAGAGAGAGAGAGAGAGAGAGAGAGAGAGAGAGAGAGAGAGAGAGAGAGAGAGAGAGGTTGTAGAAAATTTTTAAGAGATGTTGAATGGAGCAAAAATATAAATTTAAAAGAGAGAATAGGAGGGATAAAAGATCCTTTGGGCCCTTTCAAAACACTTTCAGTCTTTTCTAGTGACCTAGGTAGGTCATATGCGAGGGAATTATTTGGACTAACATTTAAACATTATGATGTTCCAAAATGCATGTGGGATGCACAAATTTCAATGTGGTGTGCTAGTATCCAAACAAATAGCACTAAAAAATAACTCATTGCAAAGGAAACACATAATCAATGAAAAAATATAATTGAAGTATCTATTGAAAATAAACAATTTTTTTTGAATTAGCAAACTAAAAGAGACCTCGATACAAAAGGTTGTCTCAGTATTGTGCATCATTCCCAAAGCATAAGAAAGAACACCTAAAGGAATTGTAAAAGAAAAGGAGAGTGTAGTGATTTTTTGCTTCAATGAAGAACACACCTAAAAGACAGAAGAAACCAATGTTGAAGAGATAATACATGGAACTATCTTGTTCTGTTGCTAGGGGTTGTTAATATTATTGTAGTCATGGTTAGATTCCTTTAGGTTGACATAGATAATGTAAAGGTTTTGACAATATATTATGATATAATAATTGATAATATAATAATTATATTTATTGAGGTAATATAAATATATATTAATTATATAAATTAATATATAATTAACTATAAGTGATCAGTTATATTAATAATATAATTATATTTTATAATAATATAATATAATTAATAGGGTCACATGTGAAGAATGGTAACCCGTGGTGGAGTGACACAACTAGTAAGTATATAGGAATAGTGAAAACTTTCTCTCTTGGTACCTATTGAATAACATATAGAAAAATAATAGGGGTCATATTGTGGTTCCACAACACACACCCCACTCCCTTGGAATGGGGACCCCCAAATTTTTTTGAACTCCCAAACTCACAATTTGAGATTCGAGAAAATGTTAGAGTCAATAAATCATAAAAGATCAAAAAATTGAAAAGTCAAAAAAACAAAAAAAAAAAATTAGAATTAAAAAAATAGGAAAATTGAAAAGATACAAATATATATATATATATATATATATATATATATAATTCAAAAATATAAAAAATTATAAAATTTCAAAAATAGTGACTGCGCACCACTCGCGCACCCCGTGGGTGGGTGGAGGTTTTAACACCCCCCCCCCCAAAAAAAAGACTTCACTACTTTCTTTGACATTGCATTTGTCTTGGATCACTATGCACTTCATTCCTTTGCATTTACAAGGTGCGTTCAAGTTTTGGCATCGTGCATCCTTTGCAACTCGACACTGTGCGCCCCAAACTCGATGTCGCGCACCCCTTAAAACTTAGTGCTATGCGCGCCAAACCCAGTGCTGCGTACCCCAAACTCGGTGCCACACACCCTTTGCAACTCGGCACAGTGCGCCCCAAACTCGATGCCGAATGCCCTTTGTAACTTAGTTCCATATGCTCCAAACCCGGTGCTGTGCACCCCAAACTTGGCACTGCATACCCTTTGCAACTCAATGCCACACATGCCAAACCTAGTGCCATGTGCCCAAAACTCAGTGATGTGCACCCAAAACCCTCCATCATGTGCCCTTTCAAACTTGGCATCACGTGCCTACTATGTCATGCACCGCACACCCTTGGTAGCATGGTGCCACGTGCCCAACCCTTGCCACATGCTTCGCAAGGGCTGTGCATGTTATACATGCACACCCCTAAACTCATCCATTGTGCACTCATTTAGTGAGCAACATCATTTATCAAACTCTCCTCTGCCACACAAATGCAAGGCATCATGTGCTATGCATCCATTGCACACCACCATGAGCTCTACTTGTACTAGCACATTGTGCTCTCCTGCTCTCGTCTTTTGCACACACTTCCATGCTCCCAAAAGACACTTTTTTTTTGCATTTTTTTTTGTCACTAATCAGTTAATTATTTAAAGAAATGATTTTACATTTTGAAGGTTTCTATTATTTTCAGCTAACAAACACCTTTCTTTTGTTATGTAGATTAAATGGCATCCACATCTGGAATGGCACCCAAGCCCATCGTATTCAAGTTTCAAGGCATACCATCAAAATCAAGCTTCCATGATGATCATGCAAAAATCAAAGATACCAAAATGGGACATATATTTGGGAGAGTTCCTCAAAATCTATAATAAGCTCAGTAAGAGATCAACTCTGGTATCCTCATTGATTCATTCTAGGTTGGTGAATGCAACTTCGCATCCTGTATTAATGTAGTCAATAGAATTGATCATGACACTAGCACAACATTTTGTTTCTAAGGAGAGAGTGGTTAAGAGAGTCACTGGAGAAGTTGTGTTTGACCTATGACCTAACAACATTGAGAGGGTCTTCCATCTCCCAAGGGAAAATCAATTCATTAGACTCTTATACAAAGTACTAGAGAGATGGTACAGGGAGCACCAGAAAGAGGCCATAGAGATTATCCAATCATCTTACCTCATTGAGAAGCCTCCTTGAGGAAGGATAACAGGCAAAGTGGATATGACTCGGGGATATATGAAGGAGGATATTGGTTATTCCATAATTCTTTTGAGTAGAGTTATGGGTTTACTTGCAGTGGGTCACCTTAGCACCTTCATGATTAACTTTATTAAGACAATCAGGGTAGCAAAGATACCATTGGACTGGGCCACCACACTAAGTGAAAACTTGTGTGAGCAATTGGAGGTAGTAAAAGATAAGAATAAGTTATATATGACTTCTTACATGGTATATCTACTTGCAGCAAGGAAAAACATCCAAACATAGCTTTGGGATGAAGAAGAACAAAATCTAGATGCCCAAATTTTAATTTTGACACTCGATAAAATTTTGAGATTTTGGACCATTTTGAGGTGTGTAGCTCCATAGGTCTGCATGTATGTAGGTTCGCAGCTCCACAGGTGCATATTTTTAGAAAAGTTCTACCAATAGTTAACTGCCAGTTCTAAAAATAGAGCTTTCCATGGATTGAAAATGAATTCTGACGATAGTTTAACTCCTACAAACACTCTATGAAGGATCAAATTCCATTTTTGGCACATCCAGACATTTCAACTTTGACTCAGAGCTTTCTCTTTCTCTCTTCTCTCATATTTCTTTGTTATAAACATGTAAAGGCTCATGCATCCAATTAATGAATATAAAATGGATGGAGTCCTACTAAGCACTAGTTAGATAGTTAGTTTGAATATAATTAGTTTGTTTTATTGTTTAAAAAGCATTTTATTGCATGAAGACATCTCTCACTCTCAACACAAATTGAGGAGACAATTTCTTATAAATACTGGATTGTAATATGTAATCAAGGCCGCCATTATTATGCAATAAAATTATGCTTTTGGTACTTGCATTTGGAGTGTAGTGATTGTTGCCTGAATGTGTCAATTTTTTTATGAATTTTTTTCATAGAATTGTGATTGAGCCAAAGGTTTATTGCTTTGTTTCTGGTTATTTGATCTTTTAGTTATGGTGTTTGCTACAAATTTAGAATTTTGCTGACGTATCTAGCTTAAGTAGAAATCATCGAATTATGCCTGCATAACTCTCTATCTTGCATGAGCACACTTTCTATGGCCTTGCAATTTGATGAAGAGTGAAATATCATATAATTACTAAGTTTCTCGTCGATGATTGCATTAGTGGAATTGAGGAAGTGCTACTCCTACTTTCATTGGTTACCTATTGATCTCTTCGAAAGCTTAACTTGTAGATGTGTTGTATTCTATAGCTTATGTCCATTAGGATTTCAATTTCATGTTATTTTCTTTAGAGTTCTTGTTATTTGCTTTATTAACCCATTGTTAGAATAGGATTTCATACTAGCTGCATGGTTAGATTGCATTCATAAAAAAACATAAAAATACAAAAGCATAGTTCTTTTTTGTGTTATTTTGGAAATATTGTACAAATTCTTCATTTCATCTGAAATCAAAATGAACCAGCAAAGGCCTCCTCATGAACATTCACATTTATCTTCAACCATGCAGATTCCAATAGGTCACAAGATTGCTTGAAACGTTGGAGTCGATTCACAAAATTAGCTTTTCAAGAGATGAGTTCACAAGAATTCATGCCATTTACTATCATGTAAAATGACAACTCAACAAAAGTGGTGCTAGAAGGAGGGCTGCACTTTTAGATCTTGGAAAAAAGTGAAAAATTTGCCAAAGTTTTTAAATTATGCACTTTTTGCAAAATTTTGCACTTCACACAAGTTCAGAATTTTTTTTGAGTTTTTGAGAAATTTAGGTGTGTAGGTGTGTAGGTCCATAGGCCTGCAAGTACATAGATCCATAGCTACACAGGGGCGCAGGTGTGCAAAACTTGTGGTGCACAAAATTCCATGAGGTGAGAAAGTGTACTTCTGCAAAGGTGTGTTTTTTCTAGAACTAATGCAAACTAGAGGGTCCTGATCTAGAATCCCCATTTTAGCAAACATTAAGGTCTACACCAAGTGCAAATGAGTTTCTTAAGCTTATCCACTTCTGAAAACCACGTAATGATAAAGGAATACCTTGAATTCAACCACTTCCTTTCAAACTTTCATCATCTTCTTCAACTCCATCTCCACTCCAACCACCTGGTGGACCACCACATATTCCAATAGCTACTCCTCAACAACCACCATTAGGTTCGCCAAACCCTCTGATGGCCTTTTTCACAAATGTCGTAGACTCACCAATAAAATTGAGAGGTGCACTCCATGACCTCCCTAAGAATCCCAAGAAGTTTTTCCCAAGGTTCATCTATGGTGAGACACGAATTGCCAAAGATCACGTCAAGGTATTCAAATAAATTTGCAACCTCAAATAGATTGCTAATGAGGATGTGGTTCTTTGTTCATTCCCCTACTCTTTGGGGGAAATTGCCTTCAATTGGTACGTTAATTTTCCACCTAGATGCATTGGAGATTGGGATACTTTCAAAAAATTGTTCTTGGAACAATTCAAAACATTCATCAAGCCAGCTGTGATACATCAACAATTCATATCAATCAAAAGAGACCCAGCTGAGATAGTTTCTTGCTTCAACCATCGCTTTCATATGGCATATCACAAGCTAGAGATGCCATACACTATACCAATTAAAGCTTCTATTCAGATTTATCTAAATGTTATGGACCATCTTACTACAATTTTTCTAAGAAGACTTCTTGCAGCAAATATCAACACATTGGATAAAGCCTTTACAGAAGCAATTACCTTCACTAAGCAGGCTAATCCAAACAAAGGAGGATTAATGCTTCCAGCTCCAACTATCACAACGATGCCAACATACCCTGTCAAAGTACCCATGATGCCTAGTTAGTTCATACCTATGAACCCAGTTCCATTGCAATAGGCACCCGCTCTACAAAACCTTGCTCTAACCTATCTACGGTTTGAACCTCTGAAAGCTGCCTTCTTTGAGAAAAAGGTAACAACACCCATTGAAGTATATAATGGTTTTGTTTCCAAATTTGGTTAGATGAAAAAGACTATGTCCCAAATGAATGACGAACTAACTTGTTTAAGGTTGTCACGAGGATAGAACAACAACTTCCAAAGAAACAATGCTAGTCCTTACAACAACAATTATGGCCAAAATTATAATAGGAACTTCAGTGGAAACAACAACAATAATGTAGGAAACAACAATGGGGGGAACAAATTTAATCCTTCTGATCATAATAGTGCCTTCCAAAGACAAAATTGACAATGGAACACTCGGCCCAATAATGGAAGCATTTTTGCCAACAACAACAACAACAATGTTCAATATGCAGATGTTAATTAGTAGGATGATAGTCAGAATGCACCCCTTAATGATGGTTCATATTACAATGGGAATCCAGAGATGAATCAAAGCTCACAAGAAACTAACAATGCTCTTGTACAATTTAATGCTATGCTACTAGAATCCTATGATTCTACATATAATGTGCAGGTAGAACAACTAGCTAGTGAAGAGTTCTATTTTCCATTCAGTTAGGAACCTAATCTTTAGCATGACGAGATGTTTTCTTTTTGCAATGACAATTGAAATAGATATAATTTAAGAAATAGAAAAGAACCTTTGACAAATGGAATTCCTCCAGCTTTACAACCAACTCCTCCTGATTTGAGGTTGAGTAACAATCTGGCACCAATCAGGCCATCATATGGAGGACAATAGAATCAAAATCAGGTGAATGTACCAACAATATTGAAAAATCCTGGTTGGTCCAATGAAAAGTATAATGTTCTCGAAGACTTGAAATGAAACAAAGCAAATATGTCCATGTTTGACATGTTGTAAAATTGTCCACAACAGTGAGAAGCACTCATGAAGACTTTGGATCATACAAAGGTATCCCACAATATGAATATGGTCCCTCAAAAGATAGTATCTCAACAAGTCAATGTTGTAGAAGCAATGCCCACTATGTTTAAAGACAAGGTTGAAGTACCCCCATTTTTGCTCAGCGTTAGGATATATGGAAAGAATCTTCACAATTGCTTGATTGATTTGGGAGCCTCATGTAATGTCATGCCACTATCAATAGCACAAAGGTTAGGGGTAAATCCTCAAACTTCCAATTGGATAGTGATACAGTTGGACAAAACAGAGGTGAAAGTCATCGGTGTGTTGAAAGATGTTCAAATATATTTGACAGTTGATCATCGGATTCAAGACATCATTGATTTACATGTGGTGGACATTCTAGAGACATTTGGGCTGCTCCTGAGTAGAGAATGAACAAAATGCCTAAGAGGATGGTTCTTCATAGATTTCTTTTAGCTATGGTTACCATGAAAAGGATTGAACAATCAAATCAAGATAGATGCAGAACCCAAATTGAAAATGATGATTATAGACTATAATGCCCTGAATGAAATAGCATTCTTACAATCGGATTTGGGTTCATACAAGGTGATGACATTCGATACTATTCCCATCAATACATCCCAAGATCAAGATAAAGAACTCAAGATATCAATCCCAAAGGATGAGATCGTGACACAATTCATAGATAATATGCTGACTAATTTGCAATGCTTGGTAGAGGAAGCTAACCCCAACATCTCACTTCTCCCCAAATTTTGTTAATTACACAAAGTTAGTCACTCTAAATTTGAATGCTCGTCATGCCAAGAAGCAGTCGCAAAGGTGTTAACACATATGATGTAAGCCAAGGACAATCAAATTCCACAAAAGAGACTCATGGTGGATCAAAGTCCTATAAACTCAACTGAGTCAACAGAGAAGATTGAAGAGGAAAACAAAGATATAAATTTGTCATATAGTGATATCTCTTCAGATGGTGGAGGTTTATCTTCTCCTCTCGGAGGAATGATCAAGATTTAGAGAAGAAGATGGTACATGAAAGGCCAAGGGTGTACTTCAGTCATTGTTCATCCTAAACCCAAAACATATGAAATTAAGGAATTGATAGAAGAAATTCAAGACAAATAGGAAAAACATACATTTCCTCTATGAACTTGTTACAATGGGGAATCATCAAGTCCACCTCTTGAGAAGTTGTGATGGGTTCCCAAGAAATAATCTTTTAACTCTTAAGTGAAAGAGAAGTTAAGAATGAACAAACACAAGGTTAAAAAGCCCAAGGAAGATCCAATTTGGACACTTTACTTTGATGGATCCAGATGCAAATTAGGGGTTAGAGCAGGTATAGAATTGGTTAATCCAAAAGGTAAGTCCTTTTACACAGCATATTGATTATAGTTTAGATGTACTAACAATGCTGCAAAATACAAATTGTTGATCTGAGAACTTCTCTTTGCACTCGAGAAAGGAGTCATAACTCTTATAATCAAAGGAGACTCTTAGTTGGTTATTCAGCAAGTAAAATCATTATAATCTTGCAATGACAAAAGGTTACTTTCTTACAAGAAAAGGGTATGGGATTTACTGGATGATTTTAAAGCTCTAAATATAAAGTCCATTCCAAGGAGGAAGAACATGGTGGCAGATGCTCTTGCTATTTCAGCAAGCACATTAAAAAACTAGCAGAAAGAATGAAGTTGAAAAGATTTTTAGTAGAGTTGGTTGTTACCCCATCTATTCTGGACAATATTACAAACTTTCAAGTCTTTCAGGATGATCAACACATACTTGAATTTATCATGTGCAATGGTCACCTTAATGGGCAAGAAATTGATGACAATCCAGATGACAAGCTTAAGGATGATGAACTTGAAGATGAGAATGGGATCCTAAATTTAAAGACTAACACTATTCCCAAGGGGATGGTTGAGTTAGAATACATTTTTGATTGCGATGAATCAACACTTGATAAATGAATGATCCAAGAAAAGGGGATTGAGGAGTGCGATGAATACAACTTAGGAACTAAAGAAGATCTGAGGATGGTCTGAATAGGGAAAGCATGCAATGCACAAGAAAGGGAATAAACGCTCAAGTTTCTTACTGATTATAAAGATGTTATTGCTTAGAGCTATGAAGAATTAAAGACATATGATCCTGAGATTATAACGCATGCCATTTCATTGAAACTAGATGCCAAGCCTTTTCAGCAGAGACAAAGGCCTATTAATCCTATCATTGAACCACTGATAATGAAAGAAGTTAAGAAGTTACTGGATGCCAAAATCATATTTCCCATTTTCCATTCTACATGGGTGGCTAATTTAGTTCTCGTGTGGAAGAAGACTGGAAAGATTCACCTTTGTGTTGATTTTTGTAACTTAAACTTGGCGTCTCAAAAGGACAATTGTCCTCTACCCTCACTTGATGAGGTTCTACAAATTGTAAATGGTTGAAAAATGATGTCTTTCCTAGATGGATATTCTAGATTTAATCAAGTGATGGTTGATGAAGGAGATTGACTAAAGACAACTTTCACAACTAAATGCGGAACTTTTGCCTACAGGAGAATGCCTTTCGGACTAATTAATGCAGAGGCTACATTTTGGCAAATAATGGATGAAGCTTTTAAGGGATTGGTAAATAGGTGTATAGTCATCTACATGGATGATTTAACCATCTTTTCAAAAGATCAAAGCACTCACATTGCTGATTTAAGGTGGGTATTCAATAGATGTTGCAGGTACGACATATCCCTCAATCCCAAGAAGTGTTCATTTGGGGTCACTAAAGGAAAGCTCCTAGGTCATATCAATTCTAAGGCTAAGATCTCCATTGATCCTAATAGAATTGTAGCTATCCTAAAATTGTCACCTCCCCAAAGTCGAAAAAAAATCAAGTCTTTCTTCAAGAAGATAAATTTTGTGCAAAAATTCATAAGCAGATTTGCAAAAATCGTTCATCCCCTTAATGATTTACTCAAAAAGGGGGCTAAGATGGAATGGGTTCTAGAGATTAAGAAATCATTCAAAGATATCAAAGTGGCCATTTTGACGGCTCCATTCCTAGTAAGTCTTGATTATGAATTACCTTTTAAGATATATTCCTTTGCTTCAGAACACTCTTGTGCTAGGATTTCGACATAGAAGAAGGAAAAAGAAGATGAAAGACCAATTGCTTTTATGAGTTGTCCTCTGAAGAATGCTGAATTGAATTATTCAAACCTTCATAAGCAAACCTTTGCATTAATCAAGGTAGGAAAGAAGTTCCTGTAGACACCTAAATCTGATTACATCAATAGGTAATCATATTTAGTCATCTCCTAGGACATTACTGATTAAATATTTATTATTTAATTAATTAATTGTCATCCCCTAGTTAATTAATTAATTTAATTACCTATAGTCCAATTGATAAAATCAAATTATCACCCAAAATTAATTTATCAGTTAAATCCCTATTCCTCTATTAAATTGAATAAATCCTCAAATCTATTCAATTTAATTCTATATCCCCATTTTATTAAATAAATCATTTAATAAAATATCTAAAATCCTAAAATCCTTCCTAAACCCTATCCTAACCCCTAATCCAACCCATTCACCCATACTAACCTCACTTAGCTACCTAACTAACCCATCCCATCAAAGCTAAACCACTTGCCATCCTAAACCCCTTTCTAAGCTAATCCTAATCTCCCTCCTAAGCATGTGCACAACTTTAAGCAAGGGTTAAGACTTGTTAACCAAAGCCAAAGTCAAAAAACTCAACCACACCTCTTACATCCTCAAAATATCTCTTACACCTCCCTTAACGAATCTTACATCCCTCTTACATACTCAACCTCCCTCATTACTCCTTTGACCAACCCATATCTTATCCTCTCACACTCATCCTCCTTGTGACAAGTGTCACCTCCCTATTGGTGATAAGCAAGCACAATCCATGTGCTCTCTTCTCCTTGTATCCTAGCCCTCCCTCACCATCTTATCATCTTTGCATCCTGACCATCCATCTCTCTACCCCTTGGCATATAAATGGAATGCTCTCCCTTTACAAACATTATCCACCTTTCATGCAATGTTATAATGCTATTTTGAGAACCTAAAAACTAACAAAATACCATCATAATGCTGAAATTCCTCCATACCTCCATTGTTTGAAACCCTCATCCATACACACATTTGGTGAAATCCCCCATCCTTTGAAAGCTTGAGTAGAACATGAGCATACATCCCCTCCTATTAGGGAAAAATCCATTTTATCATGTGTTATACCATTAGGAGCCTACCATTCTTGGTTTGTTTCCTTTTGTGGTGATAACCATCAGTCCTATCATAAGTGTTAGCTTGTTTAGCATTGTTAATGCTTTCATTTAATAGTTAGTATTCATGTTGCACTACTAAATTAGGTGACACATTTTTGCATGCCTAGCGGGACCCTGCATTTGGGTCAATCTAATCCATTTTTGAGTTTTTTATGATGAACTAACCAAAATAACCTTGTTTGCATGTGGGTTTTTGTAGGAAGTTTGCTAACATTGTTGCTAGTACACAACTCAATCTTTGGGGAACATGCTCCTAGCCATCTGAACATTTTTCAATTTTAACCACTTTAGAAAACTTTTTGTTCATGATCCCACAATCACAGGAACGTGGTCTCATGACTGAGGATTGAACCTATAAACTTGTGGGAATGCGAACCTGCAACTATGAGTTCACAGTTTACCACCACCCATCTTTTGCACATGTCCCAAACTATCTCTGCATCCCTACCATAGTTTTTCCCATGGGAATGCCAAAATTTTCCTGTAGGATCACTGCTTCTACTTGCGGGAATGCGACTTTTTGTCAATCAAACCTTTGAAACCATCTTTTACTATTGACCAGTCAGACCTGCTAAAAAACTTGTCCACAAGAACGTTGTTAAAATCTCCCATGGGATCACCTACTCATGCGATTGCTCTGTGACTTTTTATTCCATGGCCTATTTTCCTACAGTTTTTCACCAGTCCTATGTAGTATTCCCATGACTATTGACCATGTTCTTGTACCTACAAGATTCTTTCCTAAACCCACAGGTTTGCAGTGTTAACTACTTTGCTCAAATGTCTGACATTTTCTTGTACAGGTTTTTATGCTGACTCATTTTCTGTAGGTTTCATCATCATAATCTTCTTTTAAACAGCTTAAAATTGAACAAATCTTGTTTTTTATCTTTCATGGAATGAATGATTAAGGTTTAAAATTAACCATTGCGATAAACATTCCATTTTAAGTGTTAATGAACATTTGTGCAAACACTTCAAATTTGGAGCTTAAAATAAACTTCATCAAATCTTGAATGCCCTAAGGTCAAAACATTCTTATTCCCTCCTCTTTGAAGCTTTCACACTCAATTTCCCTTTTGTTGAACACATGTATTTTCAAATCATAAAATAGAGCATTAAAGTGTCCAAATAGTAATGAATCCAATGTCTTAGGTGTTTTGAGATTGTGCATTATATCACATCTTTAAATTCTCTCTTTTCATGCAAAGTAAGACCTTAAATTCTCTCTGGGAAGCACTTCTCCTTTGGTGAGAAGCTCAAATAGGTAAAAATTCTGGTCGGTATATAAATGAGGGGAAAGGTAAACTTTCTAGCTCCATCATTCAAGTTCAGGCAATGTGTTTCTAGGGGTAGCCCGAGGTGGGAAAACTTTTCCATTATTTTAGCATGTCTGAAATAGATTCTTAAGTGGATCATACATAAAAACTGTTTGAAGGACTCCACAGACCCATTTACAACCCTTTTTAGTCAAAAGTATCTTGCTTTTTTCCATGGTATGTTCATTCACGATGCAAGGGAAACAAAATCCCTCCATATTACTCACCATTTTGCTCCCCTCGTACAGGCATAAGGCCACTTGGGTTTCATCTCCAAGGGTCATTGTTCATGCAGAAGGGGAACTTCTATTTGCCATGCCTTGAAGATTCTTTGATACGTATCATTTGTGGATCAACTCTTGTATCAACTCACCTCTTCGATGAGATGGACATATTGCACTAGAATCAAGAGACACCAAGTTGTGGGCCATTGAATAGCATATTGCAATCAAAATTTTGACCTTAGGGATAAAGTGTGTGTTTAAATTGTCTTATTTATGCTCAAGACTCGTGAAAAACATTTGTAAAACATACACAATTTTGTGGTTACTATCAAAATTTTTTTGCTAAAGAGATCATTTGTTTGTCTTTCTCAAAGTTGCTTTGTCCTTTGAGAAACTATTTGTTCACAAAAAACCTCATATCAAAGAAATTCCACCTTTGTTATCTCAAAAGGCAGTTGTTAGCAAGTCCATTCACAACAACTGACTATCTTGTTGGTCAAAATTTTCTTTAGCTAAGAAAGTTATACTTATTCCCTCAAAAACAACAAAATCACTAAAGTAACTCCTAGATACAAATCCTTTTCCTTGGTCCAAAGTCTTGCTCTTTCAAAATATCATTATTACCCATCCTATTTGATCAAAAATATCACATCTTGTCTTTAAAAGACTCCATCTTTCCATATGAAAAATGGTTGTTAGCAAGTCCATTCACAACAATATTTTGCCTTCTTGGTTTATCTTTACCTATAATTGTTATCTAAAAACCCGCAAAAATACCCAACCAAATCTAGTTGCAAACAATCCTTTGCTCAAAACCAAAAAGTTGCTCTTTCCAAATTATCCTTGTTATCTATCCTACTTGATCGAAAATATCACATTTTTCCCTTGACCAAAAGTTTGTTAGCAAGTTCATTCACAACAAAACCTAAAGTCAAAGCTTGTCCCACTTCACTCAAACTTTTCCATTGTTGAAGAAACCTTAGATATTTCTCAATCAATTCATGTTTCCAACCTAAGGTCCAAAAGGTATACTTAGCGTAGTCACTACCTCTAAAACCCCATAGTTATGATCAAAATCCCTTGGAAATATATCATGTTAGGCCATCCCAAGACTAAGTTCAAAAAGGATAAACTTCCAAAAATACCCATTTACAAGGAAATAGAAGTAGAATAAAAGAAATACACCCCCAACTAGAGGATTTCCAAACAAGATCAAATTGAGAAAGACGGTACAGAGGTAGCATTACAAACTAAGTGGGACTACAAAATCCAGAACCTAACTCTTTGATTTAGTGTTAATCAGAACCTTATCAACAATTCTAGTGTTACTCATTTGGATTAGGTCCTCCTTCTTTCCACACACACTTGTGCACTTATAGGTTTAGTCTCTCATATAGAAACCTCACTACCATACACAAACATTTCAAAATAGGATCACCTCCTCCCATATTAGGTTTTCAAGAAAGAATCCTCCACACGCATTATTAAAAACTAGCATCTCCCACCATTTCCTCACTTATTTAGAAGAATTTAGCATTATCTATCCCACCATCATAGTTATCCTTGAAACTCAACATTTTCTAGAAATAGGGTGTCATTTGTGTTCCACACCACCTTGAGCCAAAGGTTAGGGTCACACATTTCATATCACCAACACATTTCCACACTCACATTTTAGATAAATGCAACCTCCTTCACTTAGTACCATATCATCTAGACTCCTAAAAGTATCATATATACTTAGCATCATCCCTCTTTGCATTTTTATCCATAGGAAAATCATCCTTTCATTCCACCCACCACACATTTTGGTAGGAACACATGAAAAAGAAGGACATGGATCCTTGTCATAGTAGTAACACATCTTGAGCTTAGTCGTATCTTGTAGTTTCCATGATGCCATCAGATCCACCAACGCAAATCCTAGAACAACTAGGTTCCTCCATAGATGTTGAGGCTTTCATGAACGAACCTGGTCATGCTACCATTGTAAATGCTATCATAGATCGAAACAAGGAAACCATCATGGAAAATTTCTTAAAGGATAATGTTGACATCTTTGAATTTGGGCATCCACCACCTATCAACATATTAGATCCCACACACCCTTTGTTTGGGTGGCAACTTCCTCAGGTAGAACCAACATACCCAAATATACCCTCAACCGAGGTGCCTGTTCCCATTCTACAAAATACCCATCCCATTCTCACTCAACCCTTGGTGCATACTACATCCCAACCAACCTCGAGTATATCATCTACATCTGCTTCCACCACTCATTTTCCTACTCCACCAAATTCTCCATTTGCATCCAACAACACTACCTTTTCACTTCCACCCCACATCACATCTAGTCCATCTACTACTAACATGCTGCCACAAGGGTCAAATACCTCATCTTCCATCCCACCTAACATCACTGTCAACCCCTTTGTAGCTAGCCAAACCTCTTTAGCCTCATTTCCTTTGGGACCTTGGAATGTTGCTATGACATAAGGGTGCCTACAACTAGCCTTCCCCCTAGCATTGCAACTATGCCCGTGCCTCAGGCACTTTCATCAACCACTTCACTTAGCTATTCACTACCACCCCTTACCAACTACTTTTCTATGCCACCCCTAGGCAATAGCCAAAACCCATTACCACTACAATTCCCCATGGTGAATACTCTACCACAGATTAATTGCCTTACACCTATTCATAATCAGTCATACTCTCAAGAAGGAGCACAACCTACATATATTGGGCATAATATATATTCCCAAAGCATGGCTCAAGCATTACCAACATTACCACCCATTCAGCTATAGTCTTCATGCCAATAGTACGCTCAATTATCCACATAGAACTATCTCATAGGGCAAAAACCTAATACTTATCCTCCCCACCAACAAACTTCTCAGCAGATGCAATAGTATGCACAAAACACATTCCAACAACCCATAGCATCCATCCCACTAGCTGTGCAACCTATTTTTCCATAGACACCATATGGAAATCAGGGTTTTCCATATCAACCTTTAGATTATGGCATGTATCCTACACTGGGGGCACCTAGATTGGGGACACTCGCTCCCCCACCTATAAACTCTAAATGGGAAGAAATGAAAAATGCTCTCAAGGCCCTCAAGGATTGGACAGACTCCAAAACTTTTAAATTTCAAAATGACTACCCATACCCATTTGACAAAACCATCACAATGACAACATTTCCTAAACATTTTGAGATCCCCAAGTTTGACAAATTTAGAGGGAAAAGTGATCTAGTCACACATGTTAAGGAATTCTACATGCATTGTCAAGAGGTGGCATATAATGATGTGTTCCTCATGCGGCTCTTTCCAAAAAGATTAGGAGGACCAGCCCTAGAATGGTTTTGTTGTATCCCTTAGGGAACTATTAAAACCTTTGCTGATCTTTCTAAAACCTTTATGGCTCAATACACCCATCTTGTTGAAACTAAATTATCTATGGTGGACCTAGTTCATACTAAGTAGAAAGGAGGAGAAAGCCTTGCATAATACTTAAAACATAGGCAAATACTCACAACATTGGCAAATACTCACAACTAGGATCTCATGTACCATCCTAGAGCATCATCTTGTCAAAATGTTCATAAAAAATGCACACCCTAGCCTTGCCCATCACATGGTTATGAATTGTCTGCAGACATACAAAGACATTAAGGAAAAGGGAATGGGACTTGAACAAGGCCTCATTAAGGATGGTGTTATTAGACTTTACAAGGAAAAGATCCAAGACCAAGGTACCATCAATGATATTGGAATAAAAACAACAATATGGTGATAGATGGTGCCACTGAAACCCGACAAGTTCATATCATTGGTGTCATAACCAATATTCCCACCACATTTTTTCAACAACAACCTTATCAACAATAACCCCCTGTATATCAACCACCAGCTATGCAGAACAATCAGTAAGTACCTATTCATCATAATCAAACCAATGCCATCACACTTTTAGTAGGTGTTAAACCCTGTGTTTAGAGACAACCATGTGCATACACCCCATTGGGGGAACCCCTTGATGTAATATTTGAAAAATTGGCCAAGGATAACCTTGTTTGGTATCCACAAACACAACCTCTAGAGCCCAATCAGTCTAGAGCATCCTGGTACAAGGATAATGAGTTTTGTAAATTCTATCATGTCAAAGGACACACTACCCTTAAATGCATGCAACTCAAGGATTATGTCCAGGACCTCATTGACCAAAAGGAAATTATAGTGGGGGCACAGGTTTCACCTAATGTAGATTAATGATGTATCAAAATGCTTTCCCTCCTCATAATACAAACCTAGGAAAAGCACCTACAAACACTCCTATCAACAAACTAAACAATACTCAAGGAAAATAAGGAGATAACTAAGACAAGTCTCAAAACTATACTTCAACATACTTAGATTATGGGAGCCTTATTGGCTACATATCACAAGTTGAGTCATCTATCAATGTTATAAACATCAAAGGCCCAGATACCTAGTGTGCAGTTACTACTCACCAAACTCAACTCAATATAGTTGGCCCACCTATGTCTGCACCATCAAGACCACCTCCATCTACAGAATCTCCATTAGGATCATCCTCATTAGGACTATAGTATAACATCTTGGAACACCTTGGAAACACACCGGCTCAAATTTACACTCTGGATCTCTTGCAAACAAGCCGACTTTAGCAAGAGATCCTCAACAATACTCTACATGAGTCACATGTCCCCTCTGACATAAATGCCACTAAGTTCTGCAACTTGGTTGGCCATCTTTTTGCATCATGTGCTTTATCCATCAAAACCACTGATATCCTAGTAGTCAAACCTGATCATATCCTTCCACTTCATATAGCTTTCATGGTTTCCAACTTTGCAGTCAAATAGGTCATGATAGATAATAGATCAGCTTTAAATCTATGTACTTTAAAGTTCATCAAATAGGTAGGATACACTGACGCTGATATCATCAATGAAGTGATCACCATCATGGCATATGACAATATGGAGTGCACCACTGAAGGAACCATCTTGCTCCCTCTTAGAGTTGGCCCAACCACTCATGAAACACTTTGTCACATAGTTGATCTTAACCTTCCATACAACATCCTCCTTGATCACCCATGGATTCATGCCATGAAGGTCATTCCATCCACATATAATCAATGCATCAAATTTTTGCATAATGGCACTGAGATAACCATCCATGCAAATCTTGAACCCTTTGCTTATTACAATATGGTTGAAGCTTCATACACCAATCATTTTCCTAAAATTGAAATTGGCCACACCAAGGCTAGTTCCTCTGGCACCTACCATGATCCAAACACCATTTTAGCCTCCACTCTTTCCACGGTTAAGATCAACTACTAAGGTTGTGGAGAATACACTCTTACAAATGCTTTTGTTGTTGGTGCTCTACCAATTGATCCACATACTCGAGGGTGCCCAACCTATCAAATACCAAGACCAGATGCTACCCCTCAAATCAAATAGATTGGATCTATCACATTTCTTACCAATGGTATCCTCGATGGAGAGGAAAATGCTCTTGACATTAGTACATGGGTGTACAAAGAACCACCTCCAAAAAGTGAAGAACTTCTTGATCACTTTAAACAAAAATATCCCTGGTCACATCACCTAGCCATTGAGCAATGGGATTATCAAGGAGGTGGTTTGGGCTGTCTAGAATCAAGTATGAGATAGCCTATAGAGGCATACCAGGAACAAAAAACTAAAGGCTTAGGCTATGGACTCCCTGTGACTGGGGGCACTACGAAGGAAGGCCATGCCTTCACAAACATCCAAAATAGCCTTGTTGAGGTTGAAGACATTCCTGAGGAAGTAGAAAAGAAATCCTACGATGATATCTTCCTTGATGAAATTATCCTAGGAGCCTCTATGCTCTGCCAACTATCCTTGAATCTCATAGACCTACCCCTTGCTCACCCTAAACTCATAGATTGGGACCAACCAAGTGTCATTCATGTTGACAAATTCTCTATCGAGAATGCTTTCCTTAAATTAATGGGGGCAAAAACACCACATAAATAGCCACCACCACCATCAGCATATGTATACAAGTTGGATCCAATAGGTTACTTCAAGGAGGAGGAAATCTCCAGTCACAAAATTGAAATGATAAAAGAACCAAAAAAGCAAAAAAAAACAAAAGAAAAACATCCTCTGGTGAAAACTCCTTTAGAGCGCCATTGGATGACTCAAAAAATGAAATAAAAATAAAGGACATATCTGATGGTGAAAAGCTCTTCAAGGCACCCAAAGATGGAGATTTCATCCTTCCCCCACAAGAGCATAGGCCTCCTATATCTTCAGTCTTGACAGAAGAAACTCGACCAATCAATATCAATTTGATGGAGATAACACACATCACATACATTGCAACATCTCTACCACCCAAGTAGGCAGATCTTCTCATTGAAGTCCTCGGTAAAAATGTTGGGTGCTTTTCATGGTCCTATCAAGACATGTCAGGGTTGGACCCGAAGTTAGTTGTGCACCATTTGGCTATGGATCCAAAGGCCAAACCTATTAAGAAAAAGTTCTGTAAGATGCACCCCAAAGTTGCTTTATTGGTTGAAGCAAAGCTAGAGTACTTGCTAGAGGAAAAAATCATTCACCCAATAGATTATTCTAAATGGATTTCCAACATGGTACTAGTGACCAAGCCTTCTGGTGATATCAAAATCTGCACAGACTTGAGAGATCTCAACAAAGCTTGTCCAAAGGATGACTTCCCATTACTAAATATCGACATGATTGTGGATCTCACCGTAGGTCATGAACTTTTGTCACTAATGGATGGTTTCTTTGGATATAATTAGATTCATATAGCAGAGGAAGACCAACATAAGATGACATTCACTACACCTTGGGGCACATTCTACTACAACATGATGTTGTTTGGCTAAAGAATGTTAGGGCAACATATCAGCACGCCATGACGATCATCTTCCATGACCTAATCCATAAGACTCTTGAGGATTATATAGATGATATTTTAGTCAACTCCCTTGATGCTCTTGATCACTTATCTCATCTTGAGGAAGTGTTTGATCGATTGGCTCAATATTGTCTGATGCTCAATCCTAAGAAATGTGTCTTTGACATTACCTTAGGAAAGATCTTGGGATTCATTGTATCATAATGAGGTATTGAGATTGATCCTAAAAAGGTCAAAGCTGTCATGAATATGGCCCCTCCTAAGACACTCAAGCACCTTTGTTCTCTTTAAGGCATACTTCAATCAGTCAGATGGTTCATCTCCCAGCTCGTTGATAAATGCCAACCATTTACACATCTACTCAAGAAAGATCAAAACTTTAGATGAGACCCTACTTGCCAACATAACTTTGAGCTCATCAAGTAATACTTAGCTAATCCACCTATTTTGGTTCCTCCAATTGTAGGGTGTCCACTCATCTTATACATCACAATTACTCCCATAGCATTAGGTGCTCTTCTAGCACAACTTGATGATACAAGAAAGGAAAGAGCTATGTATTACATCAATTGTACCTTAGTGGGATATGAGCTCAATTACATTTCAATGGAAAAGGCTTGCTTAGTTGTGGTATTTTCCACCTAAAAGTTGTGTCACTACATGTTGAGTCACACTGTGTAGCTAATCTCAAAGATTGATCCATTGAAATATATGTTATCTCGCACAGTACTCATCAAACGCTTGGAAAAATGGGTTATGCTTCTTAGTGAGTTTGACATCCAATATATTGACAAAAAGGCCATCAAAGGCTAGGCTATTGTAGATCACTTGGTAGATGCACCCTTGGTTGCCGACCACCCCCTCATTATGGAGTTCCTAGATGAACACCTCTATTTGATAGAGGAACAACCATCCTAGAAGCTCTAATTTGATGGCTCCTACACATCTCATGGCTCTAACACAGGCATACTCTTTGTCACACCTCAAGGGGATTACATTCCTAAATCTTTAAAGCTACAATTTTGGTGTACCAATAACATCTTAGAGTATGAAGCCCTTTTTGCAGAGCTCAAGATAGGCATCAAATCAAATATCAAAGAGCTACAGGTCTACAATTATTCCCAACTTATCATCAAACAATCTTTGAATGAATATCAGACCAAGGATGACAAGCTGCTAACTTGCAAGGAGTTGGTTGATCAATTAAAGGAACACTTTACTCAACTCTAGTTTATACAAAATAAAGCAGTAGATGCCATGCCTACTATTGCTTCTCTCTCTTGGAAATACCATGTGAACCTACGTAATATGAATTCTTGGTTGAGTAGCTGCACGAACCCACATATGAGAATGATGAGTCAACACAAGTACGCATCTTGGTTGGTCCCCAATCTGCATGGTACCATGAAATTCACACTTACTAAATGGTATAATATCTCCCGATCTCACATGAACCCAATGATAGAACCTTATTCATAGAGCTTCCTGTTATACTATCATCACCCAAACCCTATATCATTGTGGTTATCATGATACTCTCTCTCAATATTTAGACCAAAATGAGGCTGCAATGGCTCTCAAAGAGGTACATGCTAGACTTTGTGGTGCTCACATGAGCGAGATAGTACTAACTAAGGAAATCCTTCAGGTTGGGTATTATTGGCCTACTCTAGAGCATGATGCATGTGAGTTTGTGAAATGATGTTTACCTTGTCAACAACATGCTAATCTAATCTAAGCCTTAGCTCAGGATCTACAACCGATAGCGCTGCCATGGCCTTTTGCCTGTTGGGGGTTCAATCTTGTTGGTCTCATTGCACTACTTTCTTCAGAAGGACACAAGTGGATAATCACTACCACTAATAATTTCACTAAGTGGGTCGAAGAAGTTCCCCTTGTCATTGCTATGGGAGTTTAGGTGTCCAAGTTTATCATATATCATATCATATGTCACTTTCGCATCCTGGCTACCATTTTCACTAACTATGGAGGTAATTTTAAAAACCTAAATATGAAGGAATTGTGCACTTCCCTTCACATCCATCAATATTTTTCTAGCTTGTATTTCCCACAAGGTAACAGTCAAGCCAAGGAAACTAATAAAAACCTACTCAAAATCCTAAAGAAAGTTGTCAATGATTCTGGTTGTGATTAGCATTTGCAAATCAATCCTACCCTAGGGGCATATCACACCTCATTTCGTACATCCACTGGCACAACCCCATACTCCTTGGTCTACGGTGTTGAAGTAGTCTTACCTATTGAGGTTAAACTTCCATCCCTTCACATTTATCTATAGGGTCAGATATCTGATGAAGATTATAGAGTGGCTCGACTTACTCAACTTGATTTACTTGATGAGAGAAGACAATAGCCCTACGACCACCTCATGGTCTACCAAAATGGCCTCAAGCACAATTTAAATAGGAAAGTCTATTCACACAGTTTTCAAGAAGGTGACATGGCCCTCAAAGAGAACATGAAGGTTCAGACTGACTAAGAAAAGAAAGGCAAGTTCAAGCCCACATGGCTTGGTCCTTATGTGGTCACAACATCTTTTGACTCAGGAGCCTATCAACTATGTAGACTTGAAGGTGAAGTCCTGAATGATCCTACCAACATCATCCACCTTAAGAAATTCCACACCTGAAAAAAAAATTCTCAAATCAAAAAGAGGTAAAGAAAAATAAGCATCCAATGGTGAAAACTTGGCAATTCAAGTGCCTTGGATAGGTCCTTGGTGAAAACCTAGCAAACAGGTGCTAGGTGTACTTAAGCCTTTTTATTATCTATCACTGACACTCGTCTCCCATGTCACCACCCCATATCACATCACCCATCTCTCCATTTTTCCAAGGCATTCCTCATGATTTTTACTATTCACATCTTCCACCATGCCTTGCCACATCACCTTCTAGCATTTCGCCCTTTGCAGCATCCCACCTCACTCTTGTATTAATAGCTTTCATTCATATATGCCCCATGTATCATATTAGATGTACTCTTACCATTGCACTCTACCACATGTATCTTATCAAGTGTTTTTTATCCTTGTACTTTACCATATGCATCCTACTTAGTAAGTAGTATTCTGTGTATCATATCCTTGTACCAAGACTTGTCTCCTATGTATCATAATCTTGTAAATACAATAGTATCATAATCCTTGTAACAAATTATGCATTACATATCACATCCTTGTAACAATACTTGTATTATAAAAATGCTATCTCCTCATCTTGACCTTTCCCCCATCATATACATACCTATTACCATAATTTATCATATTTTCTCGAGCTCCCAGTCATTGTATAGTCATACTTGTATATCTTTTTAAAGGTCTTTTTTTGACAGCTTGTGTCCCTAGCCCATGATCTGTAGAAAGATGTCATTGTCCCCTTTTGTCAGTACCCTACTTTTCCTCATCTTAAAGTCCATTCCAAGTATCTATGCCTTGTTTTCCAGCTGATCAATAGCCCATTAGTTTGATCTCTTTAGCAAAAGGTTACTTTTTCACACTTTTGTTCTTTCCTTGCACATCTTTGGTTTTTTGTGTGTTTTGATTGATCACTTCCACATGATTTTAGTTGTTCCCTCCTCAAGATTTCCATGATCATTTCATATCATGGTGCATTTTGACTGGGGCAACTTAAAAGCATGATTCTGTTTACAATCTTTTTCTACTTGTGAGTTAGTCGGATATCACCCTTGCATATTTCAACCATGTTTTCATTTTCGATAAACATGATGCACTTAGGTGATATCATTTGCTTATGGATTACCCAACATCATTCCCACACTGATCTTACTGAGACTCATGTGTGATGCTGGGGCAATCCTTGCAGGCTTGTTTGAGTCAGTCCTATGTAATATTGGAGAAAAGGCTTTGATGTTCGTAGTATCCTTGGCAGCTCCCTAATATTCCTATATCAAATAAAGTGCTCACACTACATACTGGTACTTCCTCATGAAGTATCCTATGCTCAAGCTTCCCGTACACCTCACATTTATTTTCATAACCCATGGCAGCATCTTCCTTTTCATCACCTCTCTCCCTCCAACTCCCTCTTTTGCCACTATCAGAATCTTTTGACTCAAAATCATCAAACATTGATGCTTGTTCATCATCATAGCTTCTCATCCCTTAGGTTACCCTTTTTCCACCATCATGATGTGATCCTTATCATAAGTCACTACCCTAGCTCTAATCTCTACTATCCTCCCGACTGTAAGTTTGTTGGTCACTCATTTTCCAACATCATTCTCCTTAGAGTCAGTATCTCCTATGTTTATGATCAATTTTTTTATATCATAGAAAATTATCATAAGTCAAGCATTGGTTACCCTATTCCACCATCATTATTTGTCTTTCATATCCTAGAATCTAGTATGTTGTATTATCATAGCTTGTGTTCTTTTATCATATCTTAAAATATCCTAACATTCAATCATTTATGTTATCCTCACATGCTTATCATAAGTCTCAGATGTATCCTTTAGTTTATGTCCATTTTAGCATATCATAAATTTATTGTTCTCTTTTTTAGTTTGTTTGTGTTCCTTTTCAAATTGTACATTCATTTCAAAACTTGTAGTTCATCATTAGATTGTAAATTCATTTTAGCATATTCGTTCATCATTTAATTGTAATTCATTTCAGTATTGCCATTCATCATTAAATTTTAGCATAATCATTCATCATTAGATTGTAAATTCATTTTAGCATATTTTATCATCATCAATTGTAATTCATTTTAGAATATTCATTCATCATTAAATTTTAGCATAGTCATTCATCATTAGATTGTAAATTCATTTTCACATATTCATTCATCATTAAATTATAGCATATTCATTCATCATTAAATTGTAGCATTGTCATTCATCATTAAAATTGTAAATTTATTTTAAAACATTATAGTTCATCATTAAATTATGCTTCATTTCATAACTTGTAGTCCATCATTAGATTGTAATTCATTTTAGTATGATAGTTTAGCATTAGATTGTAATTCATATTCGTGTGGTAGTTCATCATTAGTTTGTGCTTCTGTTGGAAATGTACATGGAGTAACTAAGAGGGGGGGTGAATTAGTTACCACAAAAACAAATTCATAGACCCCTTAGATGTCAAACAAGTTACTTCCTACTGTCACTTGGTAAACATTCACAAAAATTTGTAACTCGGTAGATTAACTTGTTACTGATCTTTAAGCATTCATAATTATTAACATGCATGGAAAAGTAAATAACATGAACACAAGAGACACCAGATTTAATGTAGAAACCCAATATGGGAAACACCACCAATGTAACTAGCTACTTATTTTCACTCTTTTGAAGTGAGCCCTGTTAGGAGCCAACCCTATTAAAGGTTTACAAAACACACTGTTAGGTGTGACCCTGTTAGAGGATTTATTCACCCGGTTAGGAGTGGCCTTGTTAGAGGTCTTTAGAACAATTCAACTGAACTGTCACCTTGTTAGAGGATTTACAAAATGGCTATTAAACCAATTTTGTTAAGAGATTTTGGAATCACTCCTACAATGGTTAGAAAGTAACAATGAAATGAATTGAATAATATGCAACTAAATTTGCTGATTATAGATCTCTATTTTACACCATTAGATCTTCCTTGATCAAAAATAGCTTTGCTGCTCTTTAATGATCTTTGATCATCCTTCAAAATTCACTCTCACAATAATCAGTACACCTTTACATTCATATCACATCAAATTCATCACACTTAAAATTCACAACTTGACCTCTCATATATACCATTTAGATTATCAAGTCGACTCAATTACAAGTTACAATCACCTATAATCATTACCATAGTCAGCTGGAAATAATACTTAAAATAATTAAGCATTAAATCATAAATTAATAAATTCCTTTACTGGCTGACTCTACTCGATAAACACTGCTTCAGAAACAATTTCCTAAGTTAACCATCTCAACTCGGTTAACATTTCAAAATTTGCGAAATCCTTTGGCTGCTGAGTGAACTCAGTAAGAACTAAATTTCCTTTGCTGACCATGAGAGCTCGGTAAGAACTATTTTCTACCACATTTTCCTTTGATGACTGAGTAAGCTTGGTAGACACTAAATTTCCTTTGCTAACCTTGAAAGCTCGGTAACAACTGTCTGCACAAGGTAAAGTCTGAGAACACTAGGCAGACACTATAAATCTTCTTGCAAACCAATTGAGCTTAGTAAGTGCTAATAGATGACTTGTCTGACATTTGTGTAACATCAAAGACAACACATAATTGGATAATTTATCCAACAATCTCCCTCTTTTGCATTGATGGCAATACAACATGTCATAGCATAATGAAATTTGAGAACAAGACTTTCTCTAGTAGAAGGTTTTCTCCCTCTAGAATTTTACACCTCAAACTTTAGTTATCTAGAGGAAAACTCTCCCTCTTTCATAGTAATCTCTCCCTCTTGCATAAACTCTCTTTCTTTCAAATTTCAAAAAAGTATGATAGTAAAATCTCCCTCTTTAACAACACATGCCAAAGACAACACAACTCAAATGAATTTCAATATACCTTAAATATTGATTCATATGCAATGTCTTCATTACTTTGCTACATCAACTGATAGATCTTCAATTTTGTTCCTATTGATGCATCACTAAAACTATATTTTAGTGAGCTTAAGATAGGAAAATGACCCCTAACTTACCTCTTAGATACAAGAATGCATCCTTAGGTAAAGGCTTTATGAATATGTTAGCAATTTGTTCCTTTGTATGGACATATTCCAATCTAATCTCCTTATCCTACATCAATTCTCTGACAAAGTGATACTTTATAGAAATATGCTTGGTTTTGGAATGCATCACTGGATTCTTTGAAATGTTAATTACACTTGTATTATCACAAAACATGACAAATAGTTCTTTAATCTCTACCTTCATGCCTTCCAATAATTGTTTAAACCAAACAATGTTTGAACAGTTTACTGTTGTTGCAACATATTCTGCATCTACTGTGGACTGGGATGTACAATTTTTCTTTTTACTTGTCCAAGAAACCAACCTCTTTCCAAAAAAGAAATCCCCTCCACTTGTAATCTTTTTGTCATCAATGTTTCCTGCCCAATCTGCATCAGTAAACACTTTTAAATCCAGATTTCCTCCAAGTTTATACCATAATCTATAATCCTCAGTGCCTTTCAAATATCTCATGATCCTTTTGATTTCCATCATGTGATTTTCTCTTGATTTTTCTAAAAATCTTGCTACAATACCAATTGCAAGGGCAATATCAGGTCTTGTATGCACTACATACTACAACTTTCCAATCATAGATCTATACAATGTCTGATCCACTTCCTTTGATTCATCATCCTTGGTAAGTTTCAATCCAGTACACATAGGAGTCCCAACTAGTTTGCAGTTTTCCATAACAAACTTTTTCAGTATCTCCTTGATGTATTTTGATTGAGTGATGTAGATACCATTCTTATTCTGCTGAATTTGAAGACCAACAAAGAATTTTCTCTCACCAAACATTGACATTTCAAATTCCTTGTTCATTTTCTCTAAGAATTCTTTACATTGATCATCATTTCCTATAAACAAAGCATCATATATAAATATTTTTGCCAAAATAATCTTATTATTTTGTCCTACCTTAATATACAAGCTACTGTTATCATTAGTTCTGTTGGGACTAGAAATTGCATGATTCATTTTTAGTCACATTTTAGAATTTTGAGAAATCAAGCCCTATAAACGCTTTTAATGCCTATGTACCCAACCGTACTTGAGAAGGTTATGAGGTGTTTAATGTTTCTAACACCTTCCATTTAGCCTATTCACATGTTCCATGATGATGAATTGACATCTCAAGTCATTTGGTGAAGTCCTGTTTTGAGCCAAATTCATTTCTACATTTTACCCGAAGTATCAAACAACGACAGGAGGTTGTGTTTACCGTTGAATATCTTGCACCCAGAAATGTTTTAGGACTTACCACTTTGGGAATGTCTAGTGTCCATACTTGAGAACCTATGTTTTAGATTTCAAGTCATTTTGAGTTCGTTTGACTAGGTTTTGAATCCCTCAAAGCTGGTCAGTTACTGTTTTCACGCTTTTGCAAATTGCACACATTTCTAGGAAGCTCTGTTTGACGATTAATAACTTTTGACCAGTTTACCAAAATGCTAAATTTCCTTTTGTGTTGCATTTTAAATGTTAGATACTTGTTATGTTTCAATTTTTAAGTCTTGACGAATTTGTTTGATCAATTTTCAAATGCGATTCCAAACACAATTTCTATCTTTTTACTGGTGTCAGCATTTGTAGATTGTTTGGTACCCTGTTCGTGTTGTTATAACTCCTAATCCATGATTGGTAAGATCAAATGAATTGTACCATCATGTTGTCCACTAAAAATGCTCCAAGTGTGCCAGTTTGCATGTCTTGAAGAATCCATTTGCACACTTTTCCAGGTCAATTCCATTTGCAAAAATCATTATCCTATTAGTGTTTCAAATTGCAAAATCTAGGTAGCCTATTTTGACTGATTTCCATTTGCGCCCAATTATTCGTCATGAGCCCAAATCACATATTCATACTCACCTCATGACAGAGAACTAGTGTCCTAAGTTTTGTCTTCCCAAGTGTCAGTTTGCCCAATTTTCAAAGCCAAATCCGAATCCAGTTTATTATTTTCTGACATAATTTTATGTAGATAATTCTGAAGAGGAAAATTTGAAGGAAAATACCTTTTCACCCAGAATTCATCATGAGATGAGATTCCACAGTCTACAAGAATGTGGAGCAAAGAATCAATGTGTTTAATTTCAGAGCCTAGTCAGTTGTTTAGATCAGTTTTTAAGGCCAGTCAATGGACCTCTTGGCGCAAATTTGACAAGTTGGAAAAATGTGATAAAGTGAGTTTTAAATGATTAGTCTAGGATCCAATTTTCTTTTATTTAATTTGAGATGATCGATAGATCAGTTTGCCGGTTCAGTTGTGCGGAAACAATTTTTTTATTATTATAGTCAGACCCACTTTGGAGTCTGACTAATTATATTAGACTGATAAAAGTTGGAGGAAATTTGAAGTCTTAGGAAATGAAATTAATATGGAAATAAAGAGAAACATTGATGATCAAGTTAGTAAAATCTTGGCCTTGCTTGGTGTTGGAGGTAAGTAAACAAGTGAGAACATGTGTACTCTCCTGGGTTAATGTTTGTTAGAAAGTATAATCCGATAGGTAACATTGGGAATGCTGTTGGATATGAATGCATTATGCACAGTGACATCTATTATCTAAATTGTAAACTATTGGATGTGTGCTGTGAAGACATTGAGATAGGCAAGAGATTGATATTTTGAATGGCCATGTATAATCATCTCTGAGAAGAAGTCAAAGCCATTAGTTGCATTGCAAATGCCAAATTAGTTAAGTAAGTTTTGAGGAGGCACCTTTATCATTTAGCTCATGCAAATAAAAGAGTCCACATACAAGATAGAAAGAAGAAAACCCCACATTTTAAAAAGTCTAAACATGCCAATGCTTAAGAATGGGGTGCTTACACATAAAGAGGGGAAAGTGCCCTATCTTGAGAGGAAGCCGCAGTCAAAAACACAGAAGAGGCTAGTTTAAAGGAGTCTGCAAGCAACCAAACCAAACCCAAGCATTAAGCATTAGATATGTCTCATGCAAGCCATTAGGAATCTCAGTCAAAATCATAATTCAAACACCCATGCATTCTATGAGTAAAGAATCCATGAGTTATAGGCATCAAATTATCTTCCTAAATCTACAGTGATAGGAGAAAAGGCATCTTTGTGAAAAGAGGTTACAGTTAGAAGATTAGAGGATGCCGTAATGAAGAGCTCTGCCCACATCTATAGGAATCCATGCATAACAAAGATCTTTTAAACTGTAACTTTTAATATGTCAGTTTCACAGTAAAAAGCTAGGCTCCATGCAATTAAAAAGAAAACCTCCAGTCAAAAGTGCAACGCCTGGAGGAGCTTCATGTGGAAAGATAGGAGACATCCTTGTTGAAGATGCTAAAGAAGAACGAAACCCCACACATTTAAATAAGGAGCAGACTCAACCACTGGTGTGAAGGAATCTGGCAGGATATAATGCATAAGTCTACATAGTAATAAAAAGAAGATCTCCACACATTTTAAACACAAGCAATCCACAAGTTATGAAGCCGCAGGCACATGAAAACAAGGCCACGCCCACTAAAGGGGGTAGTCGGCAATGTGAAAAAGATGTAGAGAGCATTTAAAAAGGAAGCCCACGTAACAAACTACATGCAAATCAAAAGGAAAATGGCATATAAAGGAATCAGACAATGCCATGTAATAGGTCAAAGCCACAGTTAAAGCAAGACCCTGGGCAAACAAATAGGAGGAGAAGTCGTTAGTAAAGGAACATCCATTGTAATATCCCACATTCGTTGGGTGGTTTTCTTTCTATTTTTTATAAATAAACCAGCAGATGAAAGGCTAGATGTCAATGACAAAGGCTTTCGAAGCCTTAACTACAGTGGGCCCGTGGCCAGATGGGCTTTGTCGAAGGTTAAATTTTAACCAGGAAAATACAAAACATTGATGACGTTAGCAAACATGAGGTCATCGGAAGGTTAAAAATCTGGCTAGTCACTATGGCGCTAGCTGAAAAATCCAAAAAAAATCCAGCTAGTGACATAGTGAGTCATCAGAAATATCCAAAAATTTGGCAAAGACAAATGAATTTAGATGGAATGAGATCATGACACGTTTCCAGATCAAAGAGTCATTGTTAACTCAGCTAACAAAAGATGCCCACATGATAACCATGGTGACATAGCGAGGGTCGCTGAGATTACGACACGTGGCAGCGAGTTCCAAGGCAGATGGTGATGTGGCGAGCAAGTTTCTAAGATGCACAAGATTGTGACACATGGCAGATTGTGTGGATCTTGCTATGTCACTAAGGGAGAGATGCACGCCAATTAATATAAGTGACATAGCGAGTATGATGTGGCAACGAGCAGGCATCCAATCAGAAGATGACATGTGTCAAGCTCGATCAAACCTAGTTTGACTCGGATAAAGAATGGTGGAAAATTCTTGGAAATTTCAAATGTTTAATATTTTACTATTTTCCTTCAAACTCACGTCAGGTCAGACATTTAAACAAAGTTTGAAACTCTATATAGTTTAAACTTTATAAAAGTTTAAATTTTGCAAAATATATGTGGAAGCCATGAACAGAGGGCCGATCTTCAGAAGGCCATAACTGGAGTATTTTCTAGGCAAAATGGGCACTCCAATATACTGTCAGAACTAGAAAGAGCTGAATTTTCCATTTCTAGAGTCAGATTATGCACATGTGTTCACTAGTTTGTGTTGTAAGTCAATTTGTGTAATTTGGGGTATTGACAATGAAGCAACCAGATTTCATCATGAAGCATCAGGATCAGTTATAGGGCAGTTTCGAAGACTTTTTGGAATCTAAATGTGAAGAAAATCAAGCCAAATCAGTTTTCTTGCATTATACAAGCCATTTTCAACTGATTTGTTACTTTTACTGAATTCAATTTTACACCAAAATCAGTTACATTTTCATCATCAAATTTCTGAGATATTTTGATGCCTTTGAGAGCCAAAATGAAAGGGATTTGATTTTCAGTTAGGAGGAGAAGTTAGCAAGAGGTTTTTGATCTTCTTGGGAAGGATTTCTAAAGGGACACTTGTCAATTGCAAATCAAATCTAGGAATTCTCTTCTCCATATTTATTCTTTCTTCTTCTCTAAAAAAAGGTTGTTAGTTGGTTTTCTATTTCCAGTTCTTGGAGCTCTGCTCAAGCTATGAAAGCCACACACCTAGCATTTCTCTCTTGTATTGAACAACATTTTGAGTTGTTATGTAGATAGTCCTTACTAGTTAGGTGATTTCATGAGTTATTTCTGTATATCTTTCATGTATTTGGTTTCAAGAAAAACAAATAAAGCACAACAAAGGTTTTAAGTTTAGTCTAAATCTTGTCTCCTGATTGTGGATCTGTTATTTATTCTAATTTGTGATCAAAGAGCATAGATTAGGTTGCATTTTGTTGAGGAATGTATGTGATTAAAATGTCTTTCTAGTGGAGCAAAGAACCATCTAATTTCTTGATGTTTGTCATAGGGTTTGCAGATTTCATGATAGGATGTTATGAGTATGAGATTCATTCTGTAGCAGATGCCAGTTCACAAAGTGAAGGATAGATCAGGGATCTTGATGTAGGGATATGTCTAAGATTTCTAGAAGATGTATGGTTATAATTAATTTTAATTACCCAATAGATAAGGCATTGGTCAGAGATAGGATCATTAAGTTCTATTACTCATACTTGGGTCTTGTTGTTATCAACATATTAAATCAATTTTCCCTTTTATGTTGAAAGCTAATCAATGTTAACCCGCACTTAGCTTTCCAATTTCATGAGTTATGTTCTTACCTATTTCATGCTTGTGATTCTTGGTTAAGTATAGAAGATTTAGGGGTTTTTATCTGCTTTTCATTAGATTCAATGTATGCTTTGATAACTGGTACCATATAAAGAATCTATAGGTCCACCCGCCTAGGTTTTGCAGAACCTAAAGTACAGAAGGAGTATAGCCTTATAGTTGGCCTAGATTCTTGGTAAATTGTGTCCATTATTGGAGATAGCTGCCCATAGATGCATTCTTGCCTTGCATACTTGGTTGTTCAAATTCTGTTAAATCGAGAGCCAACAAGTTCTTTGAAAACCAATCTGAATAAGATAGTTATGCAATCTCTCATAACATGCTCTAGGGGCTTGTTTCAGACCATACAATGCTTTATGTAATTTTTAGACCATGTCCTTCTTGTCTGGATAAAAAAAACTTTAGGTTGTTCAATGTAAACCTCTTAATCCAGTATACCATTGAGAAACGCTAACTTGACATCCATCTAATAAACTTTGAATCCTTTGTATGTAGCATATGCAAGTAAGGTCCTAACACCTTCCAATCTTACAACAAGAGCAAAAATTTCTCCATAGTCTATTCTTTCTTCTTGAGAGTATCCTTTGCATACCAGTCTAGCTTTGTTTCTTGACACCTTACCATCTTCATTTAACTTGTTTCTAAATACCCACTTAGTTCTAATCACATTTTTGTCTTTAGGCCTAGGTACAAGAGTCCATATTTTGTTTTTCTCTATCTTCTCTATCTCTTCATTCATAGCCTCAATCCAACTTTCATTTTCTAATGCATCTTTGACACTTATAGGTTCAAAATCAACAAATAAACATGTACCTTTCAACTTACTTCTTGTCATAGTTCCTTCAGATTTATCTCCAATGATTTGATCTGGTGCATGATGCCTCCTTGCATACTTAGCTAATATAGGTTCCTTGCCTTTTGAATGCTTTCCATTTTCATCCTCTTGCACTTTAGCTTTAGGTTTTGACTATTTTGTCTATTGCTTGGGTCCTTCAGACTCGATAGGCATTGGCTTGGTAGCATCAGAATGCGACTCGGGTTCCTATAGCTCAGTTTGAATTTCCTGCAACTCAGTTACTGAAGACTCTAGAGTAGAAGATTTTTGATTGACAGGTGTACCGAGCACTATATCAGGTTCAATGAAAATAAATCTCCTATAGTCTTTTAGTTCTCTTTTGCTTTCTTCTTTAGTTCTTTCTGCAAACACATCAACTTTCACATGTGCACTTTCTATGACTTTGTGAGTAGACAAATTCAAACATCTATATGCTTTACTCTTGCAAGAATATCCCAAAAATATTCCATCATCACCCTTCACATCAAACTTACCTTTTCTAGATTCTTTAAAAATGTAACATTTGCTTCTAAATACTTTTAGGTAACTTACATTGGGTTTGTAGCCATACCATAACTCATAGGGAGTTTTGAATGAGTCCTTCAGCTGTACTTGGTTCAAGGTATAAACTGTAGTGCTGATAACTTCCTTCCAGTATTTGATAGCAATGCTCTTTTCAATCATTAAAGTTCTTGCACAGTCCATGATAGATTTGTTCCTTCTTTCAGCTATTCCATTTTCTCAGGAGTTCTAGGGACTGATATCTGTATTTTGATTCCTCTTTCAATACAAAATTTATTGAACTCATGTGAAATGAATTCACCACCTCTGTCTAACCTCAAGAATTTCAGTCTTTTTCCTATTTCCTTCTCTACTCTGGCCAAATACCATTTGAACTTCTCAAATACTTCTAATTTCTCTGTTAGGTACATGACAGTAATCATTCTTGAGTAATCATCAACAAAAAGAATGAAGAATTTTTTACCAGTATAGCTTTCAATTCCAATAGGTCCAAACAAATCAGTATGCACAATTTCTAACACTTCTTTAGACTAATAGTTCTTACTTTTAAAACTAGTCTTTTCCATCTTGCCAATTTGACAATTCTTGCATAGACCAACCTTAGGTTTCTCTATGTTAGGAATGCCTCATACTTTCTTGAATTTACTTATTTTCACCAAGTTATCAAAGTTCACATGACACAACCTCCTATGCCATAACCAACTTTCTTCAACTTGAGCAATAAAGCATGAACATTCACCAACTTCAAGATAAAAAAAAGTTACCTTTTGTTTGAGTACCTCATCCAATTAGCTTTCCTTTGCCATCTAGCAGTCTTGCTTTTTCATGCATGAATTCCACTTTGAATCCATTATTGACTAGTTGTGCCACATTCAATAGATTGTGTTTAAGTCCTTTTACCCAATATGCATTAGCACATACAAGTTCTTTGGTTAGTGAGATTCTTCCTCTTCCTTTTATGCAACAAGGTTCATTATTATCAAACCTCACACTGCCACCATCATAGTCTTCAAAATGTTCAAACTTAGTTTTATCACAAATCATGTGATGAGAACAACCACTATCTATAATCCATGTATCATTTTTTCTCACATGAGAAATAAGTGCCATTTCCTCATCATTATCAAACTCATCCTTCATAGCAATGTAAACAATTTCATCTTCTTCTTCATCATTAGAATCATTAGAATTCTTAGCCATGAAACATATTTTCTTACCATTGTCCTTGAATAATTTGAAGTCTTTCTTACCATTGCACTTGTGACCTTTCTTCTCATCCTTGTTCTACTTATTTGGCACCTAGCAACAATATGTCCAATTTCTTCACAAGAAAAATAGATTAGAGGAACCTTACCTTTGTATTTCCCTTTGTCTCTTGAATATTTCCTTGATAGCATAGCTTCAACCACCTCAAGATCACTGTCTAAACTCTATTATGATTCTTCTTCACTATCTGACCAAGAATCCTTTATCTTCTTTCCTTTCTCCTTGAGTGAACACTTGGCTTCAAATGTTGATTCGATGTTCTTGGCAACTGGAACATAATTATCATAGTTATCTAGCTTGAATGCAATCAATCTTCCAACTATGGCCTCTAAATTTATCTTATGATTTGTTTCACGTCTTCCTTCTTGAATTGCAAAAACTCTGTTGCATAAATGGGAAGTAGTGTTCTAATAACTTTACTTATAACTGTTTCCTCCTTGATATCTCCTCCAGAAGCTTTGATTGCACTAACACTTGCTTTAACTCTTTCAACATATTTTGTAATTTTTTCATCTTCTCTCATCTTTATTTGATCAAATTGACCTCTCAAACTTTCTGCTTTGGCTCTTCTCACATTATCATCATCTCCATAGATATCTTTCAGCTTGTTCCACATTTCAAAAGTAGTTTTGCAATCTTTGATATCATCAAATTCTTCATAACTTAGGGCTGATGCAATATCTATCATCATGTTTTTGTGAGTCTTCTTTTTAGCAATATCATTGACAAATAATGTGCCAATAGGTTCTACATATTCTGCGTCAAGGTACTTCAGCCCTGTATCACCAATAGAAGCTAGATGAAGTCTCATTAGTCCCTGCCATGTTGAGAAGTTGTCCCTGTTAAGTCTTGGAATTCCCCTCTTCTAAGACATCATGATCTTTAGCTTAGATCCTTGAAATCTTTTCCTGCAAGCAGCAAAAGCTCTGATACCAATTGTTGGAAATGTAGATGGAGTAATTAAGAGGGGGGTTGAATCAGTTACCACAAAAACAAATCCACAAATCCCTTAGATGTCAAACAAGTTACTTACTGTTGTCACTCGATAAACATTCACAAAAATGCTATAACTCAGTAGATTAACTTGTTATTGATCTTTAAGCATTCATAATTATTAACATGCATGCAAAAGTAAATAACATGAACAAAAGAGACACCAAATTTAACATGGAAACCCAATATGGGAAAAACCACCAATGTAACTAGCTACTAATTTTCACTCTTTTGAAGTGAGCCCTATTAGGAGCCAACCCTGTTAAAGGTTTACAAAACACACTATTAGGTGTGACCCTGTTAGAGGATTTATTCACCCTATTAGGAGTGGCCTTGTTAGAGGTCTTTATAATAACTCAACTAAATTGTCACCTTGTTAGAAGATTTGCAAAATGGCTATTAAACCAACTCTATTAAGAGATTTTGGAATCATTGCTACAATGGTTAGAAAGTAACAATGAAATGACCTGAATAAGATGCAACTGAATTTACTGATTACATATCTCTATTATGCACCATTAGATCCTCCTTGATCAAATATAGCTTTGCTACTCCTTAATGATCTCTGATCATCCTTAAAAAATCACTCTCACAATAATCAGTCCACCTTTACATTCATATCACATCAAATTCATCACACTTCAAATTTGCAACTTGACCTCTCATGTATACCATTTAGATAATCAAGTCAGCTCAATTACAAGTTACAATCACCTATGATCCTTACCATAGTTGGCTGGAAATAATACTTAAAACAATTAAGCATTAAATCATAAATTAACAAATTCCTTTACTGGCCAACTCTGCTCAGTAAACACTGCCTTAGAAACAATTTCCTAAGTTAATCATCTCAACTTAGTTAACACTACAAATTCATTAAAATCCTTTGGCTACCGAGTGAACTCGGTAAGAAATGAATTTCCTTCGCTGACCATGAGAGCTCAGTAAGAACTGTTTTCTACCACATTTTTCTTTAATGACTGGATAAGCTCAGTAGACACTAAATTTCCTTTGCTAACCTTGAAATCTTGGTAACAACTATCTACACAAGGTAAAGTCTGAGGACGCTTGGTAGACACTAGAAATCTCCTTGCAAACCAACTGAGCTTGGTAAGTGCTAACAGATGACTTGTATGACATTTGTGTAACATCAAAGACAACACACAATTGGATAATTGTATCCAATAGCTTCATGTTAATTCATCATTTGTTTGTGATTCATTTCACAATGTTATAATTCATCTTTCATTTTTTTAATCTATATTCACATATCATAAATCTCATGCTTATCCTTTACATTGTGTTCATTTTAAGTATCGTAAATCTCTTGTTTATCCTTTAGTTGGTGAGTCATTTTACATTTGTCACTTATCTTTTAGTTTGTGTTCATTTGAGTACTATATAAATGTTCTCATCATCATACAATAGCATATCAAAACCTATCAAAAGAAATCACATCATCAAGGATCACATCAAAACATATCATATCACATCTGAAATATCATAAGGCAAATCACATCATCCATGATCACATCAAAATGTATCAAATCACATCTGTAATATCATAGAGGAAATCACATCACATCATATCCACACTATCATAGAAAATCACATCATAAACATATCACATCATATTTACACTATCATCAAAAATCATATCCTACATCATAAACTATCAACAAAATCATATCTCTCATCACATATCATATCTTGCATCACAAACTATCAATAATATCTTCAAGGATCACATCAAAACATATCATATCACATTTGAAATATCATAAGGAAAATCACATCATCCATGATCACATCAAAATGTAACACATCACATCTGTAATATTATAGAGGATATCACATCACACCATATCCACACTATCATAGCAAATCACATCATAAACATATCGCATCATATTTACACTATCATCGAAAATCATATCTTGCATCATAAACTATCAACAAAATCTCATCTCTCATCACATATCATATCCTACATCACAAATCATCAGCAATATCATCAAAGATCACATCCTGCATATCAAACATATCAGTCTCTCAGCTACATCTAAACCATACTCATACCCTCATAAGTTCATAAACACATATCCCGCCCCAAAGAATGATCAACTCTAAATATATATATATATCCTCTGCAATGAATCAATGAAAGAATAAAGAATAAAATCCCTTACAGTCCAAATATACAGTATCCATCTCATACAAATGAATCATATCAATAGATCGAGTCTATGCCTGCACAAAAATATACATATATCTCAAAACTTTTTATTTGTATGACAAAATACTCCTCATACAAAACTATCTAGTATATCACTGGTCACCCTAATCCTCCTCCTCTACTACCTCCTCATCATGAGACGCATAGGTAGCCCTCTCTGCCCCTGGTGCCACTGGTGGTGGAGGTGGTGGCTTCATTCATCCCCCTCCTATGCCTGATTTCTCTACCTCATCCCTTCTCCCCCTCATCCCTATGTCCTACCTTTGGCTCTATCCTATCCTATGACTATGCCCTGTGTGTTGAGACTCGCCTGTCCTTTGTGAGCCCCCAGTGCTCCATCTGCTCTTCCCCCCCTCCCTGCATCCTTCTATGGGTCCCATCTATACCTGATTGTGTTAGTCACCTGTGATGCTCTATCTGATCCACTGGGACCACTGAATGATAGCTACCTTGATAGAATCCCACCCTCTCCCTCAAATCCTCCACCTCATCCTATAATCTCCTTAGCTTATCCATCCCTCAACCCACTGCCACCTATGCTCTCAGGGTTGCCACCTCCAGCACCATTCAGTCTCAATCTTACTATAAGGCATCTAACCTCGCATGTATCTCTTGCCTCTCCAGTCTCACAATGTCTAGCCTCTCCACCTCAATCCCTACCCTGTCTGCCTGGCCTTGTACTACATATCACTCCTATCATTGCTGATCTCGCTCTATCTTGAGTTGATCTTGCTCCTGCTATGTGTTGCAGAGTAGCTGGCTCATCATATCATGTGTCCACTATAGCGAGGCATACCGAGCTGCCCATCCACCACCCCCTTCCCCTGTAGCTGGCCCTCCTCCATCACCCCCTACTGGCCTCTATGGCCCCTAATTCCCCTCCCCCTATGACCTCCTCTCATCTGTTCTTTCCTCTCTTGTTGCCTCTACCCTCCTCCCCTCTGCTCTCTCCTCTTCCCCTCTCTCTAGCTAAGCACCTCTCTCTCGCCTCCCTACCCTCTGCCTCTACTGAGCTGGCCCCTCCTCTTGAGAAATCACCTCTACCTACTATCATAGCCCTCTGGCTACATACCTCCCCTACCTCACCACCCATGCTAACTCTCCCACTACCAACATTTCCCTCGTCACTTGTGCATAGCCTACTGGTCTTAGCCAGTGAAACCCATCTCGGTACTCTTGAGTGGAACTCACATCTACTGCACTATTGAACTCCACTGTTGTGGCTCTAAATCTAGCCATGCCCACAATAAACCCTCCCTCTGTAGTGCTGGCCCATATATAGATACTGGCGCACGTGTCACTCACTAATACTAGTTCGTCTCTCTTGGAGCCGTCTGTTGCCATCCAAACTATCATAGGTCCCTATTTGGCCGATACTACTCGACAATGTACTCCCATGCCCAAAAATGAAGCAAGGAGATATGGTATACGAAAGTTTCTGCCCCTCCTCTACCCATGTCCCCAAACCCATATACGACTTCCATATCACTATCACAATCTCGTCTAACTGGACTCTTCAATAGTCCACTACCTCTGTATTGTGGTAGGTTAGTATCTCTACCCAACTATAGGTCACTAGCTCCTCTGCTTGCCTATCTCTCTGACCAATCAACCTAAGCATTACAATCTGCTCCCAGTCCCATACCTGTAATAGAGTGGGGAACCCTATGCTCCTCCCCTAACGACCAACACCTTGGTACACTATTTGGTGCAAATCTCTATACAAATTTGCTAGCATCAATAAACCCCATGCAAATAGGACTCCTGCATCCACTATACATATAATTACTGGTATCATCACTAGGGTCACTTCTGTCCCACCTATATTTGGGGCAATGTACCTTAAAACAAGCCTGCACACATAGAAGTAAATCTACCTCTCAGGGGCCACGTGATCTAGGTGCTCATCGAAAACAAATTGCCCCCTTTGGATCTGATACTCCACTCCAAGCCCAACCAATCCCTACACTATCGCCTCTATTGTCATCTCACTATTCACCATCATTGGCATCCCCCATACTAGTAGTCTTAAAATTTGATACACATCCTCTAGCATCACGGTCATCTCTCCAGTCGGCAAGTGAAAGGTTGCAGTCTCATTGTGCCACTGCTCACATAATGCTATCACCATCACCATATACATTTGTGTATGCAGAAACCTCGCTAGGTAACTAAGTCTAATACCCTCAATCCTTGCCCAATCTATTAGCGTCAGCAAGTCTCCTACACATAATACTGCTTCTCACTGCTCGTGCGATACCAAGGCCTCCAGTGACCACTACACACTAGCCCACACACTCAAATATCAATTCTGTTTGTCAGGTTTTACTTACCCTAGCTTCCCAACCCACATATTACCCACCCCCAATATTTTTCTACATTTTTTCCCAAAACCTGTGTTCTTGCAAATGTGTTCCCGTGAAACCTTAACCTCACATTCTTGTGGATATTCATTTCTACAGGGTCGTAGCTTTGACTTTTCCCACCCTTGCCCCATTTGACCAGTGTTCCCAATGCGTGTTTTTGTGCGACCTTACCCTGGTGATCCTATGGACCCTTGTTCCTATGAGATCACATTTTTACCCTTTCCTCCCCTGGTTAATCCTATCTTGTGCCTGCGTTGACCTCCCCCATTTTGCAAGATTGCATCCTTGCAAAGATATCTACATTTTTCCTAGTGAGATCATGATCCTACAACCCCACATAAAATCCCCTCCCAAGATCATGATCTTGCAAAAAGTAATCTACACAATAAATTTTTCCTATGCCTAGGCTATTTTAGTAGGATCACAATCCCGTCGATCCTGCCCACATTCTCGCTAGACTTGAGTCCGCAGGATTGAGTTTTTTCTTTCGTGGGAATGCTCTAACTACTGCAAAAATAAAAATAATAAGAAGATTTTTGACCCTATCAAATTATTAGGCATCCATTGTACTCATACTCACTACACCACATCTGCTTGATGCTTTGATCGTCTAATAGTTGCCATCATAACAACCAACTTTGAGCTCCTGGCAGCTATATCTCCTTATTAATCTGAAAGAAAATGAACCCTTCTAGCCCTCTTCCAACCACTTATAAGTCCCCACAGTTCCCTAGCTACCTCTATCGGTCCTCCAGTGATCCCCTTTTTGCCCATCACCCTTCTTTTTCCTCCCTTTTTTTAATGTTTTTACCTATTTTTTCCTCTTCCATGTCCTCATGGCCCCTGCCCGCTTGCTGAAATTTTTCAAGAAGCCATCGTGCCTCATTTTCTTTCCCTACCACCTTCTTGAGGGGGTATCACCTAGTCCATTCTCTCCTTCTACTCGAGACTAGGGTAATTGTGTTGCTTCAAAAAGTCTTCTTTGTGTCGTTTACATCTAAACTTCTTTGAAATAGTGTTGTTTCAACACTATGTCAAAGAGTGGCGACATGTAGACACCTAAATCTAATTACATCAATAGGTAATCATATTTAGTCATCTACTAGGACATTACTGATTAAATATTTACTATTTAATTAATTAATTTTCATCCCCTATTTAATTAATTAATTAAATTAATTATAGTCCAATTGATAAAATCAAATGATCACCCAAAATCAATTTATCAATTAAATCCCTATTCTAAATAAATCCTCAAATCTATTCAATTTAATTTCATATCCCCATTTTATTAAATAAATCATTTAATAAAATATCTAAAATCCTAAAAGCCTTCCTAAACCCTATCCTAACCCCTAATCCAACCCATTCACCCATACTAACCTCACTTAGCTACCTAACTAACTCATTCCATCAAAGCTAAACCACTTGCCCTCCTAAACCCCTTTCTAAGCTAATCCTAATCCCCATCCTAAGCATGTGCACAACTTTAAGCAAGGGTTAAGACTTGTTAACCCAAGTCAAAGTCAAAAAACTCAACCACACCTCTTACATCCTCAAAATATCTCTTACACCTCTCTTAATGACTCTTACATCCCTCTTACATACTCAACCTCCCTCATTACTCCTTTGACCAACCCATATCTTATCCTCTCACACTCATCCTCCTTGTGACAAGTGTCACCTCTCTATTGGTGCTAAACGAGCATAATCCATGTGCTCTCTTCTCCTTGCATCCTAGCCCTCCCTTACCATCTTATCATCTTTGCATCCTAACCATCCATCTCTCTACCCCTTGACCTATAAATGGAACCCTCTCCCTTCAAAAAAAATTATCCACCTTTCATGCAATGTTATAATGCTATTTTAAGAACCTAAAAACTACCAAAATACCATCATAATGTTGAAATCCCTCTATACCTTCATTGTTTGAAACCCTCATCCATACACACATTTGGTGAAATCCTCCATCCTTTGGAAGCTTGAACACAACATGAGCATACATCTCCTCCTATCAAGGACAAATCCATTTCATCATGTGTTATACCATTAGGAGCCTACCATTCTTGGTTTGCTTTCTTTTGTGGTGATAACCATCAGTCCTATCATAAGTGTTAGCTTATTTAGTATTGTTAATGCTTTCATTTAATAGTTAGTATTCATGTTGCACTACTAAATTAGGTGATACAGTTTCGTCATTACATACTAAGAACTAAAGTGTATGCAATTGTACTTGACCTAGTAGTAAAGACACTTTTGATGCAAAATGAACTCGGTGAAAGAAGAGAAAAATGAATGGCCATACTTCAAGAATTTGCTCTCAAAATTCAGTCTATAAGATTAGTCAGAGGTCAATGGTTATCAAAGATGATAGCTAATAACTAGGATGGAAATGAAAAGGAATTCAACTTTGACAGTGAAACAAATGAGGATGATCAAAATAAAATGGTTGTATCACAAGTTGATATTGGTCAAGGTGTGATGACAGATGTTTGGTATCGAGACATCATTTATTATCTTCTATAGGAGCAATGCCCTAGTTGGATGAATAGTTTACAGTGTAGGAGACTCAAAATGAAGTGTGAGTCTTAAATGTTATGTGACAACAAGTTGTATAAAAGGAACTATTAAGGGATTTATCTAAAATTCTAGGATGTGAAGAAGCAAAGGAAGTCTTAGAGCATTTTCATGACAAGTATGGTACAGGACATGGTTCAGCAGAAGCAAAAGCTCACATGATTTTAAGATCAGGTTATTTTTGGCCCTTGATATTCAAAGAAAATTTTGAGCATGTGCGCTCTTTCCATATCTATCAAACCAATGCTAATAGAGAGAGGAATTTGATAATGTCATTACAATCAGTGTATGAGAAGTGCCCCTTCACAAAGTGGGGGTTGGATTTCATTGGTCCTGTTAATCCACCATCATCAACTAGACACACATTTATTCTCATAGCTACATATTAATGTACACAATGGACAAAAGTAGAAACATTCAAAAATTGCACTGCTAAGGTGGTAACATACTTTTTGGAAGAACATATTGTTACTAGATTTGGAATGCCTTTTTCTCTTGTATGTGATAATGGGTATGCTTTCGCATATGCATTCTTGACCCAATGGGTATTTGAAAACAAAGTCATTATCAAGTTCTTTTCAAATTATTATCTGCAAGGAAATGGGGTAACAAAATCTACAAACAAGAACTTGATCATAGTAATAAGATGATTATTGAAGGAGAACCCTAGGGATTGGCATACACAACTCAAATATTCCCTATGGACAAATCGAGTAAGAGTCAAAAATGCATTGGGGACTTCTCCATATTTTCTTGTCTATGGACAAGACCCAGTGTTCCCACTTAAACTTAAGATTCCTATTTTGAAATTCATGAGTGGGTATGCTAAAGATGTTGAAAAAGTGCAAATCACATTGATGAATCTTTTAGAGATGGATGAGAAATGCATAGCTACATTGGAGCACATGGCTAAACATCAAGCTATTGTGAAGAGATGGTTCAACAAGAGAGTCAGAATAAATTCATTTAGGATTTCTAACCTTGTTCTACTATGGGATCAGGTGAAAGAAAAGTTGGGAAACCATACCAAGTTTCAACGCTTATGGACGGGCCCTCATCAGATCGTAGAAATTCTTGGAGAAAACACTTTTAGGCTCAGTTCTTTACAAGTGGAATTTCTTCCCTTGCCCATAAATGGGTAGTTTTTGAAGCATTATTTTGAAGCCTAAAAGACAAAAAAAAAATTAGTTAGATTTTATTTCTACATTTAGTTTAGATTTTTATTCCTACAAGTGTGTTCTGGTTTCATGTTGTGTGCTTGTTTTCAGTCACATGTCACTTTTCAAAGTTGTGTAGTCCTAGGGGGTAAGGTGTAATTGAGATATTTCATTAACCACTCTTTGGTTTTGATTTTAGGGAGAGGTATTTCTTTGTCAAAATATCTAGATGATTGTATGTTTTTACCAATTGAACGATGGACATTGCTTTCAAAAATAGGGAGACTTTCAATCCTAAGTTTAGGGTTATGAACCAACGAGCTCTCAACCCTTTGCAAACTTAAGAATCGACCATATTAGGTGTTGTCAAATTAAGGTTGAAGGTAGTAAGGGATGATTCAAACTCCAATTGGTCCAAATAGGACAAGTCTTCTCAAAGGGTTGCTAAGATCATTATTTGGCATAAGAGTTTCTAAAAGTTCTAAAAGAGGAACGCAAGGGATGTTTGCAAAAGATCGAATCCAAGAAACAACACCGATGTCCTAGCTACATAGTCTAAGTGTAGTCAGGATAAAAAAGAAAAAAAAAAGAGAGAAAGAAAAGAAAAGAAAAGGACGGTGTTAAGACTAAAGGATTCTAAAGATTTGAAATGGAAAAAGATATGTTTTCAAAACAAAGTATCTTGTATCCAAAACATTTCCTCTTCAAAGAGTTACATTATAAACTACATGGAGAAATTATTCAAATTTTCCAAAAAGTTAAAAGAGGTGACATCTCGTTAAGAGCCCTTGAACTGATTCTCTCATCTGGTCAAGCAGTGATTGATAAACAACCTTCATGAAGGTTTTAAATGGATGAACCGAGAGGAGTCAAAGATTGTTTTCAAGTTGTCCAAAAACTTTGATAGATTACATCTCTAGATGTTGAAGGGGATGAATACAAAAATCACATACTAACCTTTAAGGTTTTGAATTCTAGAATTTTGATCATAAAGTCCTCCCAAATATGCTTGAGGTGTTCAAATTTTGGTCAGTGTTTGACACACGTTCTAAGGATATTTGCTAATGGAGAAATGCCTTCATCATTTCTTCCTTTTTTCAGGGCTATTTGTTGTGGTTCCAAAACACACACCCCATTCTCTCAGAATGGGGACTCCCTAATTTTTTTGAACTCCCAAACTCACAGTTCAAGATTTTAGAAAATGCTAGAGTCAAAAAATTATAAAAGATCAAAAATTGAAAAGTCAAAAAAACCAAAAAAAAATCAAAAAATTGAAAAGATACAAAAAATAATAATAATAGTGAGCATGCACCACCCACGAGGTGCGCGCCGCTCACCTGCACACTTGCACAAGGGTGCATCATGCACCTTGTAGGTAGGTGGGGGTTATAAAACCCTAGCCCCCCAAAGAATTCACTATTTCTTTGACATCACATTTGTCTCAGATCACTGTGCACTCTATGCCCTTGCATTTACAAGGTGAGTTCAAGTTTTGGCACTGCGCGCCCTTTGCAACTTGGCACCATGCGCCCCAAACTTAGCATTGTGCACCCTTTAAAACTCGGCACCACATGCACCAAACCCAACACCATGTACCCCAAACTCAACACTGTGCACCCTTTGCAACTTGGCATCATGCACCACAAACTCAACACTGCGTACCCTTTGTAGCTCGGCACCACGTGCTCCAAACTCAGTGTTGTGTACCCTTTGCAGCTCTGCGCTGCACATGCCAAACCTAGCACTACATGCCTGAAACCCTCCACCGCATGCCCTTTGAAACTTGGCACTGTGTACCTACCATGTCATGCACCGCATGCCCTTGGTAACATGATGCTGCATGCCCGACCCTTTCCATGTGCTTCGCAAGGGCTACGCATGTTATACACGTGCACCCTCGTACTCATCCATTGTGCACTCATTTTGTGAGTAGCATCATTTATCAAACTCTCCTTTGCTACACAAAATGCAAGGCATTGTGTGCTATGCATCCATCTCACACCACCATGAGCTCCACCTGCACTAGCACATTGCACTCTCCTGCTCCTGTCTTTTGCACACACTTCCATGCTTCCAAAAAATGCACTTTTTTTTTGCATATTTTTTTGTCACTAATCGGCTAATTATTTAAAGAAATGCTTTTAAATTTTGAAGGTTTCCATTATTTTCAACTAACAAATGCCTTTTCTTTTGTCATGCAGATTAAATGGCATCCACATCCAGAATGGCACCCAAGCCCATCATATTCAAGTTTCAAGGCATACCATCGAAATCAAGGTTCCACGACAATCATGCAAAAATCAGAGATACTAACCTGGGAGACATAGATTTGGTAGAGTTCCTCAGAATATAAAATAAGCCCACTGAGAGATTAGCTCTAGTATCCTTATTGATTCATTCTAGGTTGGTGAATTCAACTTAACATCCTTTATCAATGCAATCAGCAGAACTGATCATGACATTGGCACAACATTTTGTTTCTAAGGAGAGAGTGGTTAAGAATGTCATTGGAGAAGTTTTATTAGACCTACGACTCAACAACATTGAGAGGGTCTTCCATCTCCCAAGGGCAGATCAATTCATTAGACTCTCATACGAAGCAACAGAGAGATGGTACAGGGAGCACCAGATAGAGGCCACAAAGATTATCCAATCATCTTACCTCATTGAGAAGCCTCCTTCAGGAAGGATAATAGGAAAAGTGGATATGACTCACGGATATATGAAGGAGGATATTGGTTATTTCATCATTCTATTGAGCAGATTCATGGGTTTACCTACAATGGGTCACCTCATTACCTTAATGATTAACTTATTGAGACAATCAGGGCGGCAAAGATACCATTGGACTAGGCCACCACACTAAGTGAAAACTTGCATGAGAAATTGGGGGAAGTAAAAGATAAAAATAAGTTCTATATGATTTATTACATGGTAGATATACTTGCAGCAAGGGCAAACATCCAAACATAGCTTTGGGATGAAGAAGAACAAAACCCAGATGCCTGAATTTCAATTTTGACACTTAGTAAAATTTTGAGATTTTGGACCATTTTGAGGTGCACAGCTCTGTAGGTCCACAGGTATGTAGGTTCGTAACTCTAAAAGTGCACATTTTTGGAAAAATTTTGTCAACAATCAACTACCAATTCCAAAAATAGAGCTTTCCATGCATCAAAAATGCATTCTGATGGTAGTTTAACTCCTACAAACACCTTGTGAAGGATCAACTTCCATTTTTGGCACATCTAGACATTTCCACTTTGACTCAAAACTTTCTCTTTCTCTCTTCTCTCATATTTCTTTGTTTTAAACATGTAAAGGCTCATGCATCCAATTAATGAATATAAAATGGATGGAGTCCTACTAAGCACTAGTTAGATAGTTAATTTGAATATAATTAGTTTTTTTTATTGTTTAAAAATCATTTTATTGCATGAAGATATCTCTCACTCTCAACACAAATTGAGGAGACAATTTTTTATACATACTGGATTGTAATATGTAATCAAGGCCATCGTTATTATGCAATAAAATTATGCTTTTGGTGCTCGCATTTGGAGTGTAGTGATTCTTGCCTGAATGTGTCATATTTTTTGTGAGTTTTGTTCATAGAATTGTGATTGAGCCAAAGGTTTATTGCTTTGTTTCTAGTTGTGTGATCTTTTAGTTCTAGTGTTTGCTACAGATTTATGAATTTTGTTGATGTATCTAGCTTAAGGAGAAATCATTGAATTATGCCTACATAACTCTCTGTCTCACATGAGCACACTTTCTATGGCCTTTTGATTTGATGAAGAGTGAAATATAATATGATTACTAAGTTTCTCACTGATGATTGCATTAGTGGAATTGAGGAAGTGTTGCTCCTACTTTCATTGGTTACCTACTGATCTCTTTGAAAGCTTAACTCACAAACATGTTGTCTTTTGTAGCTTATGTCCATTAGGATTTCAATTTCATGTTATTTTCTTTATTAACCCCTTGTTAGAATAGGATTTCACACTAGTTGCACGGTTAGATTGCATTCATAAAAAACATAAAAATACAAAAAACATAGTTCTTTTTTGTGTTATTTTGGAAATAGTGTGCAGATTCTTCATTTCATCCAAAATCAAAATGAACCAGAAAAGGCCTCCTCATGAACATTCACATTTATCTTCAACCATGCAGATTCTAGTAGGTCACAAGATCACCCGAAACCTTGGAGTCGATTCACAAAATTAGCTTTTTAAAAGAGGAGTTCACAAGAATTCCTGTCATTTAGCATTGTGCAAAATGGCATCTCAATAGGTCATATGATAATGACTTTGATTAAAACTATCAATTACAATCTAGAAAGTTGTATTATGCTAGGTGATCAATGACTAGTAGCACCAATGCTACTCTGGTGGGAAGCAACTATTGAAAAAAATTGTTCAATACAACCAAATTTTTAATGGAAGAGGATTGTTGTTGATAGAGATGACGATCATTGAGGTTAAACCATTGTGGTAACAAGTTGAGTTATGCTAGGCAGCCATAGGATAAGGAAAAAGATGGATGATTAATGTGAATAATAGTTTGGCTCCCATAAAGGAAATTAAAATAAGATTTATATTGGCCCTGATAAAAAAAATGATAGATTAAACCCTACAAAGGAGAATTAAATAAAATAGTGGATCACCCCCATAAAGGTAGATAAACTAAGATTTAATTTTAAAATAGACATGTTGCATATAAGAATATACAACTAAGTTTAATATGTGTTCCCTATGTTAAAATATTAACACTACTATGCTAATATTGATAGGAAAAGGAGAATGAGAAAAATGAGATTGGATCCTCAAGAGAGATGTACACCTATCAAAATAACTTGTCATGGACCCCCAACTATAAGGGAGGAATTGAGTTATTTCCATACATAAAATATGGATATACACAATATTGTAACATCATGAAATGACAATGAGATAGTAAGTTGTGAATGTCATGTAATAAGGAGGGGCATGATAAAAGAAAGGAGAACTAAAAGCTCATGAGAGAATGCTTATCATTAGAAAGTATATGAAAAATATCAACCTTGATATCACTTGTCTTATGAAAAAGAAGTAGGTGTATCAATAAATGAAGGACTGATGACACCTTATTCATAGAGTTTTCTTTGATCCCTTAAGGTCTCACACTCACTATTGCAATGGTCAAGTGGTTAATGGTCTCAACAAAAAATAACATTTTTCTCTATCATGCTTATGAAACTTGTTTTTTGCAGGAGTAATCAAGTGGGATTTAAGAAGCCACAATAAAATATGTTCTTATTTAGATAAAGAATGAGGAGATGGAAGAAATATTTTCTCTTGTAAAGGGAGGTTCAAATGCTCACAAAAAGAAGACATAGAGACAAAAATGAAAAAGGAATGGATGGAGACAAAGGAAAATTTTTATAGTATAATCTCGACATATAAGAATGTGGTTTTAGCACTAAAGGGACAATAACTCGATGTTCCATGCATCCAAGACCACTTCCTTGATACACATGCTTAGAAGAATATTGAATATTGGGCCATAATATGATTGTAACTCCTCAAAAAGGGGGAGTATCAACATGAATTTCATATAGTTAATAATGTTTGCATTATCTTGAATATAAAAGAATAATCATATTTTATAACAAGTGTAAATGAAATATTTGGAATGTAAAGATGACCAACTTGATTATTATGAAAAAAATTGATAGGTTTATGGAAGGTAGATATGGCTGCAACCATAACATGAATCCATTGTCTATCTAGAAGAATATTATATGGTAAAGTTCATGGCATTACATGTACCAAAGTGGGTAAGGTAATAGGTTCAAGTAGAAAAGGTAGCATTATCATTCCTAGATTTTTGACCAAAATTATCAAATCCATGAATAGATAGGAAAGAATTTGGTAGAGAACTTGGCTCCATTTTAATTTAATGTAAAATATTAATACTAAAAAAAATTGGTTTTTCAATCAATTTTAACGATAGTACATCTAATACGAATATTATTTGTGAAAGAAATTATTATCAATGGAGGAGCATCTTGATGTTTTACTATAGTGAATCAAATTCATGTTGATGGAGTGTAATATCTAAGCTATTAGAGCATATGCAATCCAATAAATCATTCACATCAGTTAGTCTATTGGAAGATTGTACAATGATCATTCATAAAGGCTCCTAAAGCATACCATGATAAAGGAAAGACCTTTTAATAATATCCTAGAGAGAGATCTTATTAGAGAAACATGAAGTTTCTCAATAAGATCACACTCTATTGGGGATCAAGAAGGAATTTTAGGAGGAAATGAAAGAATGGGCTAAGAAGATGGAAGAGATGTTAGAATATTAATGCTTTTTTTATTTCTTTTATTGTGATAATGTAACCTCCTCTTTGATAATTTATTATTGCACACTTCTTAGAATTTAGAGATAGACAATAATCAAAGGAATGACACCTAGAGTAAAATGGAAAAGGGTAACCACTAATAGTTGTATCTTTGCTTGGATTTAGTTATGAATTTTCTCCATTGATTATTCCTCTTTTAGGCTTTGTAAGAGCAACAAAGTCAACAATTACATGACAAATTGTAGAAAAATTAGTTGAAGGAATATACTTAGAATTGACTTGTAGGAAATCATATGTTAGATGAGATTCCTCATTCACTAATATGTCATCTATGGAAGAAAGTGCATTTGGATGAAGACATGGTAGAGTAACATTAGAAAAGGAATCATTGATCTCACTTTATTGTTCATAATGTTCTCATACGTAAAATGAATTCCAAGAGAAGGGCCAACAAATTATCATAAAAAGGGGGGAAAGAACATACTTTCAAACATTTGGAAGAACTTCTTTAAGTTTCTTAACAAAGTTGGAAAGGGATAGAAAGAAAGAAAATAGAAATTTCATGTTGAAATAAAGATATATACAAGTTGGTCGAAACCTAATGTATATCCCTTTTGAGAGTATGGAATGGAGTTTGGAGAAACACCCCCAACATAAAGAATTTTAGAAGGAAAAATATTTGATTTATTCTTTTTTTATCTTTTTTTTAGTATAAGGATTTTTGAAGGAATGATGAATAATTATTTTTAAAATAAAGCAAAAGTAGTGCTCATGTCAAATTCACCATAAGGTTGTGATAATACAATTATTTTATTTATAATAATTATATTATATATATTATATGAAATTGAAAATATAATTATTATACTATTTATAAATATTATATTATATCATAATAATAGTTATTATATTATATTAAATAATTTTATCATAATGAAAGGTGGTGTCTCTTGCTTCTGGGGCACCACCATCATATATGTAAGAAGATTGAGTCTTCCTCTAATTGGATTTTTTTAGTGAAAATATAAATGCTCTAAAATTTCAACACATCAAACATATGTTGTGACAACTATTCAAGACAATATGCATCAATTATGCCAATAAAATTTTAAAGAGAGAATACGTAGGATAAAAAGAGCCTTAGAATCATCTCAAAATATTTTGAGCCATTTCCACCAACTTGGACAAGTGACATGTGGTGAAACACTAAGAACCAACATTTGAATATTAAAATATTGCAGACATATAACACTAAAAAATATGGGTAGCAAACACAACATGTAGTCAATGCAAAAGTGATGTTGAAAAGTATTTGTTGAAATGGTGTCCTAAGAATCTTGAGAGACAAAAGGAAAATGTAAGGGTAGGTTGGAATGGACCTATAGAAAATTTAGGAGAATGAACGCTAAAGTGGCTACACAAGTGTAGAAAAGTGATAAAATGGTCTGCAATTTTTGATAGGAAACATTAATAATACTTTAAATTATATGAAAGAAAAATTCCACAAAGCAATGAAATCAATTTTATTTTAAATTAGCAAAAAATAAATAAAATTAAAACATATTATATTTGAAGTTTTATTAACACATATTAAATAATATTATATTCAAAATTTAGAATTTGGTATTAAAGTTATCTTAATAGAAATATATCATATAGGGTGTATTGGAATTGAATACATATTGATCAAATTTGAAAGTTATAAGTTAGTGCAAAACTTCATTTGTCCTAAGTAGGTTATAAGTTTTAATATAAGTCTATATTGTACTTTCATCAATCTATAATTCTTTATAAAGACAAAAAAAAATTAAAAATTAAAAATTATATAAAATTGTATAAATTGGTTCAAATAACTATTTTCATAGCTTCCCTTTGTTGGATACAATTGTCTATTTTTTTGTTGTCTTTGATGTTACACAAATATCATATCAGTTGGAAGATAGTGCTTATCGAGCTCAATTAGTCAGCAAGGCAATTTTTTGTGTCTACCGAGCATTCTTGGAAATCACTCTATGAAGACAGTGTCTACCGAGCTCACTCAGGCATTGAAGGAAAGTGTGGTAGATAGTAGTGTTAACTGAGCTCACATGGTTAACAAAGGAAAGTTAGTGTTCACCAAGTTCACTCAGTTGCCAAAGGATTTTGCAGGATTGCATTGTTAACCAAATTTCTATTGGTTAACACAGGAAATCTTTTTAGGATTAGTGTTTATCGAGCTGGGTCAGCCAATGAAGGATTTTGTTAATCTTTGGATATAAAGATTAATTGTTTCAAGTATTCGTTCTAGCTGACTGAGGTAATGATTATTGGTAATTGTAAGTTGTAACTGGGCCAACTTGATAATTTGTAAGGTATAAATGAAAGTTCAAGTTGAGATTCTAAAATGTATGAGCGAGTATGCATGTGTATTGATTGTTTAAAGAGGAAAAGTGTGAGAGAATTTGAAGGATGGTCAAATATCCTTGAGAAGCAACAAAGTTATATTCAATCAGGAAGGATCTAGTGTGAAGCAAAACATAGATCTGTAATCAGCAAATTCAATTGCATCTCATTCAAGTCATTTCATTGTTACTTTCTTACCATTGTAGCAGTGATTCCAAAATATCTTAGCATAGTTGGTTTAACAGCCAGTTGTAAATCATCTAACAAGGTGATAGTTCCATCGAATTGTTCTAAAGACCTCTTGCAAGGCCACTCCTTATAGGGTGATTAAATCCTCTAACAAGGTCACACCTAATAGTGTGTTTTGTAACCTTTAGCCAGGTTGGCTACTAACAGGGCTCACTTCAGAAGAGTGAATATCAGTAGCTAGTTACTTGGTGGTTTTTCCCATATTTGGTTTCCATGTTAAATTTGGTGTCTCATGTGTTCATGTTATTTCTTTTATGCTTGCATGTTAATCACTGTGAATGTTTAAGATCTGTTAAAGTTAACATACACTACATCTATCGAGTTACAACATTTTAAGTATGTTTACTGAGTGATAGCAGTAAATATTTTCATCAGACATCTAAGGGATCTATGGATTTGTTTTTGTGGTAACTGATTCGCCTCCCCTCTTAGTTACTCCATCTATATTTCCAACACCTTTATTTTTAGTATTAATAAACTCTTAAGGATCTAATGGATTTTGTCCTCTTTGAATATTTCACATGAGTCCCCTCCTCTCTCATTTGGCATATTATTTAAGCAATGTGATGTTATCGAGGTAAGGATTTTATGGTTACAAAAATCATTTTACTTTTGATATTGCAACACAATTGGGTCATTATTTCAATGACTAGTTAATAATGATCCCCATTATTATACAAGATAATCCATTTTAATGTACGACTCTTTTAGAAAGAGGTTGGCTATTAATCATTATTCTTCTTGGTGTAGTCTCACACATGCTCCATTAACATTTATAATAGGTACATGGTATGATATATCTTATAAAATCCTCCTTCACTTCTTATCATGGTGTCTCTCTATAGTCTATCCATATGCATGGATTATCCTAATGTTAGATAGCTTTAATTATTCATCTCATTGAAGCTAATTTACACATACAATTGGGTGATCCTTGGATGATTATTGTGTGCCTATTACTTTTAAGTAACTAGTTATATGGGCTTTATTATTATAGTAGTTAATCATGGTATGATAAGAAATGCTCTATTGCATTATGCTTTATTATATTTTGGTTAATTTGATAGTCTTGACATCAATGCTATCTTTGTCTTTGCCATGGATTATTGGTCAAATATGGCATAGTATAGGCTTTTAGCTTAGCTGGTGAAAGATGACCAAAGATGGCATAGTATAGGCTCTTAGTTCATGAAAGATGGCCAAATTTTGGCATCTTGTATTTCTCTTTCATCTTTAGGATTTTAGTGCTTCTTTATTTTCTAATATTTGAACCTTTGTATAAATATGGAAAAGAATGAAGGATTTCTTTATAGTTCTTTCCTCTAAGAGTCCTCGAATCAATTATAAAAATATAATATAATATAATTGCTTACCACTTTCCCATATATAAAAATCTTTTATAAGTGATACTTGTTGAGCAATCATTTTGTGCAATGACAATGGCATAAATCCTTACTAATTTCTATCTTGAAAGGTTGATCAAGTTAACCAACTCTAAGGTTCTAAATGACAATTTTTCAACCTAGTGAGTAGCTCAATTGAAGATAAATGTGTATTTTTACAAGGAGACCTTTTTTGGTATTTATAAATTGTGAAGAACTTGAAAAAAATGTGACCACTCTTTTGCATTTTCAGATTTTAAGATGAATGCAAGTTCCTAACAATGCAACTATATGAATTTCCTATTCTAACCACATGCTCAAAAGCAAATTACTGAGATAGGGTAACAAGAAATTAAAGTAAATTGGTGAAAAGGAAATTCCTAATGGACATAAGTCATAGTAACAACACATCTGTGAATTAAATCTTTAAATAGATCAAGAAGGAAACCAATGAAATCAAGAGTGGTGATTCCTTAACTCCACCAATACAACCATTAAAGGAACTAATGGAAATTGTATGATATTTCATGTTTCATTAAATCGTACAACCACAAAAGTGCATGCACATGAGACAAATCACTATGGAAAAGTGTAGAACAATCCTTTTTCTTATTCCTCACAATAGAGGAATTTTCTAACAAATATGAAAAACACTAGAACTAATTGATTGTATGAATAGTAAAACACAATAAAACTATTGGCTCCATTATGAATATCAAATTAATAAAGAAAACACACATTCCAACAAGAAACACTACACATAGAATGAGAGCACCAATAGCATATTTTATTGCATAAAAATTCCATCCTTGAAGACATACTACATCTCTGTATTTATAAGAAACCTCATCCTTCATACAATTTTTGGGTCTAGGGATTTTTCCTTGAAAAAAGCATGTTAAAAGCTCCAATTTTAAGCAAATAATGTACAAACTAACTCCCAACTAGGTCCTAAGTAGGTTTGCACTCTTTATTTTATTAATTACATGGTGCATGAACCTTTACACAACTCCAAAACTATCAAAGAAGAAAGAGATAAGAAAAAAGAAGACTTTAGATGATCTAGCAGACTTCTAAAAATGTGAACTTGACCTTCTCTTTGTTTGTCTGTACTAGTTAAATTGCAGCAAAAATGTGTTTTTGGTGCATGAAAATGCCTAAAAAATGGAACTATTAGTTAATTATTGGGGCCACTTAAACTAATAAACAATATCAACACACTTGTGCACCTTGGAAAATTGCACACCTTTAGGTATCATAGGGTCAAAACTGACAAGACTTTCCTAAGTCCCAAAATCTCAATTCTAGCATCTGGGTCCTGTTGACCCTCCACCAAAATGATGTTAAGATGTGTTTTCTTGAACTTCTTGATAGTCATAAAAATCTCTCAAGGATCCAACAAATCTAAGGCTTGATATTTTCCTCTCATTTCTCTATGAAAATCTCAAACCTTGTATCTCACTTCTAATAATTCATATGCTTTAGAGTCCAACTCTTTCAATATCTCCTTGGTTTTAAATATATGTTGCACATCATCCTCAAAGTACAATACTTCAAAAGATGCCCATAATTATTGTACTATATCTTCCATCGACCATAAATGAGTCTTGGAGTCATCATCGAAAAATCTCCATACTGGTCATGCTATAATACTTATCTACCTCTAGAATTTGGGAGTGAGTTCTAACTTGCATCTCCTGGATATCCTCGTAAACATCCAACATGACCCTATTCCTCAATTGTATCTTCTCAATACAATCATCAATCTTATCTAACTCTTAATCTATATAAACATTCAATAACATCTAGTACCTTTGGCTTTATAATGTTTATAATGCTTCCAGGTCATCAGTCTAGGTGGCGAACATGACCCTACTCCTTGAATGTACCTATTAGAATGATTTAGAATAATTAAGATGGGGTAGGGGGGTGAATCAGTTATCCTAAGATCCATATGTACCAATTCAACTTTTAATAGATTCAAATAACTTAAACAATCTCGTAAAACACCTTGATCTATAACGCATATCATCAGCAATTTAACATTCTTTAACTCTATGTTATGTGTATGTGTGTTGACTAACAATAAAATAATATGCATAAAGGTAACATCCACACAAATTTGACACTAGGATTAAATGTGGAAACCTAATTTGGGAAAAACCACCAGTCATGTCACCAATCTTTTCACTCTTCTGAAGTGAGCTCTATTAAGAGCCAACCTTGTTAAAGGTTATAAAAAATACTATTAAATGTGACCTTGCTAAAGCATTTAATCACCCTATTAGAAGTGGCCTTTTTAGAGGACTTTGGATCATTCCATTAGAATGCCTCCTTGACTAAAGGATTTACAAAATGACTATTAGGTCAACCTTGATTAAAAGATTTTGACTGCCGCAATGGTTAGAATGTAACAATAGATTTGAGCTATAAAATACAACTCACTTTGTAAATTCAGATCTCCATTCACTCATCTTTTGGTTCATTGATTGGCCTCCATTATCATCTCCATCACTGATTTTCTTTGAATCCCTTCAAGCAATCACACTTCACCAATCTTCACACTTCTCCTCTGCTACTATGCTCTTCATAGGTTCTCCTTAAGCTCACCAATCAACAATGAACCAACCTTAGAAATAATCTCTTATGCCTCCTTAAATAGGTTTTGATCTTTTTTTTCTTAAACATCACCATAGATATTAGGGTTAGGTTAAATTTATTGAATCCTTCCATCATTGTGTTCTTCTCCTTCTTGATACTTCTAGGAACTTCCCATTTAATCATTTCCTTTGATTTCATAAAAAACTCTCTTTGTGCATTAATTATGCCAACGCCAATCCTTATCATCCACACATTTTGACTTATCCAAAATTTCTACTATGTTAGCCTCAAACTCAATTCTTTCAGAAGCTATAACTTTTCCTATCACTCGGTAATCACTAAGCTCTTCTACTCAGTCAATACTATGTAGCTCAACATTCACTATTCTATCTTGCTCGACATTCACTATCTTGTTTAGTCATTACTCAAGCTTAGTCAATACTAATATTTCCTTCATCAATGTGCTTGTCAATAACTATTACTCAGCTTAAATTAATTTTTTGGCTTCTTAAGTTCCTTAATCTTCTGCTTCATTTGCTTCATTGACCGACTAACAGTGTTTCTTAGTCAAGCTTAGGGTTTTACTCAACTCTTGTCATTTCTTGCATACATCACTTCACTTATCTTCTTAACTTCATGTATTGATTAAATAACACATTATCTTGTCAATGACTAACTTATCAAGTGCCCATTGTAATTCCATTGCACTTAACTTATCTTCTTAACAACTTGACTAGCTCACTTGGCTATCCCCTCTTTTCAAATCCTCTTCATCAATCAAATGATATGGAACTTTACAATGTTAGTAAATGTATCTCAATAGGTTTGACATCAATGAAAACATAAGAATTGTTCCAATTGTGATTTCCAATCATCTCCCTCCTTGGCATTGATGGAAACACCTCTAGTTACTAGACAATCCAAAATTTCATTATGGCTTCTATGAACTTGTACTTTCATCTCCCTCTATATTAGTGTTCTCTCTTTCTTAGTTTCATTATAATTCTCATCTATGAAATCTCTGGATGCTCCCTTTATCACATGTATCTTCATCAACTTTATAGATTCTTCTTTGACAACAATCTTCTTCATAATAATTCTCCCTCTTTCATTTCAGAACAGACTCTTTCTTTGGCATATCTCCCCCTTCTCTAGATGGAAGCTTAGCAGTATATTCTCCCTCAACTCATGATATCAACTCATGGTAACTACATAAATATCTCCCTCTATATATGTAGCTTGTATGGTAACTTGAACACATTCATCTCCCTCTTTGACAACAATGCCAAAGACACCATTCTTATTCTCCTTGGTTGTTTTCATATCATCATCTTTATGTTTTACACTCTATACACATCATCCTTATGTCACTTCTCTGATTGATATAGAAATTTCACTCCATCATTCATCTTGATCTATAACTCCATTTAGCTTCTTCTACTCATAATTCAATTTCTTACTTTTCACGCCTTTAGAAAGCTCTTAAAGTGTGATTCCTACATCAATCTGTAAGATATTTTGATCACAACATTTGATGCAATGGTACATCTCCTCACTTTTCTTCAAGTGAGGGAATGAACCCTAACTTACCTCTAAGATACTCAAAAACATCCTTAGGTAGTACCTTAGTGAATATGCCAACTAGCTGCTCCTTTATGAGCACATATTCCAATCTCATTTCTTTGTCTTGTACTAGCTCTCTCAAGTAATGATACTTGATCTCAACATGTTTAGTCTTTGTGTGTATTATAAGATTCTTTGATATTTTTATAGCACTTGTGTTATCACAATATATTACAATAGGTTTAGTGATCTCTTCCTTCATTCCGTTCAACAATTACTTGATCCACACAATATCATGAGAACAATTAACTATTGCAGCAACATATTCAACCTTTGTTGTAGATTGAGAAATACAATTATGCTTCTTTCTTGTCCATGAAATAAATCTCCTTCCTAGAAAGAAAGCACCTCCACTTGGACTCTTTCTATCATCAATGTTGACCGAACAATCACCATCTATATAGACCTTCAGTTCAATTTTGTCATTCTTCTTGTACCATAGTCCATAGTCTTATGTTTCTTTTAGATATCTCAGTACCCTTTTCACTTCCATCATATGATTTTCTTTAGGATTAGCAAAAAATCTAAAAAAATTCCAACAAGTATCTACTATGTACAACATATTGCAATTTTCCAATCATTGATATGTATAATATTTGTTTATCTCAGATGAATCATCATTCTTTGAAAATTTATGTCCAGTCACCGTAGGTGTTCCAACTGGTCTTGAGTCTTCTATTGGCTCCTAATTTAACATTTTTTGAATAACCCAATGATACGAACAAATATATCTAGTATGTAACTAACTCCCATGTTCAACTCACCTATTCATACATTGGGTCCAACTATAAGGCTAACAAAATAACACTGTCAACATGACCCTTTCCAAATTTGGTGTATACCTAATTCACCATTTGCTCTAAAACTGAAAATTAACCTACAAGTTAAAAACAAAACTATCTGTTGGAAATGCCCCTGTTTTATAAATCTAATAATAACTTTTACTAGTGAAGACTTGCATGCATTCTAACTACAAAAATGTGCATACTAACTACAAAAATGGATTCCTCATTCCTTCTAATTTTTAATGATCTATAATACTTGACAGTTTGGACAAAAATAATGCCTTAGGCATGCGTTTGAATTTTTAGGCTTTGAGGATTAACATCGTCTTTGAAATATCACAAATATTTCATTTATGGATAAACTCTAAACTTAATCATATAATTAAATTTTATTTAAACCCTCTCTACATGTGTGTGTTCAAATTATGAGAGTATAAATCATTAAATTTATCTTAAACATGTATTTCCCTCTGGTGTAGGAGCACCTATTCATTGGATGTCTGATGGATAAATTCATATTTTACATTGTATCTAATATGGTTTCAATATCATGTAAGGTCATAAACATCATTTTGAGTTCATTCAAATTGTTTTGTAAGGCTGTAAAAGCCATTAAAATCATAGTGATCTATGAGGTCTTGAAAAAAAATTAAGTATGGTAAAACCACTCAAATATATCAAAATAGAGTGTAAATAGTTTAATTGGAGTCTTAAATTCATATTTATCATATTTCAATGGTTTAGAGAAATTTTCAAGTCATTTGGATAATAATTGTAAAAGTTGTTCAAAAGTTGCCAAAATTGTAATGACAACTTTTACAACTTGGTGACAACTTTTTAAAAGGTGGTTTAAAGGTGTCAATGGGTAGTTATAGGTTAGTTAAAAAGTTTAATGTGCTTCAAAATTATATATATTTGGTCTCCAAAACACGAAATTTTAAGTTGGAGAAGTTGGAGGAAGGATGTGGAATGAAAGAAAACTTATTTTAATGTTGTATATTTCAGTTTTCTGGTTATTTTTTCCTGCAATTTTTCTAATGTTTTGGCTGATGCAAACTCATTTTCAATGGCACAGATCTAAAACTTACATTTTCAGAAATTTATATGAGTTATCTTTTATTTGGTTTTAGTTTTGATGATTTTCATTAGGTTTGGAAGAAGTTATGGCCATTTTAGTGAAGATGGGTTAGATTCTGTCATAATATGATCAATTTTGAGGAAATTGCAATAAATTTTATTTCCTTACTTCAATTTGGCTATAACTTGGAGAAAATGTTGGTAACTCATTTTTATTTAGTCTCACAAAAATTATTAGTTTCATTCTTTCATTTATGGAAGTTATTAATGATTGATTAAGGGATTTAAATTCTGTCCTAGTTGAGAAATTGTTATTAAAAGATGCAACATTTTTGCATTCATTTCAATCGTTGGAAAATATTATAAATGTGAATCCATACCTATAATTTTAAAAAAATTTGTAAGGCCCATATAGCGCACTTTTTCTGTGCTACTCTACATCACCCTCCAATTTCATGATAAAATCCTCAGTCAACTAGTACCTAGGTGCCACATGTCAATTTTAGTTGGCCCTCAAATCCTACTCATTGCCACATCATTTACTCCAACTAGCTCACCATGCCAAAAGTAAATCTCTCATGCCTTCATGACCTCAGTAGTGAGACCCACTCAAAATGATGGAGAAGTTGTGACCAAGTTGAAATCTCGTCATCTCCACCTTTAACCTTAATTGTTTGTAAACTGCGAAGATGTCGCAACCACCAGCTAGCGGTTAGTTGCAACATCTTGCCAACTAACCACTAACTACTACAAACCTTCAAAATCTCATGTTTAACCATTTTGACTTAACCACAGACCTCTCTGGTGAATTCGTGCTTGCCTTGGAAAATCATGCCATGTGTTACCTCCCAATTCACTGTTAGTCTACCTTATTTTCTACTTTGCATGGGTTGATAAAAATTAAGTTACTTCTATGCCCAACTAGCCTATAGGCCTCCTGAGCATTTGGCCTTTTATGTGTCATAAACCTTTAAGCTTAGACACTTAATGTTACGGTGTGGAGGTATAAGAATAACTTTAACAAATGCCACTTGATGCATGTGGGAGAATGCCTTGTGCTACCTTATGTCAAAAATTCAAAAATCTTGTGCCAAAAAAAAATTGTGCACTCAAGTAAGGAAATAGCACAAAAACTTACAAATCAACTTCTACTTAAAATTCACTTTGAATTTGTAAGCTGGATGTGTGCTCTTCAGACTCTTGATAAATGCTTTCCTCTATACATTGGACCTACCACTATGTGTTGATCATATCCTCTATAAGCACATTCCAATAATCATTATAGATTATATCACTTTATATGATCGCCATCTTTACATGAACGTTGTTATCCAATATAATCTTAGACCTATGCATTCAAACCCGAGCTTCCTACATATCATATTTTACAAGAGGTGAGAATTTTAATCAATCACATGGCATGTAGAGTCTGCCATAACATAGGGAAATTGAATCAATTTATTTGTTTTTGTGCTTTAGTGAGCAAGTTAGGAGTCCTGCAAACTGGGTAGAGGACAATGGAAATTATCCCCTTATGTCCTTGTGTTTATCACAATAGAAACCAATGGACTTGCAAAGATTGTAGAGGCATTCCTGTCATTTAAAAAATAAGCAAATTTGGGAAAAATATTGGCATAGGCATTTTGTGATTCTCCAAATGTATTATGGCTACCCTCAATTAAAACTTCTAGTTTATCAGTCAATGGTAATGCTTCTCCTTTATGTTTCCATACAAGTTTTTTCTTTTCTCTTCAATGTCCTCAAAGGAGAATCAATGCATAAAACATAAAACATATTTCAGAATTCTCCCAAGGTAGGCATGGAGACTTAGTAACCCTATGTTGGAAAATCAATGTGTAAGGGAAAATAATGAAACTATTTATTTCATTTATATCTTGCCCCTTTCATCACAATATTTGTGTTCTCCTTACTAAGACAAAAACCTTAACTATAAATATCTACCTTCCAACTGTATTTTGACCTCTTCTCACCACTATTACAGAGCTTCCTCCATAGAGTTGATATCATCAAGCATGAAGGATGTTGTTTTCATATGCAAAATTATTCATGGGGCTTCTAAAAATATCTTCAAGCATGTAGTAAGAAGTCAATGAACTATCTCCATAATGTTTTATCATTCTTATGAGATTAGTCAGGCCCCCAAAGTGGATCTGGCTAAAAACTTTTGAATTTCAAACAATTGACTATGCCAAACTGAATCATATGATTCAATACACTAATTGGATTCAAATAATCAATTACTAATTGATCAATTAAAACTCATTTTTCATCCTTTTGCATTATGTGACTTTTGTGCTAAGAGGCCTCTAAGCCGTCCTTATAAACTAACAAAATCAAACAACCAAAGTCTAAAATTTGGCACATCTATTCTTAGTTCCACATAATCTCTCCTTGTTAAATTTCATCTCATGATGACATTTGGGTCAAAATTTATTAGCAGTCAAATTTGTCTCTTCCAAATTGTCCTACAATTCAAACATATTAGAAACAATAAATTGCATCCGGTTTTGACTTTGAAAATTGGTCAAATGATCACTTGGGGATATGAAACCTGGGGCATTTGTAGACTTTGATGTGGAGAATATGTGTATGAATTTTTGGCTCACAATTAATAATTGGGAAAATTTGGCAAGTGCATGAAGTTGGGTACTTGGAACTACATAACTGAATAATCTTATGAAACAGACATTTTGCATTTGGAATAGACCTGGGAAAGCATGCAAACAGATTCATGAAAACTGGCAAACTAGCACATATGGAGTATTCTCATCCTAGAATGTAGTGGTGAAATATATTTGACTTCGTCTATCTTGCTCTCAAAGTTATAACATCATGAATAGGCCTTTTGATCAAATTGTGCTTTTAGTTGCCAGTAAAAGTTTAGAAACTACATTTGGAATTGTGTTTGAAAACTAGTCAAATAGACTCACCATAAGCTCAAAATTAGAACATAGTAAGTTTCTATCCCCTATAATACATTATTAAAAGAAATTTCTTAGTTTAATCAACTAGATCAAAGTTATAACTAATCAAACAGGGCTTCCTGGAAAAGGTACAAAGTCCAAATACATGACAATAGATGTAAGAACAACTTGGGGAAACTCAAAATCTTATCAAAATATATCAAAATGACTTTAAAACTGGAATAAAGGTTCTCCAATATGTATTCTAAACACTCCCACGATGGCAGGTCATTAAACTTAACTGGGTACAAGATATTTGGATGCAAACTAGGCTTCTGACTACTGTTTGACACTTAGGCAAAAATTGCAGATTTGAATAATGCTCAAAATGAGACCTCACAAAATAGCTCAAAATGAAAATTTTTCATCATGAGGCACATTCATATGTTGAATGAAAGGTGTGGGATAACTGTAACATGTTTTAGGCCTCAAAATGACAATCAAGTACACATGCATGGAAAGCATTTATAGGGGTTCCTTTAGCAAAATTTCCAAATATGGTACTTACATTTCACTTACAATTTTGAGTCCCATTAGTGTCTCTATCTGGGGATGTATATCCCATGGGCAGGAAAAGGATTTAGATCTCTAGAAGAAGCAAATCACTCCAAAACTTATTTGAAACAACTTTATTGAAGGCAAGAAAACTACTCCCAAACTGTACAAACTATGGCCCCAAGCCACTAAAAATTCAACAAAACTTCTTACCTCTATCATAGACCTAATTTTCATTTACATCTTCTTAAGGCAAGCTGAAAATATCACTTCCATCAGTTTCACCAATAACATTAGCATTCTCAATCATCTCACTCGACAAAGAAAAATCATTCTCTTCACTTTCATAATGCATGGAAAAACTAAAATCAAAACCATCATAATGCTCATTATGAGAGGACACATCAACATGCTCTTGGAATTCAAAATTAGACTGAAACTCATTTCTATCTTGAAACTCATAGATATCAAACTAAAAAACAAAAGTCTCATACTCAGCTTCACCAAGAGAAGCATACATACCATGAAATTGCATTTCTTCTTGTAGAACCAATTGACATTCAAACAGACAATCAAACTTGTATTCACAAATGTCATCAACATCAAGATTTGAAACAACTTCAAGATTCTCCTATGATTCTTCACAATCAAAAAATGGATTATCAATCATATTAGAGTATTCACCATAAAACTCATTACAAGGTGTAGGTTGATCTTCAAAAATAGCTTCATCTAACCCCTCATTATTAGATTTGTAAGATGAAACATCATCAACACAATCATTGTCACACCTAAAAGAAAAAAAATCTGATCTCTTGCAATAGTATGATATTGCATCATTGTCAAGATCAGTATTAACCAAACCTGAAAATTCCATGTGCTCTTCAAAAAGGAGGTTGATAATGCCATGTAATGCTCCCTTATAAGCATTGTAACAAGTGATGGGATGATCCATGTCAATGTCCTAATCATATAGTGGGTTAGGAAATACCTTAAAACCTCTTTCAACACTAGTATCGTGAACGTTTTCAACATGTGAGGAAGGAAAATAGAAATCATCATTACATGAAAACACAACATCCACTTCTCCAATTAAGCATGTGGACTATAGATTACTATTACTTGTATTGTCTTCTTTAAAATGACTCAAATGGCTTGACCACCAATCATCTCTTAACTTATCAATAGGTGCTAATATATTAACCTTAGAATCACTTGCATACTAATGATCATTAAAACTACATGTAGCCTCATGGTATTCTTCTACACAACTAGGTAATTCATCCTTGTAAATAGTGCATTCACCAATAATCTCCTTATCCTCATATTGTTTAGACAATTCCTCTTCAAATATTTCAACCACAAGTTGATTCATACAATATAGAGATGGAATTTCATTTTCCAATTTAGAAAGAGAGCTCATACCTTTAATTGTGTAAGAATATTCAATTTCATCATTTCTATCTTCTTCCCATGTTGCATCAAATTCATATGAAGATGACCATGCACTTTCATTGTCTTCAATCTCATTTGAATGACCACTTTCATCATCTTTTTCATGGCACACCGAATCATCAATTTTATTTTCAACACTTGAGTCACAACTTTTAGCCTCTTAATCCTTATAAAATAGAGATGTATACTCTACAGCTTCATGAATAGTAACATTATTTACACAATGAAAATAATCACTAGGAGAAGTAACTTCTAAAACTATTTCATAATTTTGGAACTCATTAAGTGAATTAGCTTTATCATCTACTACTGTAGTACTATCAAAACATACTTTGAAATCTAAATTTTTAACATGGTTAGTTACAACAACAAGAATACCTACATGTTGATCTGAATTTGAACACTCAACATGACATTTATTTCTAATCTCAAATGCATCTTGCAGGAAATCCTTTCTATAGAAGTGACTCTTAGTTAGTCCATATTTTACATTATTTTCAATCTCTATAACTGTCATGAATACCTGATGCAATGTCTTAGGTTCTTTATCCCTCAATAGGTAGCTTATTTTCCCATTAAATCCATCAAAGTAAACAACCAAACACACTTGATCATCAAGTCTACATTTCTCATGGATTCCATTCAAGGCTCTTGCAAATTTGATATTAAACTCATGAATAAGTTTTTCATTCCTAAATGGATCTTCAAAAACTTCTCAAAAGAATTGGATATGCTTATTCTTTCTCCAAATTTTTCTATGAAGGCTAAATGCAACTCACTCCGAGATGAAATAGAACATGTTGGAAAAAGGAAAACTAATCTCTAGCATCACCTTCCAAATATTGAACAAACAATTTCATATACACATGTTCATGAGCAATCTCAAAGTCATCCATCAAATCACTAAATAGTTAAATGTGATGACTCCCATTAAACTTAGGAAAATGCTTTCTAAGATCATATGGTATGGTATTTGGGAAACCATGAATGCCATCAAAGTGTAATGGCAATTATCTCTTGGTTGAAATAGATCTATAATTTTCCTAATGAACTGCATGCTAGGTGAAAATAAATTTGACATTCTTTACAAATTTACAATTTATTGACCAAAAATTACTTTCAGAATTCATAACTTGTAGAAGATCTAAAAATTCTTCTACCAATTCAATCTCCAAACATATTCCAACATGTAAACAAAATTGTTGAATCTAACTTTCACAAAGTATGTGGAGATGTGTCAAACAAACTCTCCTACTTATTGCTAAAAACATCACTTGATGGAGAACCTTTTGTATAACTTACTTTCATGGAATGTCTCATGAAAGTGAAAAATACCTTAATATGTGATGCTTGCAAACCACATCAATGCTACAAATAAAAAAAGAATTAGTAACTCTTGTATATCACCTCACATAATCTTTTCAACCATTGCCAAGAACCTTTTCTTCTAATCTTCTTTCCAATTGTTGTATCATTCATCATATCTTCACCTTCATAATGCAATGGTACAAAGATATAACTTTGAGTCACCACTCACTCAGTGAGAAAATATTTAATCAACTTGCACAATGTAACAAGCTGGTCCAAAATTTAAAGTAGGTATATCAAAGGCTTGACACAACTATAGAATTTCATGTTTGACAAGGCTAAATAAATCGCATTCCTTGACTCTTAGATCTATAACAACACTTTGTGATCACTTCAGTTAAAACATAAAGGACTCACAAGTGGTCTTAATAAAAATACTTATTATCAATCTTCAAAGCTACTACTATCAAGGATAAGGCATATCTAGGAGACTCAAAATTTAGTAGGTATATGAGAAGCAAATCATAATTCCTCACTATTGTAGTAATTTCCTTATGTATTTCCCCAATAGAGTCACCATTTTGTTTGCTCTTGATTTAACATTTTTTGAATAACCCAATGATAAGAAAATACATATCTAGGATATAACTAATTCTCTTGTTCAACACACCTATTCAGACATCAGGGCCAACTATAAGGTTGAACTCCTTCTTCTTCTTCAATCTCTACAAGACCTAGGCAAGTAGACCTTAGATTCTATTATGTAACCAATGTAAAAACCATAGATTTGAATCTATATAAACCAGATGAAAACCCTAAATTCTTCTATACTTACACAATAATAGAGGCATGAAACAAATAATAACATGACCAATGCATTCACAAGCTAAGTAAGGGTTAACCTTTTCATCTCTTCAACATGAAAGGGAAATGATATTGAATATTATGGATATCAACATAACCCACATTTGAAGCAACAAGAAAGATGGATGATCCTCTAACTGATTAGTGCCTTATCTATTGGACATTACAAAAATCACAAACATACATCATGGATATCAATGATATATCACATACATCAAGATATCAGATCTATCCATTCACCTTGTGAATTAGACATCTATCCTCAAAATGAATGTCATACTCATGATATCCTTCTCATGAAATCTGCAACTAATAACATGCTCAATGCATTCACAAGCTAAGTGAGGGTTAATTTTTTTAGCTCTTAAACATGAAAGGGAAAAGATATTGAATATTATGGATATTAGCATAACCCACATATGAATCAACAAGAAACATGGTTGATCCTCTAACTGATAAGTGCCTTATCTATTGGGCATTCTAAAAATCACAAACATACATTATGATATCAATGATATATCACATGCATCAAGATATCAAGTCTATCCATTCACCTTTTGAATTGCTCAAAATGAATCTCATATTCATAATATTCTTCTCATGAATTAGACATTTGTGCATAACCCATATACACATATTTAGACATCAGGGCCAACTATAAGGTTGAACTCCTTCTTCTTCTTCTTTGGGCTCTACAAGACCTAGGTGGGTAGACCTTAGATTCTATTATGTGACTAGTGCAAAAACCATGAATCTGAATCTATAGAAAGAAGATAAAAACCCCAAATTCTTCTATACCTATGCAATAACAGAGGCATGGAACAACTAATAACATGACCAATGCATTCAAAAGATAAGTGAGGGTTAACCTTTTCATCTCTTCAACATGAAAGGGAAAAGATATTGGATATTATGGATATCAACATGACCCACATATGTAGCAACAAGAAACATGGCTAATCCTCTAACTAATTAATGTCTTATCTATTGGGCATTCCACAAATAACAAACATACATCATGGATATCAATGATATATCACACTCATCAAGATATTAGATCTATCTATTCACCTTGTGAATCAAACATCTGTGCTCAAAATGAATCTCATACTCATAATATCCTTCTCATGAAACCTACAACCCTATCACAATAAGTAAGCAGTTATTGTATTCCTTGAATCAATATAAAATCCTATCAAGACATACAAATTTAAGGAGTTGTAATTGTATTTAAGGTCTTTCTTCATAAAACACAAAGCATTGTAGACAACAGATATAAGAGACAAGAATCAGAATGAAACTAAAAATACTTTGCTACTTTTTATTGATCTCCTTGAAACAAATACATTAAAGGTGTATGAGAATAACTCATGAAATAACTAATAGATCATAACATTCACTAAAAACTCCATTATTGTTGTCCATACAAGAGAAAAATGTCGAGAATGTAGAAACATGGCTAGAGCTCTGCTCAATAGAATGAATACTAACCAACACTAAAGAAAGAGAAAAGAAGAGAATAAGTAGAAGAGGAAGAATTCCTAGATCTGATCTAAATCTACCCACTTGTCCACTTGAAAATCTTTCACTTTTTTCTTGCAAAACATCTCTCATCTTCTATCTTCCAACTAAAAACCAAATTTGATCATTGCCCCAACAAACTAATCAAAATATATCATCAGAATGATAGAAATCCACCTTAGCAAGAATATCAAATTTGCTGATAATTTTTTTCCAAAAATACCATTCAATTTTTTGGAGACAAAATAACACTACCAACATGACCCTTTCCAAATTTGGTAGATACCTACTTCACCATTTTCTCTAAACTTGAAGATTAACCTCCAAGGTAAAACAAGACTACCTATTGAGAATGCCCCCTATTTTAAAAATATGATAATAAATTTTACTAGTGAAGATATACACACATACTAACTACAAAAATGGATTCCTTATTCCTTCCCCTTTCTAATGATATATAATACTTGATATTTTGGACAAAAATAGTGCCTTGGGCATGCGTTTGAATTTGTAGGTTTTAAGGATAAACAAGGTCTTTGAAATATCAAAATTATTTCATTTATGAATAAAGTCTAAACTTTATCATATAATGAAATTTTATTTAAGCCCTCTCTACATGTGCATTCAAATTATGAGAGTAAAAATCATTAAATTTATCTTAAACATGTATTTCCCTCCAATTTCATGATCAAATCCTTAGTCAACCTGTACCTGTGTGCCACATGTCACTTTTTAATTGGCCCTCAAATCCTATCCATTACCACATCATTTACTCTAATTGGATCACCACACCACATGTCAATCTCTTGCACCTTCACAACCTCAGGAGTGGGACCCACTCACAATGGTGGAGAAGTCACGACCAAGTTGAAATCTCACCATCTCCACCTTTAACCTTAATTGTTTGTAAACTACGGAGATGTTGTGACTAACTGCTAGTGGTTAGTTGCAACATCTCGGCCACTAAGCACTAACTACTACATACCTTTGCAATCTTGCATTTAACCATTTCACCACTTCAAGACCATTTTCACTTAAACATAGACCTAGCTAGTGAATTTGCACTTGCCTTGGAAAACCATGCCATGTGTCACTTCCCAATTCATTGTCAGTCTACCTTATTTTTTACTTTGCATGGATTGATCAAAATTTAGTTACAACCTTTTACGTGGCATAAGCCTTTTAGATTAGACACTTAATGTTGTAGTGTGGAGGTATGAGAATAGATTTAACAAACATCACTTGGTGCATGTGGGACAATGTCTTGTGCTACCCTATGCCAAAAATTATACAATCCTATGCCAAAAAAAAATTGGGCACTCAAGTAAGGACATAGCACAAAAACTTGCAAATTGACTTCTATTTAAACTTCGCTTTGAATTTGTAAGTTGGATGTGTACCCTTCAGACTCTTGATAAGTGCTTTCCTCAATACATTGGACCTGCCAAAGTGTGTTGATCATATCCTCTATAAGTGTTTTCCAGTGATCATTGTAGATTATAGCCATTTATATGATCACCATCTTCACATGAACTATATTATCTAATAAAATCTTAGACCTATGCATTCAAATGTGGGCCTCCCACATATCATATTTTACAAGAGGTGAGCATTTTCATAAATCATGTGGCATGTAGAATCTAACATAATAGAGGGAAACTGAATCAATTTGTTTGTTTTTGTGCTTTAGTGAGCATGTTAGGAGTCCTATAAACTAGGTAGAGGACAACAAAAATGATCCCCTTGTGTTTATAATAGTAGAAATCAGTGGACTTGCAAAGATTGCAAAGGCATTCCTCTCATTTAAAAAATAAGAAAATTTGGGGAAAATATTGGCCTAAGAATTTTGTGATCGTCCAAATGTATTATGGCTACCCTCAACTAAAATTTCTAGTTTTTCAGTCAATGGAAATGCTTCTCCTTTAAAATTCCATGAAATTTTGTTCTTTGTTCTTCAACGTACTCAGAGGACCAACAATGCATAAAACATAAAACATGTTTTGGAATTCTCCCAAGGTAGGCATGGAGACTTAGCAACCCTGAGCTAGGATATCAATGCCTAAGGGAAGAAAATGAAACTATTCATTTCATTTATGTCTTGCACCTCTCATCACAATATTTATGTTCTTACTAAGTCAAAAACCTTAACTGTAAATATCTACCTTCCAACTGTATTTTGACCTCTTATCACCACTGTCATAGATCTTCCTCCATAGAGTTAATGCCATCACCCATGAAGGATTTTGTTTTCATAGACAAAATTATTCAGTGGGCTTCTACAAATGTCTTCAAGCATGTATTAAGAAGTCAATGCACTATCTCCATAATGTTTCATCATTCTGATGAGATTAGTTGGCCCCCCAGATTGGGTCCAACTAAAACCTTTGCATTTCAAACAAATGACTATGCCAAACTAAACCATATGATTCAATATACTGATTAGATTCAAATAATCAATCACTAATTGATCAATTAAAACTTATTTTTCATCCTTTTTCATAATGTGACTTTTGTGCCAGGTGGCCTCTAAGCTAGCCTTATTAATTGACAAAATCAAACAACTAGAGTCTAACATTTGGCACATCTATTATTCATCCACATACTCTCTCCTTGTCAAATTTCATCTAATGATGAAATTTGGGTCAAAAGTTATTAACAGTCAAAGTTATCTCCTCCAAACTTTCTAGCAATTTAAACATGTGAGAAACAACAAACTACATCCAGTTTTGACTTTGAAAACTGGTCAAACAACCACTTGGGGATATTAAACCTAGGGCATTTGTAGACTCTAATGTGCAAAATATGAGTATGAATTTTAGGCTCGTGAAGAATAACTAAGAAAATTTGGCAAGTGCATAAAGTTGGGTACTTGGAACTACAGAACTGATCCACCTTATGAAACAAAGATTTTTGCATTTTGAATGGACCTAGGAAAGCATGCAAACGAATTTGTGAAAACTTGTAAATTGGCACATAGGAAGTATTCTCATTCTAGAATGTAGTGGTAAAATCCATTTGACTTCATCTATCATGGTCTCAAAGTTATAACATCCTGAACAAGCCTTCTGATCAATTTTTACTTTGAGTTACTAGTAAAACTTTAGAAACTGCATTTGGAATCACATTTGTAAACTAGTCAAATAGATTTTTCATAAGCTCAAAATTCGAGAATAGAAATTTTTTGACCCCTAAAATATAGTAGTGAAAGAAATTTCTCAGTTTAGTCAACTAGGTCAAAGTTATAATTGGCCAAACAAGGCTTCCTAGAAAAGCTACAAAGTGCAAATACATGACAATAGACAATATACCAACTTGGGGAAACTCAAAACCTTATCAAAACATATCAAAACATATCAAAATGATTTAAAAACTAGAATATAGGTTCTCTGATAAGCATAATAAACACTTGCATGATGGAGAGTCATGAAACTTAACCAGGTACAAGATATTTGGATGCAAACTAGGCTTTTGACCACTGTTTGACACTTGGGCAAAAAGTGCAAATTTGGCAAATGCTCAAAATGAGACCTCATGAAATGGCTTGGAATGAGAATTTATCATCATGAGACACATGCATATAATGAATGAAAGCTATGGGACAACTGAATCATGTCATAGGCCTCAAAATGATAGCCAGGTACACATGCATGAAAATCATTTTAAAGGGTTCCTTTAGCAAAATTTCCAAATATGGTAGTCAAATTTCACTTGCAATTTTGAGTCCCATCATCTTCCATTCCAAAAGTCTTTAAAATCTCCTTGATATACCTAAATTATGTAATACAAATACCTTTCTTCATTTGATAAAATTACAATCCAACAAAGAACATGATCTTTCCAATCATTGACATCTCAAATTCCTTCATCATTTCATTGGCAAAAAATTGCACAAGAAATCTTTTCCTCCAAATATGATATCATCAAAAATAATTTTAGCTACCAGTATGTTACTTTCAAATTCACTTTCCAAGTACATATAACTATTGTTATCAATTCTTGCAAAACCAATGTTCACCAAATAATTGTGTAACCTTTCATACCATGCTCTAGGGGATTTCTTCAAACCATATAATTCTTTATGTAACTCACATACCATATTCCTCTTGCTAAGATCAAAAAATCCTTCAGGTTGTTCAATGTAGACTTAATCCTCCAAGATTCCATTCAGAAATGTAGATTTGACATCCATTTGGTAAAGTTTGAATCCTTTGTAAGAAGCATATGCAAGAAAATTTCTTGGTCTTTCCAACCTTGCAACTGGGGAAAGTTTCTCACCATAATCAAATCCTTCTTGTGCATATAACTTACAAAGTAGTCTTTCTTTTTTCCTTGTGACTTCACCTTTCTCATCCAGCTTGTTTTTGAAAACCCACTTAGTTCCAATCACACTCTTATCCTTTGGTATGGGTACCAATGTCCAAGTTCTTTTTTTTTTTCCTCAATTTTCTCAATCTCTTCATTCATTTCTACTTTCCAATCTTCATTCTATAAAACTTCTTTAACTGATTTAGGCTCAAAATTACATAATAAGCATGTGTAATTCTTCAGTTGTCTTCTTGTCATAACTCTTGAATCTTTGTCTCTAATGATTTGATCCGGTGTATGATGTCTTCTCAAATATTTTTCCAAAACAAGTTTAGGTCTTCTTTCTTCTTGTTATGGTTCACTAGATTCTTCTTGTTCATTTGCATCTAGGATACTTTCCTGCAACTATGCTTCCTATGTATGATGGTTGGCAATCTATGTCTATAACTTGGCTCCTATGACTTGATGTTTGGAAATCTATTGATGCTCGGTAAAACTCTTCTATAGAACCTTGACAATGCATGCTTGTTGATGCTCAATAACTACCTTTTTTGGTTTAGGTAAGGTACTAGGTTCACCTTCATAGATATAGACAAAAAATTTGTAGTCTTCAAGTTCTTTCTTGCATTCTTCTTCACTCTTCTCTGCAAATTCATCAACTCTAACATTTGCACTTTCCACAATTTTGTTAGTATTAGAATTCAAATGCTTATAAGCCTTTCTTTTAGTGGAATATCCTAGAAATATACCTTCTTCAGTCTTTGCATCAAGTTTTCATTTTCTTGCATCTTTCAATATGTAACAGTTGCTTCTAAAAACTTTGAAATAATTCACATTAGGTGCATAGCCATACCAAAGTTCAAAAGGTATTTTTTTTGTACCTTTCTTCACTTGAACTTCATTCAGAGTATAGACTACAATGCTTACAACTTATCTCCAATACTTCTACGAAGTATTCTTCTCCATCATCAATGTCCTTACACAATCCATAATTTATCTATTCCTTCTTTCAATTATTCTATTCTATGGTGGATTCCTTGGTGTACCTATTTATCTCTTGATTCCTTTGTCATTGAAAAATATGTTGAACTCATCTAAAATGAATTCACCTCCTCTATTTAATCTCATGCATTTCAGACTCTTTCTTATTTATTTTTTCAACTCTAGCCAAATATCACTTAAACATTTCAAATTCATTAGATTTTTCTTTGAGAAACATCACAATCATCATTCTAGAAAATCCATCAACAAATAGGATGAAATATTTGTCACCATAATAGCTTTGCACTCCAATAGGACCACATAAATCAATATGAGCTAACTCCAAAATTGTTAGAATAGTTAGAATAACTGAGCGGTGGGGGGGTGAATCAATTATCCAAGGTCTAGATATACCAATTGAACAAACAAACACTTAAACAACTTTAGATCTTATCATTTCATTACTCGATCTCTATTGTAGACTTTTAGTAACATTAGCTAGTTGTCCACTACTCTAAAATAACAAACTTGCAAAATATAAACATTAATCAGTAAAACATCACTATAACATCCACAAAAGTTTTACATGAGGATTTAACATGGAAATTCAATTTGGGAAAATCCACTAGCAACATGTCACCAATTTCCACTCTTCTAAAGTGAGCCCTACTAGGAGTCAACTCTATTAAAGGTTACAATACACAATGTTAAATGTGACCTTGTTAAAGGATTTAATCATGCTATTAGGAGTGGCCTTGTTATAGGACTTTCAAACATTCCATTAGAATACCACCCTATTAGAGGGTTTACATAGACTGTTAAGTCACTATGACTATTAGGTTGACCTCGATTAAAGGATTTTAAATACAATTCACAATGGTTAGAAAGTAACAACAAGTTTTATCTGTTAAATACAACTCACTTTGTACGTGCATATATCTATTTAGCTCTCATGTACTAATTCATTGTCTTGCCTCCATTGTCATCTCAATCTTTGATTCACTTGGTAACCCTTCAAGAAATCACACTTCACTTCTTCTCAACTCGATTAACCCTTCTACTTTGATTCGCTAGTCAACAACATTAGTAACAATTCCAAATCTTTGGAACTCCTTCACTCATGCATAGCCTCTTTACATATATATAAAAATTTCCTCTGTGCCTCCTTAAATAGATAGTTATGATACTTTTCCACTTAAACACCACCATTGATCTTAGGGTTTATGATTTGATCCATCAAATACAATGAACCAAATCACCATTTTTTTTATCTCTTCTTTTCTAGAATCTTCTGTTGGAATTTATCTCTTAGGTTGTTTACCTAATCCTCTCTTGGAATTAAATGATCCAACTCATTGATCCTTATCTTCAATACACTTTCCATATCCCAAGAAATCAACTTAGTCATTTGGAAATTATGATTCCTCATAAATAGTTAAAATGTTGTTCCTCAGCCAACACTATGTTCAGACACTCAGTTATCACTAGTTTACTTGATCACTATCAAACTTCTTGCTCGGCACATACATGGTCACTTGGTCAATACTAATGCTTAGTCAAAACTAACTTTGCTTGACACTAACTGTGGCTCAGTTGACACTAGCATCACTCGTCATATACATCAAAATTCTTTAGTCTTCTATTTTGTTACTCAATCAAGCCTATACATTTGAATATCTTTGTTCACACTTTCAAGACTTGAACATTATTGTCTTCTCCTCTTGTAACATTATTTAAAAAATAAATACATCTTGTCAAATTCTAACTAATCAAGTGTCCATTTGTAGTGTCCTTTTCATAACTCAACCTTTCCTCTAGGTTCTTTTGTTATGAGTTGCTTCTCAAATCCTCTTCATCAATCAAATAGATTTGACACTTAGATCAAATAGAAAATTATCTCACCAAAAGGTTTGACATCAATAATAACATAACAATTGTATTTTCCAACAATCTCCCCCTTTGGCATTGATGGAAATACCACTAAAATATTGCAAGAATAATTCAAGTTACCATACAATCTAAATCTTTGACTAACATGAGCAACAACCTCAATATATTTGATATTTCTCATTCATGTTTCTAGCAATATCTCAAGTAAATACTATGAACTCCTGCTAAGTAATCACTCCCTCTTACTTAGCATGTCTTTTTCAGCTTTCACTTTCTCCTTCTTTCATTGTAACTTTTTGATAATATCCCTCTTGGTTTCTTTTATATTCTCCCCCTCTAGATACATATCTCCTGGCTAGTCAGCTTAATACTTTAGTAACAAAGGATTGGACATCCTTTCAAAAAGACTCCATGATTAGATAGAATCATGTGTTTTCCTAAGAATAACATACTGACTTCATTTTATTTTGTCAACCCAGGAGCGTAAGCTTGAGAGGGTGGCTGCAAAGTATATATTTTGATTCCTCTTTAAGTCATTACCACTAAACAAAGGAAAAGCCAAATGAGACTTAAAATAGGAACTAAAACAACATCTTATCTTAGAGATTAAAGGAATATTACAAATAGTAAATCTATCTATGCACTTATGTTGTAGGAACAGTTCACTAATTCTATTATCAATGGCTGCAGGAACAATAGAATTCTACCTTGCGAAAAAAAAAACAAGGAAATGAAATCTATTCTAACAAAATAGTTCACTCACCAAGTGGGCCCCCTTGGATGTGTGAACAAAAAAGACAATCAAGATAGAAGATGGAAACTTGAACTTTGTATTTTATTCATTCATAACAAGAGATTATATTTGATTAACAACAAGGTCACACATTGTTATTATGAAAATCAATCTATTATGTCTCCTTCTAAAAACTTCTTTCAAAGCTACAACGGGTGTTATTCAAAAGGGAAACTACAATAACTTCTTACTTCTACAATCATCCATCAATGAGGATCAATTACAAATTCATAAAGTTTTACAACAAAAATATCATTAACCATGATTAGCTCCTTCAAGAATGTAGTAGGTTGAGGGAGCTATATTAGTGCACTGCCATAATAGAAATCACACAATATTGTGATCATTGCGATGATTCAACAATGTGCTTGGCTTTGACTTAGAGATGAAGTGTTGACTTTGAATACGTATGGCAAGTACCTACAAAACATTGAATGCATACAACATCCACATACATATATTCATTTCATTATCAATGTTAGAAAAGGTATAATGTTCAAACTATCACTCTTTGAGAATCCTATTGTTGTAGGAAGGAATCCACCCAAACACAACATGGATGAGAAAACATTTATTAGCATGTAACATTCCTTCATTATACCATAGAAGTCCATAAATTCAAGAAAACATAGCATTTATGAACTATCTATTCTTCAATTTTATGTCTTAACATATAGATGACATATTCATAAAAGCATAAGTTCCTTCACTTAAAACCATAGAGTCATAAAATTTTCTATAGGATAATTGTCCAAAAAAAAAGATAAAAAGGATCTCAAAATAATGGCCTTTTAGAGGCTCATCATTCCCCCCAATTGATCTATTGTTGGTCCCCAACAATTATGAAGTTCTTGATTCGAGCTTGCTCTTTCCAATCACTTGGTGTCCTTTCCCCTGGCTCATTCTTCACATAGTTGAAGTAACCATAATTTACCTTGAGCTTTTTCTAGTACCTCACTTCAATTGTCATATTGTGATCCTTGGCATTGTCATTTACTGCTAGTAGTGGTTGCAGGAGAACGAGGGAGCTGATACCTTAGGGACAACCAATGTTTACATTGATTTCTCCCCAAGTCAATATACCATGGAATCCTAATTGTAGCAAGAGTTAGATTCTGAGGAGAGTGGGGTTCTCTTATTTTTAGATAATGTGAAATCCTAATCATATCTACCTTCAAGCAATAATTGTTGTCTCAACATTTTGAGATGAGTGATGTTCCCAGTTTGTAAAGGCCCATTCTCTGACTGAACATACCTTACCAAGTCTTGTAAGATTTCCCAAAATAGAAATCCAATCCAAATATATCTATCTAGAATGTTGAACTTTCAGTCTCATGAATAATGGTGCTATCATTTCACTCTCCTTGTAAGGTGCAACTTGATGTTCTCTACTTATTTCATTCTATATCCATGACATCACTACTCTTAACTGCACATCCCATCCACTATGTTTCATTAGGCACTACCTGATTATGAAGATACAATTCACATAGTAAAATTTTCAAAGCCATGGGAACAGTTTGAAATGCATCATAAAACTCATGTGCAGTAGAAATAGAGGGATTAAGACCTTCCATAATTCTAGTCAATTTAAAATTTGAAAATTGTTCTTTAAGAAATAGGGCATATACTAGTGATGGCGACTTACATTCCATTAATTCATTAATCAATCATGTGATCTACTCAATTCTTCTTTTCATGACTTCATTCTGATCTGAACTCTATTTCAAGTAGTAGCTTTGCTCATTAATAACATGCTCTAATTTTTCTTTCTCCAATTTTCATTGAGCTCTCTCCCATAACAATTGTTGAAACAAATTAATTTCTATGGAAAAACTTGTGGATAGATTAGATGGTGGCAATGGTTCTTGATTATAAAGGTCTATCCATTCAGGTGCTAAATGGGGAGTCTTGTTGACATTCTATGGTGTGCAACATTCTCCTTCTCTTATGACAACTATTGTCACCACATTTTCTTCCCTACTAGATTTAGTAGTTTTTGTATCTAATGTGTCTAACCCATCTTGATTCAATTTTTCTATTAATTCCTTAACAATTTTGGGTCTAAATTTTGGATAGTGTTCTGAAGGGAACTTTTTAGGATCCTCACCAATATCTTGCATATCAAGGTTTTCCTCAAACTCCTTAGATATTTCAAGCTCACTAGACTCCTTATCACTATCAATAAGCACATAGTTGGCATTATAGTCAACTTCAAGTTGCAGACTCTAGGAATTGCATTCTTTTTCACTAAGTTCATTTTTTTGTAATTTTTCTTCTGGAGAGGACTCCTTTTCACATTTAGAAAACTTAGGGGTAACTATGGGAACATAGGCTTTAGGAACCCTACCCTTAGAAAGCCTTTCACTTCACCTCATGGGTGGTGTTGACAAGCATGGAGGATTCTTCCATTTCCTCTTGCATATAGGTATTTCCACCACAGGTGCTTCAGGAGATTTTTCTAAGTCTTCCTCCTCTTGCGGGTGTAGGGTTTCATCAATGTTATTCTCCTCAACTGGTTGTTGTTCTATCCTTTCTACCTTAGGTTCCATAGTTTTATCTTTACCTTTCGTAATGGTAGACCTATTCTTAGCATTTGATGGGGTTTTGAGGGCACTATCAACTTCTATGTTTTTGCTTCTCTTTTTACTAGCAATGGAGGGTTTAGCTTTGTAAATCCTCCTCTTAGTCTATCTAGAACTAGAGAGAGAGGGTTCAGGAGAATTTTTAGCCTTGGGAAAACCTTTACAAAAACTAATAGATGTTTTCTCCCTACGTCCAACACCTTGGCCTCTAGGGCCAACCAACCTAGGCTCTACCTCTTTTAATTGCAAAAACTCTTCTCATGACCCAATTGCTTGCTTATTCAACTCCCTTTCTATGATTAATTTTGTAAGCAATGGTGAGAGATAGACTAATATTTTCTTGAATACACTAGAGAAGCTTGCTTCTTAACAATATTAAAAAGGAAAATTGGAAGGTTTACCTATCTATAATCATGTCATAGGTGAGCCAAAACCTTTAAATGTAGAGCATGCAGGTATTTGTAACATCCTTCACACGTGAAGTACTGAATGATAAACACTGTAGGCTAAATAAAATCCATTGACAAGGATAGTCTAGAAGTACCTTATTTCTTGTCAATTTCTAGTGGAAGGTCTTAGTGCACACTAAATTATGCCCTAGCTATCCTTAGGTCAAACTTGTTTTTCTAATTTTTGCCTTCCTGGGGTAACCCAGTGACCTTGGCTACCACCTCTTCTATGAACTCAATTCTTGGGCCCTTAACTACTATAATGCCATCCTTTAAGGTGCTCATGAATTGAAGAGAAAGCTCTTCATCAAATCCTTTTAAACTAAGGCAATAATCCAACCATCCCTTTCTTCTAAACACTTCATAGTTGACTACACCACCCAAAAGAACCCGATGATGAACTGGCTCGTTCCTCTAGATTCCTCCACCCATTGTTGGTTTCAACAAAATTTTGGTAGAATCTTGATATTTCAAAGCCTGGTGAATCAAAAATTTCAATGTTATGGCACTAGTTATCTCAAAATAATGGCATGTACTTGGAGAGTTTAATGCATGATATCTCATAATACCCTTTTTGCATGAAATTTCATAATTTCTACTCATGTATAGGTCCATCACCCAAACACATTGCAAATTATCATTAAAAGTTAAGAAACTAATTTTATTGTCCTTAATTTCATAATGACACAATCAAAAAAGGACAAGTCATCAACATGTCACATAAGAATTCAATTACTTCCATCCATTGTAATGAGCTTTTAGAGTTACATGTGATTTGAAATTGATTTCAAAACAAATATTTAAATATTTCCCTCCCACAACTATGAAAAGGCATGGGTCCCACTAGGCCAGGATATGCAAGAGTGAAAAATTATAAACAATACCAATTCCTAACAAAGCATGAATAAAATAAAATAAAATGCATGCAAAGTTATGTGGTATGTACCTGGTAACTATTTTAGAAAGATTTCCTAGAAAAGATCATCAGAATTGATAGAGTGATGGGATGGAACAATGAGATCAAAAAGAGAGAAGGTGAAGTGGAGTGGATGGTGAAGAAAGTATTTTAAAGAAGAAAGTTTGTATTATGAATTCCTTGAATGGAGTCAAGAAGTATTAGGAGTTAGGGTAGGAGACCCAGACTCTTTGGCTACAGGAACAAGAATATCCTTGTTGTATTGGAATTGCTACAGGAACTCCTCATGACTAACTAGTTTATTTTAAAGCTTGAGGTGATTCCTATTGAGAAGTAACTTGAAGCGGACTTGGTCAATGGTAAATAGTTGAACTCCACCATTTGGAAATATGACAACAATCTCATATGGTCCTAACTAGTGTGTTTGGAACTTTCCTAGATTATGTTGGTACTTTGAGTCATAAAGGAGTGCCCAATCTCCTACAACACACATTTTTTCTTTGATAAACCTATCATGCCATTGTTTTCTTTGGAGATGAATGAGTTAGTATTATTTAATGCAGATATCCTCCATTCATCAAGACTATTTAAACTTAGGATTTGGTCCTATTGGGCAATAGTGAGTTCCATACCAATTACAAGGCAGTCCTCAATGTTTTATATTCAAATTCTACAGGCATTGCTACTAACTTACCATAAATAAGTTCAAAGGGAGTAAAACCAATTGTGGACTTCCAGGTAGTTCTATAAGCCTAGAGAGCTTCAAGAAGGCATGTGACCCAATCCTTCCTATGGAGTGCTACTATCTTGGTGAGGATGAATTCCAATTCTCTTTTAGTAACTTCTACTTGACCATTAGCATGTGGATGATAAGGTGATGATTTACCATGCCTAATAGTATACTCCATAAGAGTAGTTATCAAATTGGATGTAAACTAAGCCCCTTGATAAGATGTCAACTCCCTAGGGACTCCAAACTATGTAAATATGGATCCATACAAGAACTTGGCCATGTTGATATCCCTTGGGTGTTTCATGGGTTTAGCCTGTTACATTGTCAGTGCAAATGAGAATGTATGAGTTGCCTTATGAAGAAGGTTCAATAGGTCCTGCAAAATCAATCCACCATTTGTCAAAGGGTGTGACAACCACTTGGAGGTTATAGGGTCATTTCATTTGATTTAGTTGGTCTTCCCATATGTTGGTACTTGTCACATTTCTTTGTATATCTAGCTACATCCTTATGCAAACTTGGTCAATAATACCCAATTGTCAAGATTTTGAAAGTTGTTCTTTTAGCTACAAAGTGGCCTCCACAGGGCTCTTCATGGCATGCCTTTAAGACATCATATGCTTCATCTTCTCTTAGACACCACCACATGACCTAATTAGGTCTAGTATATAACATAAATCCAGCAATCCATGAATAGTTAAAGCTTTTCTCCACTAGTAATTTTCTTTCTTTGGCAAAGAAGTGAACTAGTATTTTACCTGTAGTGATATAGTTGGCAATATCTACATACCATGGATTTTGTGCTGACAAAAAAAAAGGTGTTCATCTAGAAAGCTATTGTTAATGGCTGTAGGATCATTAAGGAAATTTAACTGAGAGATAAATTTAGCTACCACGTTGGCCTTTCCAGGTTTATCTACTATAGTGATATCAAATTCTTGCATGAGTAACAACCAGCGAGCCAATCTTCCTAATATTGCAGGCTTGTTCACCAAATATTTAATAGTAGAATAGTTAGTGTGGACAAATATTGCATAGCCAGTAATATAGTGCCTAAATTTATTGAGGGCATAGATGACTACAAGTAGTTCCATTTCAATGACTATTTAGTTAAACTCTGCACCTTTCATGTTTTTACTAATGAAATAAAAGACATGTTCAACTGAGTCTAGTTTTTGTCCTAGCACAACACCTATAACATAGTATGAAGCATCTATATGAATGTGAAAAGGCAGTCCCTAATTGGATCCTCTTAGAATAGGTTTTGTGGTAAGAACTTCCTTAAGCTGCAAGAAAGATGTAGCACAATCAAAGTCCCAAGAAAATTTAGAATCCTTCTTGAGAAAGTTGTAGAGGGGTGTTGCAAGTTATCTTCTATAATATCTAGCATGTCGCAAAAAATTGCATACATCCTTCTGCTTCTTTGGCATAGGCAAGGTACTAATTACTTCGATCTTTGTTGGATCTACTTGGATGCCTTTAGATGAGATGAAATGGCCTAACACTACACCTTCCTCCATCATCATAAAATATTTTTCATTATTTAAGGAAAGGCTATAGTCTTGATATCTTTTGAGTACTGTTTCTAAATTTTCTTTTGCTTCCTCAAAGTAGAACCATAAATAGTAAAATCATCCATGTAGATTTCCATATAGTTAGGAGAGATATCTAAAAAGATGTTGATGAAAACTCATTGAAATGTGGTCGGGGCATTACACAAGCCAAAAGAAAAAACTGAGTAGGCAAACGTTCCCCACAAGTAGGTAAAATTTGTTTTTTCTTGATCCTCTAGGGCTATTTGTATCTAATTGTAACCACTAAAACCATCTAGAAAAGAAAAATAAATTTTGCCAACTAGGTTGTCAAGTCTATGAATGGCAAGGGAAAATGGTCTTTCTTAGTGGTTGAATTGAGCTCCCTATAATCTACACAAACTCATCATTTCCCTCCCTTCTTACGTACAATAACCAGGGGTAAGACCCATTGACTATTGGAGATGGGGTATATAAAACAAACACTTAGTATTTTCTACAATTCATTCTTAACTATATCTTTTAAAATAGGGTTAACTCTCCTCTAAGGCTATCAAACAAGTTTGAATTCAAGGCTGATGTAAATTTTGTCTAATCCTTTCATGTCCATGTAATCCCAAGAAAATGCTCTTTGATTCTCCTAGAATAACTACAACATAATATTCTATTGGGAGGGTGATAAGGCATTATTTACAATCAATTCTTTGCTTGGACCATCTTCCATCTTAATAACCTTATCTACCATGATAATTGGGAAACAAGAGAAGAATCCATCTCATAACGTAATAATGAGTGGAGAAATTGTGAAGCTTTTGAATGATGTGGAAAATTCAAGGATGGTAATATGGTCTCTAAGATACATTTAGCTTGAGGACACACTTGAGATTCTATTCCATATTCATTGAAAATAATAGATGAAATTATTTCATATTCTTCTCAAGCAACTATAAATGATTCTCTTCCTATCATCATCAACTGATGGATGGAATTAACTTCTAGTTCATCATTACCCAAGTTTGGCCAGATTACTTGGTCTAGTAACAATGGTTGAGCAGGGGAGTATAAAGTCATATTCTTGGTATGAATAGCATTAGATATTGTCATCTTTCCAAATCGGCAAGCTATATAGGCATCGGTAGTGGCCAACCATGGTCTTCCCAAAATTAAAGGATATCCTCCCATACTAGCCTTTGGGGAGAGAACAACAAAATCAACTCGATACTCCCAAGAATTTAAGGTGACTATGACATCTTCTATCATCTCATTTGACTTTATGGTAAAGCTATCAACAAGTTGAAGTATGGTGGGGGATCTCCCTGAGGCCAATGATATGCAGTTGAGACAATACCTCCTTTGTCATGACATTTATAGATGCTCCTAGGTCAACTGAAGCATTTTGAACTTAGATCCCATGCATAGTAATTGCAACTACAAGACTCCTAGGGTTAAAGTATTTAGGTATAGTTAATTCCTCTAGCATTAAGTTAGACAATTGTCCCATGACATGAATGGTTTTGGGATCTTTCCTCTTCCTTCCTAGTTGTTTAATGCATACTTCTTTAATAGATTTAGTATAGATAGGGACTTCCTTAATAGCATCTAGTCATGGTATTCTTACTATCATCTACTTTAGTTGATTAAGAAAATCAATGACTTCATGGTTCTCTATGGGTTGGCTTTGTTCCATCAACCTATGGGGGAATGGAGGTTCTTTAGCTACAAGAGAAGCCTGCTGATTTGACTCATCTATATGCTCAGTTAGATGATCTTCAACTTTAGTTATTATAGGCTTTTGGGGTATAGGAGGAGTGGTGACTAATATTAAGTGAATATCATTCAAGGAGATAGCATATCTATTTTGTTGAGCATGTTGGTTAGTATTGTTTGGATTAGGATTAGGATGAACTAGTAGTTGGGTCTGCTTGGGAGGAGTATTAGTGGCTATAGGATGAGGCATTAAATCTTGTTGATGAGGTGGTAGCAATAGGGTTTAATGACTAGGTTGAGTATTCCAATTTTTAGTTTTCTTCCAGGCCTACTGAGGTTGTTTCCAACCCTAGTAAGGTTGCTACCAACCTTGGCAGGGTTGTTGCCAACTATTATTTCCACTAAAACTAGTATTCTAAAAAAAATTCCAGTAATTATTATTACTATATATTTGAAGAGGATTTTGTGGCATACCTTCTCTTTGATCCCATGGCCTTCATTAAGTGACATAAAGAACCTCTCCATTTTCATCAATGGCTTTGAACTCAGTAGGCACTGGTTGTGTCTCCACACTTGCAACAGACTTGCATCTATAGTGTGTTTTCTTTTCTCTACAATGTGGGTAGTATTTAGTTAACATGGCATTAGCTTTATCTTTCTTCTTTCTATATTGCATGGTGCCTAGTTGAGTGGCTACATCATTAATGATGTCTTTCTTGAAATCTCATAGCAAATTGGACAACTCCATCTTGGATACTCCTAAACTAACATTGGACTTATGTGGTAGATCTCTAAGTCTCCTACCTTTCTTCACAGTGGCTTTGGAATAATTCAAGCATATTTTCTATATATCAGTCCAAGTCTTTTGAGTGATATCTCCTCCTACCATATGATCCAGAGCTTCAATGCTCCCATCATTTATGCCCCTCAGAAAAAAATGTTTCTTTGATTCCTCATTCAATTGATGATGTGTATTACACTATAGGTTGAACATGAACCAAGAAAATAGTCTTCCAAGGTTTCATCATCCTTTTGGGACATTTTGAAAATATCATCCCCTTTCAAATATTGACCCTTGTAGTATTCCTTATACTTTGTGAGAAATAGGTTACTCATTCCAAGCCAATCTACTACAACATTGGCACCCAACCCCATGAACCATCTCAAAGCATCTTATTGTAGGGTAGAAGGAAACAACTTCAGCTTGTGAGCATCATTTCTATAGTCATAACTTCTACAAAGTATGTCAAACTCAAAGAGAAAGGTTCCAAGGTCTTCAATGATTAGGGTCTAAAACTTGGGAAGTGCAGCAGTAGGTATGTTCTTCAAATTTTGGTTACCCTACTAAGGAAGGATAGGAAAAGGAAATGTAGGTTGAGGCTGAGCCATTCCTAGAGGAGGTACTAGCAGTGGTGGTTGATAGATAACAAGGGAAAGTGGGTTATTTTAGTATTCAGGTTCAACAAAGAGATCATTCAAATGTAAGGATTCATTAGAGGATGAGGGTATTCATCCTTGAGTAGCAACGAATGGATTTTTAAAAGGTTCTTCTTTGTTCTCACTGTGAGGTTCTTCAAGTTTAGGATAAAAAATGTCTTCTTGAATATTATGAGGAAGAAATCTCCCAAGGAGGTATCTTCTTCTATGCATGCAAAATAATGCAAAATCTAAGCCAACATAATGACTTCAAGGTTGAATTAAATTGACACCTTCCCGACAATGATGCCAAAAATGGCCAGTCAACTTAACACCTTAGTAACAAAGGATTGGACATCCTTTCATAGAGACTCCATGATTAGATAGAATCATGTATTTTTCTAAGAATAACATAACGACTTCATTTTATTTTGTATACTTGGGAGTGTAAGCTTGAGACAATGGCTACAAAGTATATGCTTTGATTCCTTTTTAAGTCATTACCAGTAAACAAAGGAAATGTTGAAGACATAAACTAGGAACTAAAACAACATCTTATCTTAGAGCTTAAAGTAATATTGCAAATAGTAAATCTAACTATGCACCTATGTTGCAGGAATAGTTCACTAATTCTATTATCAATGGTTGCAAGAATAATAGAATTCTACCTTGCTAAGAAACAAACAAGGAAATGAAACCTATTCTAAAAAAGGAGTTCACTCACCAAGTGGGCCCCATTGGATGAGTAAACAGAAAAGACAATCAAGGTAGAAGATGGAAACTTGAACTTTGCATTCTATTCATTCATGGCAAGAGATTACATCTAATTAAAAACAAGGTCATGCACTGCTATTATCAAATCAATCTATTTTTTCTCCTTCTAAAAACTTCTTTCAAAGCTACATTGGGTGCTATTTAAAAGGGAAACTACAACAACTTCCTAATTCTATGATCACTCCATCAATAAGGATCAATTATAGGTTCATAAAGTTTTACAATAGAAATATCATTAACCATGATTAACTCCTCCAAGAATATAGTAGGTTGAGGGAGCTATATTCGTGCACTGCCATAACAAAAATCACACAATACTTTTCTTGTTGTGGTGATTCAACAATCTGGTTGGCTTTGTCTTAGCATTGAAGTGTTGACTTTAAATACGTATGAAAAGTACCTACAAAATATTGAATGCATACAACTTCCACATACATATATTCATTTCATCATCAATGTTAGGAAAGGTATAATGTTCAAACTATCACTCTTTGCAAATCCTATGCCTATAGGAAGGAATCTACCCAAACAAAGCATGGATGAGAAAACATTCATCAACATATAACATTCCTTTATTATACCATAGAAGTCCATAGATTCAAGAAAACATAGCATATTTGAATTGTCTATTCTTCAACTTCATGTCTTAACATATAGATGACATAGTCATAAAAATATAAGTTCTTTCACTTAAAACCATAGAGTCATAAAAGTTTCTGCAGGATAATTGTCTAAAAACAAGATAAAAAGAATCTCAAGATAATGGCCTTTTAGAGGCTCATCATCTCCCTCTTTATATTTTAGATAATCTCTCCCTCTTTGACAATAATGCCAAAGGCATTATGTCTGTCTCCTACATATTTCTCATGTAGTTACCTTCATGTCAGTTCAGAATTCTTCATATGACTGATCCATTATTCTATCCTTCTCCTTTACTACTACCTTAGGCAATCTCCTAAAGTAGAAATGTTTGTATAAATGTTTAAGATAGTTTGATCAACACATTTAATGCAATGCTTCACTTTTTTATAAGTAGCTTTATCTAGGGGAATTGCCCCCAATTTACCACTAAGATATGTTAGAGTAGACAATTAATTATTTATTATTTATTCTATTTACTTAAGCTTACTTAGGTTAATCCATTTATTTAATATTTGGTATTTATTAATCGTAGTGGTTAGTTGTTGAAAACACGAGAGTTTGTTCTCTTCTAGCAAGTTCCACCTTTTTGTAGAAGTGTGCTTAGTTGTCAACCTTATCTTCTAGCTCCTTCTAGCTAGCAATTTCATTTTCCTATTGTGAAATATTTTCTCTTGCATTGTTTGCTTCAAGCTCTTGCTCCTTCGGTTTCTCTTCAGCAAGCTATTTGCATGCAGGTGATCTTGGTGAACTATGGAGTTAGATTTCATCAACTCCTACATGGTATCAGAGCCTCCCTACTGCTTCTTAGTTTGAAGGATTTTTGAAGCCACAATTTGGAGACACAAACCCTAGTTTCTTTGTGATTTTTTCTTCAATTAGGAGGAAGAGATTTTTTTTAGTATTTGGAGAAAAGGAGAAAGAGGGTTTGACATAATAGATCTGATATTTTTTGGATTTTTTTCTTTATTTTTTGGAGGTACAATGGTGGGATTCAGAAAAAAGAACTACAAAGGTGATTTTCAAACAATGATATCTCCCTCATACGGACTCATTTTTTCAAGCAATTTTTTTGTTTTGGGGTAGGATTTCGTGATCTACACATTGGTGCAAATGGTTTGAGATCTCTATTCCTAATTTTTTTTGCCACTTCAAATGCTTAGTACGGGCTCTTTTTTTTTTTGAAAGTGTATATTTTTTTGTCTACTTTCTAGATCTGTAATTAGATTATAAGTTTTGTAGAAAAAAATACTACTTTCAAAAATAGGCCCTAAATTGGCTATTATAATCACACTAAGTAAAGAGTGCCCAATTTATACATTGTGGGAGCTGGGCATTTTCTTTTCTATAATTTAATTTAGAATAAGACCCTTCTACTTCTATCTTCTTCTCTCTCAATGGTGGATCCATTTGTGACCCGTCCCATGTCACGCAACTATCACACCTAGAAGGCACAAATGACTAGGCTTCTCATGTCAAGGGGCTTATGATCATGTCTAGATGAGAATCAACCTATTCTTGCATGCCCTTTTGAGGTTATTCAGCACAAGAATAAAATGGATGAGGCCATGGGATTGATTGCATTGAATATTTTAGACAGTCTACTATTTCAGTTGGATGGTTTGACCACTCCATGGGCTTATTGGCTCAAATTTTAGACTTTGTTTGGCACAGTGAATGAGTGTTGAGCATTTGAGCTTGATGTAGAGTTGACTTCTTTGACACCTAATAGCTTTCCCACCATTGAGGACTTCTTGATGAAATTCAAATCTTTGCATACACTTCTACAAGTATGTCGGAAAACCAAGATAGATGAGTGTATCTTTTTGATACTCTCAAAGTTGAGGGCACAGTATCAGATCTTCTCTTCCACTTTCTACTCCACTATGGATGTCTTGAGTGATAGACATAGGATGCCTTCTTTTGAGACATTTTTTGATTGGTTAACTCATGAACAAGCCAAGATCAATAAGATGGATTCACTTTCAGGTTCACAGTCGCAAGCATTGCTTACACAAGAGCAGAAGTCGAAGCAAATATCAAATCCCTCTTCTACTAGTTCATTATCTTCTAAGAAGGAGAAAAAGAAGACTGAGACTCCTACCTATTCCTATTGTTGGAAATGATCTCATGATGAGGCACATTGTTTTCAGAAGAGATTTGATGGCTATGAGAAACAAATTGCAGATTTGCAAGCTCTTCTTCAGAAAAGCACTATTTCTTCTCCATCCTCTTTTACCTCATAGGGGTCTACCTTTTAGTATTCTTCCACATCTTTTCCATCTACATCAAATCTTGGAAAGGGTCATGCATTATAGGCTTCCATTACATCTCCTTCACAGGTTCCTTGGATACTAGATTAGGTGCTTCTCACCATATGACATCTTCTCAAGGTGTCTTCTCTACTCTTGAGGCTTCTCCTATTCCTCATATTCACATGGGGAATAACACTACCCTAATAGTCTATGAGAAAGTTTTAGTTCACATCCAGGATGGTATATTCAATGATGTATTGTATGTTCCATCTTTTTCTGCCAACCTTCTCTTGATTTTTCAGATTACACATAGTGGATCAAGGAAGACAGTTGAGTTCACTACTGATTCAGTCTTCATTCAAGATTGTGTAATAGGAGTTCTTATTGCTATAGGGGTAGTTGATCCTTCCACTCATCTCTACACCTTCTCACACTTTTTTCCACCATCTCCATTGTTGGAGCACACTATCTCTTTTGCAGGAACATCATGTGGTGCAGTCAGGATACTTGAACATTTGTATTGTTCCTGAGATCCCTCTTCCAATTGAGGACTTTTCTCTTTAGTAGGATTCTTGTTCTTCTAATTTCCCTAATACTCCAGCTCCATTCATTGAGCCTCCAGGTACACCTATTGTGGATTCTATAGTGGACATTCATGATAGTGTCATCACACTAGCTTTGGGGATTCCCTTTCAGGATCCTCATATTTTCTCCTTTGAGCATCAAATAGGCCTTCTAGTTTTCCCTCTTATTTAGGGGTTCCCTTACTTTTTTCCCTTGTTTACTTTTCATTGGAGTTTCATTGGTTTGATTCTTTCTTCGAAGGCTCCATTATTCTAGGGGGGCTTTGGTGCCTTTTCTATCTCTCATGGGGGGGGGTTGTACGTATGGTTTTGAGAGAGTCTCTTGAAACATTTTCAATGCAAGTTTTCCTTGGGGGGTCTTGTTGAGGCCTTCCTTCCTTCATTTTTTTCTGCATGTTTGTACTTACCTCTTTTTGGGGGAGGATTTTTCCCATGAGATTTTCCCTCTTTCCCCATTTTCAGAGGTTGCATTTCTTTGCATTGTACATGGGTACCTAACATGGCCTTGTTGTTGAGACCTATTCTACATTCCATCTTAGTTTTTGTGATCTTAAGGCATTCCCCTAAGTTGCACTTAAGGGGGGTGTTAGAGTAAATAATTATTTATTTATTATTTATTCTATTTACTTAAGCTTACTTAGGTTAATGCATTTATTTAATATTTGGTATTTAATAATTGTAGTGGTTAGTTGTTGACAACATGGGAGTTTGTTCCCTTCTAGCATGTTCCACCTTTTTGTGGAAGTGTGCTTAGTTGTCAACCTTATCTTCTACCTCATTCTAGCTTGTTCTACAAGCTTCTATGAGGCCTTTATATTTGGTCTCTCTCTCATTGTAAATTCATCAATTCACATAGCAATTTTATTTTCCTATTATGAAATATTTTCTCTTGCATTGTTTGCTTATGCTCTTGCTCCTTCGGTTTCTCTTCAACAAGCTATTTGCATGCAGGTGATCTTGGCGAGCTATGGAATTGGATTTCATCAACTCCTAAAAGATATTCCTAAGAATCCTTAGTTAAAGCTTTAGTGAATATGTCAGCTATTTGTTCTTTAGTATTCACATATTCTAATTTCACTTCTTTGTCTTGAACTAATTCTCTCAAGAAATGATACTCGATAGCAATGTGGTTTGTCTTTGTATACATAACATGGTTCTTTTAATTGCAAATATCACTTGTGTTATGACAATAGTTAACCACTAGATAAGTAATATCTTCCTTCATACCTTTAAATAATTGCTTGATCCATATAATATTTGAACAATTCATTGCTGCTACCACATACTCAACTTTAGTTGTTGATTGGGAAATGCAGTTCCACTTCTTGTTTGTCCATGCAATCAATCTCTTTCCTAGAAAGAATGCACCACCACTTGTGCTTTTCCTGCCATCAACATTTCCTGCTCAATCAAAGTCATTGAATGCCTTCAGTTAAATTTTTTCATTCTTCTTGTAATCCATATCCTTATGTTCCTTTTAGATATCTCAATATTCTTTTTACTTCCATCATGTGATTCTCCCTAGGACTTTCTAAAAATCTAGCAACTATCCCAAATACTAATGTGACATATGGTCTACTATGATCAACATATTATAGTTTATCAATCATTGATATGTATTGTATTTGGTTCACATCGACATAATCATCATTCTTAGATAGTTTATGTCCAGTAGCCATAAGTGTACTCTTTAGTTTTGAATATTCCATCCCAAAAGTTTTCAATATCTCCTTGATATATTTGGACTAAGTAATGAAGATACCTTGCTTTATCTGATACACTTGTAAACCAACAAAGAATTTGAACTCACCAAACATTGACATTTCAAAATCCTTCTTCATTTCACAATAAAATATTTTCATAATGCTTCCTTGCCTCCAAATAGATAGCATCAACACAAATTTCATATAGTAATACCTCATTATTATTGCAATTTTTTAAATACAGGTTATTTTTATCATTTGTTCTTGCAAAACCAATCTTCACCAAATAATTATTCAATGTTTCATACCATGCTCTAGGGGCTTGTTTCAATCCATATAAATCTTTTTTCAGCTTACATACCATATTCTTTTTGTTGGGATCCACAAATCCTTTAGGTTGTTCTATGTATAGTTCTTCTTCAAGTATCCCATTTAGAAATGCAGATTTGACATCCATATGATATACCTTAAATCCTTTATAAGAAGAATATGCAAGTAGTGTTCTAACTCCTAATCTTGTTACAGGGACAAATATTTTCCCATAGTCAACACCTTCCTCTTGTGCATATCCTTTGCATACCAATATTTCCTTGTTCCTTGTGACTTCACCTTTCTCATTCAGCTTGTTCCTAAATACCCACTTAGTTCCAATAACATTTTTGTCTTTAGTTCTAGGTACTAGGGACCATTTTTTTTCTTTTAAATTTGTTTAATTTCTTCATTCATTTCTTGTATCCAATCTTCATTCTCCAAAGTATCTTTCATAGATTCGAGCTTAAACTCATAAAGTAAGCATGTATCACTTCCAATTCTTTTTCTTGTCATAGCACCAAACTCTTTATCTCCAATGATTTTTTTAGGTGCATGATGTCCCCACACATATTTTTCTAACATAGGCTCTTTTCTTCTTTTCTCTTCAATAGGTTCATATTAAAAAATGATTTCAAGCTCATTATCTATCTATTTCTTAGGTTTTGATTCATTTTTTGCATGTTCAAAATTGTCTTCTTGATGTTCAACTTCCTTTGTCTATGACTCGATGCCATATATATGTTTCTTGGCACCCATGGTCTATTTATTGCCTATTGGCTATTGCAACTTGGCATTTTCGGTCTTCTGGGAATCTACAACTTTTTTGTTCTTATTCAGGTGGAATTCTTGGAACACTATTACTCACATATATGAATGAATTGTAGTCTTTAGGTTTTGTCTTACATTCAACTTCATTTTTCTCTATATATTCATTAACTTTCACATTTGCACTTTCCACAACTTTTTTAGTGTTAGAGTTCAAACACTTATAAGCTTTGCTCTTGGTAGAGTATCTTAGGAATATACTTTCATCACTTTTAGTATCAAGTTTTCCATTTCTATTGTATTTAAGTATGTAACATTTTCTTCCAAAAATATTGAAATATTTCACATTAGGTTCATATCCGTACCACAATTCAAAAGGTGTATCATTTGTACCTTTCTTGACTTGCACTCTATTCAGAGTATAAAAAATTGTACTTACAACTTATCTCTAATATTTATGTGACAAATTATTTTCCATCATCAATGTTCTAGCATGATCCATTATTGATCTATTTGTTCTTTCAGCTATATCATTCTAAGAAGCGATCTTAGGTGCAAACATCTATCTTTTGATTTTTTTGTCATTGCAAAATATGTTGAACTCATTGGAAATGAATTCACCACCTCTGTTAGATCTCAAACACTTCAGGCTCTTCCCGTCTCTCTTTCAACTTTGGCCAAACACCACTTAAACAATTGAAAAGTATAAGATTTTTCTTTAAGAAACATCATAATCATTATCCTAAAATAGTCATCAACAAATAGAATAAAATATTTGTCTTAACAATAGCTTCAAATATCAATGGGTCCACATTATTCATTATGAACCAATTCCAAAATATCATTAGATGAATATGTTTTTCTCTTGAAACTAGACTTTTCCTTTTTTCCCAATTGACATTGTTTACACATAGCATTGTTAGGTTTCTTTAGTTTTGGAAAACCTCTTACTCTTTTCATTTTTCTAATGCTAATAAAATTGTCAAAATTTATGACATAACCTTTTGTGCCATAACTAGATATCTTCATGTTGTGCAAACATGCATGTCTCATCAAATAAATATAGATAGAACAAGTTACTTCTTGTTTGATCACCACTTCCAATTAGTTTACCATTAACATCAAATATTTTTCCCTTACTATGATGGAATTCAACTCTGTAACCTAGGTTTTTTAGCTATGAAACACTCAACAAATCACAGTTTAGTCTTTCAACTTAATTAATATTGTCATGTTTAATATTATTAGTTAGTTGAATTGAACCTTTACCTTTCACAAGATAGGGAACATCATTACAAAATTTAACACAACCACCCTTGTATGGTCCAATGTCCTCAAATTTATTTCTATCACCAATCATGTGATTAGAGCAACCACTATTAATTATACATCCATCACTTTTATTCACATAAGAAATTAGATCATTTTTCTCATCTTTCATAGAAACATAGACTACCTCTTCATCTTTACTTTCAAATTTAGTATCAGTTTCCTCTTCATAAATATAAAAATATTTCTTACCTTTGTCCTTGTATTCCTTATTCTTCTTGAAGTCTCAATCATCTCTTCTTCCTTTTGTAATTTCTCTCCTTCCTTCCATCCTTTTCTTCTCTATCAGGTGACCTTGCAAGTATATGACCAACCTTGTTGCATGAAAAATAGATTATGATAAGTTTACCTTTGTATTTTCCTTTGTCTCTTCCAAATCTCCTAGTAATTAGTCCCTCAAGTTCATCAAGTTCATCACTAGAAGTACCACTATCACTTTTCACATGTTCTCCTTTTCCTTTCTTGCTAAGAATTAGTTGTGATTGAAAAGCATATTCAACAGTATCATGAGTTTAATTATCAAAATTAGACATCTCAAAAGCAACAAGTCTACTAATTACACCTTCTTACTTGGTGTACATCTCAATTATTATATTGCAAAAATCCTAATACCATAGGTAAGAAGTAGAGTTCTCAATACCTTACTTAGTATTAATTAATATTCAATCCTTCCTTTAGCTCCTCTAATAGCATTGATAGCCTTTTTAATTCTTGTACAATATTGTACTATGTTTTCACCTTCTGTCATTCTCATTTCATCAAACTTACCCCTCAGATTTTCTGATTTGGCTCTTAAGACATTATAATATCCTCCACAGATGGTCTTCACTTTATTCCACATTTCCTTGAATTATTGCACTCTTTTAGGTGATCAAACTCAGTATAGGTTAGGGCTAAAGCAATCTCCAACATTGACTGATTGTGTTCTTTATTTTCTTTTAGTTTTTCAGTAGTCAGATTGATTGTTGTTATGTCCACATATGCATTGTCCATAAAATCCAATGCAACATCACCAATACTAGTTATATGTAGCCTCATCAACTTTTTCCATTCAAGAAATTTTCCTTTGTTCAACTTTGGTACCTCCCTTTTGTATGCCACAGTCTTTAGATTTGAGTACCTTCAAACTTCTCTCTACAAGCACCAATTCTCTAATACCAATTGTTAGAATATTTAGAATAACTGGGGGTTGAATTAGTTATCCAAGGTCCATATGTACCATTTGGACAAACAAACATTTAAACAACTTTAGATCTTATCATTTTATTTCTTGATCTTTATTGTAGAATTTTGGTAACAATAGCTAGCTATCCATTGTTCTAAAATAATAGACTTGCAAAATGTAAACATTACTCAGTTAAACATCATAATAACATCCACACAAGTTTGACGCTAGGATTTAACATGGAAACCCAGTTTGAGAAAAACTACAAGCGACATGTCACCAATTTTAACTCTTCTAAATTGAGCCTTGTTATGAGCCAACCCTATCAAAGGTTACAATACAAACTGTTAAAAGTGACTTTGTTAAAGGATATAAATCACCTATTAGGAGTGGCCTTGTTAGAGGACTTTACAACATATTATTAGAATGTCACCCTATTGGAGGATTTATATAGACTCTTAAGGCACTATGACTATTAGGTCAACCTTGATTAAAGGATTCAAATACTATTCATAATGGTTAGAAAGTACAACAAGTTTGATCTGTTAAAAAAAACTCACTTTGATGTGTAGATCTCTATTCAGCTCTCATGTATTGATTCACTGTCTAGCCTCCATTTTCATCTCAATCTTTGATTTGCTTGGAAATCCTTCAAGAAATCACACTTCACTTCTTCTCAACTTGATTAAGCCTTTTGCTTAGATTCGCTAGTCAACATCAGTAACAACTCCAACTCTTTGTAGCTCCTTCACTCATGTATAACCTCTTTACATATATATAAATTTCACCTCTATACCTCCTTAAATAGGTAGTTCTAATCTTTTTTCCACTTAAACACCACCATAGATCTTAGGGGTTACAATTTGATCCACTAAATACAATGAATCTGATCACCATTTTTCTTATCTCTTCTTTTCTAGAAAATTCTCTTGGAATTCATCTCTTAGGTTGTTTACCTAATCCTCTCCTAAAATTAAATGATCCAACTCATCAATCCTTATAATCAGCACACTCACCATATCTCAAGAAATCAACTTAGCTAGCTAAAAATTATGATTCCTCATAAATAGTTAAAATGTTGTTCGTCAACCAACATTGTGTTTTGACACTCACTCATCACTAGTTTACTTAGTCACTATAAAAATTCTTTCTCAACACATACACTATCACTCGATTGATATTGATGCTTGGTCAACACTTATTATGGCTTGGTTGACACTAGCATCACTCAACATATACATAAAAATTATTTAGTCTTCTACTCTATTACTCAGTCAAGCCTATACATTTCATCTATCTTTGTTCACACTTTCAAGACTTGAACATTATTGATAAGAAGTGGCCCACTCATCCAAAATATAATCAGGCACCTCTACCAAGGAAGTAGCAGGCTCATGAGATGTGTTCCCTTCATCCTCCTCCCTAATTGTACAATTCATGTTTATAGGGCTAGGACTATAAGGCTCTATGTAGTTAAGGACCAAAGGTGCTACCCTTAAAGAATCTCTTGCCCCATACCTTGTCCTAAAGAACATATAGGACCAATTTGTTGCAATGTGACCTCTTATTTTTGTAGTGAAGTCTCTAGAAAGATAGATGGAAAAATAAGGTTCTACTTCTGCTACTAACATATCTTGGGTTATAATGCAACTAAGGCAAGCATGTAATATCATTTCCACATTTTTTAAGACTCTTGTAGTCTTGACAGAGCTACCATCCAAGTAAAGTACATCTCTAACTATAGGCTCATATTTTATACCAAGGAGATCAGCTACTCTCTTGGGCATTACAAAGCTACTCGTTCCTAAATCTATCATGAAATTATGGAAGAGTTTATCTCCTATGATCAAGGAAATATAAAAGGAGGGAGGAAATATTTTCTTACTTGTTTCTCCTTCCTTTTTTGGCTACATTAATCTTGTGGCATCCTCCTCTCTTGATGGCCAACCCTTTGCTTCAATGTCCTCCAACTCCTATTGTAGTAACTTCTTCTGTGGTGGCATAGCAACAACAACATCCCATATGGAAAGATTGATAGTGGTCCTCTTAATCTAAACTACAAAATTGAAAGGGAAACTCACTACCTTGGTGGAAACTTTAGGAGTTGCATGAGTTGGTGGTTGAAATGGAATAGCTTGAGGGTCAACAACCTCCTTGTTGCTAGGGTTCTTCTTTTGCTAAGGAGGAGCATTAGACTGGGCATTCATCATTGGCACATGAGGAATAGCATCTTAAGTTAAAGCTTGATTAGGTGGGGGAGATGTAGCATCCTCAATAGCTCTCCTTTTACTTTTGGCATTATGCGCTACACCATCATGACTAGCATGACAATGCTCCTCTAGTTGATGGTTTATGAAGGAACAATCACCCTATTGTTGTGTATGAGAACCATCATTAGGTTGGCTAACATTATATTGATGTCCTATTACTTTCTCTTGTGTAGTCAATGCTAAGTAAGACTTAGCATTCTATTACATACAATAAGCATAGGAATAGTTGAAAGAAGGAGAAAAGTCTTGATCTCGAGCAAGATTATTTTTAGGGACTAAAGCCCTACTTTGGCTTGCATTTACAGCAAGGGGATTACCCATAGGCCTATTTTGATTGTTTACGACATGACCTTGGATTTGATTTGGGGGCCTATTATTTAAAGGGGCTTCATATTGAAGTTGGGGAGGCTTTTTGCTTTGAGCTGGTTGTCTCTCTAAGGTCACCACCTTATTGCTTACCTTCTATATCACTGAGAAGATATCTTCCAACTTCTTCTCTTAATCTTGTAACTTTTTGCCTATCTTAGAGCCCTAGTCTTACTATTTTTTATTACTCAACCTCAAGGCTTGCATCATGTCTTTCAACTCCTCAAACTCACTAGAATATATGGAGGCTACAAGAGCTATAGCAAGAGGTTGACTTGTGGAGGTAATAGGAATAGGGGCTATTGCAAGTTGATGGTTAGGCATATCAGGAAAGAAAGGCAATGGAGGCCTTGGTGCTAACTTCCCACCTTGCATTAAAATATTTCTGCCCTTATGGCAATTTCATAAGCATCTAGTAAGATATCCCCTCCCATAGTTTTCACTGTGGTGGCTATGTCACTATTGAAGGCTCTGAGGTAATGTAAGAAAGCATTACCAAGGGAAAGCTTTACTAAAGTAGGTATTCTATCCCATATTTTCTATAATTTGTAATTAAAATTAGTCATATATTCATGGGGTACTCTATTGATAGTTGTTAGCTTCTCTAAAAGTGATAGGTGATCACTTTTATCCTCAAAATGTTTACAAATCCTTGCTCCTAACCCATCCCAATTAGTAATAGATTTGTGGGGCAAACCTCTATACCATTGTAATGCTTTTCTCTTTAAAGATGAAGATAGGAACCTAACAGTAACATCATCCTCTATAATACAATGTATATTACACACATTTGAAATTTCTTGAATATGATCTATAGGGGAGATGTAAATTTCACAAGTAAAATCAAGTAGGCTTTTGAGAACTAATATTGGGATATCATGTCTTTGAGCCAAAAGGAGAGGCTCCCCACCATTAAAGGTGGAAAAATGCATGTGCTCTAGGTTGTACCATATGGAATAATGATCTATTCAAATGAAAAGATAGTTGCCTAGGTCATGACCTATCAATAGGAGGAGTGGAAAGAGATGTTGCAGGTGTATGTGCTATTATTGCATTCCTAATTGGTGATAGGGATCATCTATTTCTCTTTCTTATAGGGTTCAAAAATGAGAGTTCATTATATTAAAAATTACCTCTAGAAGATGCTCTTGTATGAGCCTTGAACATAAATCACATCAACTTTGGTCTTGAAACTAGAATGTAGAGAGTAGAGTCACCAACTTCCTTGAATGTGAACCTCTTGAAGGCCTGAAATACTAAGAGCAGCACTATATTCTCAAAATGTATTTGAAATCCTTCACTTGACACTAGTGAACTTAAAATTCTTCAATATTAGTCCCACCAGGTGTGCCATAAACTATTCACAAAAGCTTGCACCCTTTGCTAAAGTCTTACCCAAAGGTAGTCTCATGTAAGATGGAAACAATATCTAAAGTGTGGGACTTTGTGACTTAAGATTAAGTCTTCGAAGAAGGCTAGTTTCCTTACTATCAGGATGCACCTAACTATTTCTTGAAAGGAAAAGGGAGAAGGGCCAAAGGCATGCATGAAAGAAAACTACCTAATCTAATCTAAGAGGAGGTGATACACCAAATAGTATGTTCAACCTTATCACTGCCAAAGTATGCACAGTTCACCAATATAAATTTAAAGTATATAGATTCAATCCTTACTTAATCCAACAACCATATGTAGATCAAAACCAAAAGAATGCTATAAGGAAGATACTTCACTTTATATCATTAAAAAGATAAGTAGATACAATCATACAGTTGAGAAATGAAGACAATACATTAACACAAAGGCAAGAAGGTATTACACTATATATTAATGGAAGAAGGAGATACAAAAAAAGAATATATTAACTCAAAGGTAAAGGATATTATAGTAGCAAAGCATAGACATGCAATACTACATAATTAGAGAAAAGATCGACCCCAAGAAGAGTTACAAAATCTACTATTATATTACAAGAATAACTTAGATAGCTTCTATCTTAAGGCAACACTCAACAACTACATTCAAGATGAAAGAGAATAGTTACTACAAATCTAGGAAAGATCTAATCATGCCACACATCTAGATGCAGGAAAATCACTTATTTGCCAAATAGAACCCTGAGAAGATAGAAACATTTTTCATTATCATTCTGACCGATTAGATGGATCAAAAAGCGGTGGTGAAGTGTTCATTTTCATCTACCAGGCATGGGAGGCATTCAAGAGTCATTTTGGATGATCCAAAAGATCATATCCACCATTAAAAACTATTTTCTTCATCACCATCAACACACCAAGTCATAAAATCAACAATTTAAAGGGAGTCAGGCCTCAAACTTCACCATGTGGACTAATCATGTTATGTCTTTTTGCCACCTAACCATCTATCTATCTTCATGTTTTGACCTTTTGACTCACCTATGATCACAACCTTGCAACCCTTAATCTTCATTAACTATTCATCCTTGTGAAACTGCAACATTGTCACACAGTTGCTGATTGTCACTTTGCAGCTTAACTCTTGCATTTTCCCCAAACTGTGGTGATTAGGTGACCACATGAAAATGATACATTGCATCATCGCAACCCTAAAGTGGAAGTAGCATGAAAATTTGGTGATTATGTGACCAAGGTGAACTTAACTACTAGATGAAATGCTCGCAATGTCGCAACTCAAATTTTAACTTGACTATTTGATCCTACAATGGTGCAACCTCATTCATATTGTTGCTTCACAACTTGATCCTCTAACTCTTGTTTTAACCATGTGATCCTAAAAAAAGGTGTTCACATCATCATTGCCTTAAATCCAATTAACTCTTAATCCATTATGACTGTACAATCCATAGGGTGATTGCAACATCGCCACTTGAAAATAGATGCCAACATGAAATGTCACAAAGTTGTGCCTAACCACTAGAGATGATTGTTTCGCACTATTGTGAATTAAAACACTTGAAGTATTATTGATTGAATGTCGTCAATTAAAAGGAAAATTTGTAACGCCCCACCAAGGGATCAAAAAGAATTAACCTAAAGTTTTACTAAGTTTTCTAAACTTTTTTTTTTTTTTTTTTAAAGAAAGTATAACATACACATCAAACACATAGTAGCGGAAGCAATAACATGTAATCAATAACAAACATACATAACAGGTTACATTCCTTAAGGATCCCAAAATGTTGAGTCACATTTAAATTTAATTAATTCTAAGTCTAACAACTATCACATCCACATGAATGAATAATAAGAAAGTCCAATATCCATAATATACATTTTTTCTGAATGCCTCTTGGCAAATTAATTCAGAATGCTCAATCATCCACTGTACATGTCACAGGGTATGAAAGGCTTAAAAGAATATACATAAGCAAAATAAATATACATCATCCTCTTCAGATCCACGATACACGTGCAATAAAAAAGATGAAACCATCTACCATACATCCAAAGATATAACATACATCATAAAATGATACAACATCCAACATATAATATAACCATCTATCAAAATGATCCATGAACAGAATGAAAGTATATACCAACAAGAATACTCCAGCCACGGTGTCTCAAATGGATCTCAATGGTAAAAGTAAAAAGCACTACCACCCGACCGCGTGGAACCTAAATGCTCCATTCCCACCACACTAAGGAGATAGTCTCAAGCCCCAAACAAGATATCAAATCACATAACACAAGTACTCTCTATGTCTGGGAAATCTTAAAAGTATACTAACTCAAAGGTTCCAACATAGATCGATATCTAGACCCAGAGGCACCACAAAGACACATAGGAAACCTAGTATGCAAGTAGGAAAGTGTCATCACATGAATCACATTGGAAGTTATCCGAGAAATCCCTCAAGAATCTCGGGTCCCCAATAATCCTGCGGCCACTAGTATCCTCTCATATTGACAAGGCATTTTATGGAATGCAAGGTCGTAACCAAGCATTGTCTCATCTCCCATCCTAGTCTATACTAGCACTCGAGGCATGGGTGAGAACATACAATTAATCTTATTAGGTTCATTTAAGTTAGTATTTAGTGTAAGGTTATCACTTATTAAAACAAACAACTTACAATGAGTCATCCCCAGAGCCACTTCGAGTCTCCCATCCCTCATTGCAAGCCACTTCCTGAAACTACACATAGATAACCTACCCTAGGCTCATGAAATCACAAATCACAAAATCACCTCAGCCCTATGCAAGTGACTAGAAAGCATCAAAAGATAAGACACAATAATTACATCAATTCTCCATGAGAAACTGGAAAGCATCAAATAATAATCATAATGATCACAACAGTTCTCTATCAGCAACTGAAGGCATCAATGATAAATCACCATATCCAATGGTTCTCCAACAAGCAACCAGAAAAACTATCCCAAAATAAATCACAATATTGATCGATGACTCATAATGGTTATTCAGGTATCTCATAGCATACATCCCGCTATTTCACAAAGACACTGAAAACACAGTAACCAACAAAACAAACATACTCCTCATAAGCATACCATCATATACATGGTTGAGCAATAATGAACAAGATCGAGTCAACATGATATCACACTCACAAAACACCCAAGCCTCTGGTAGACGTCCTATAACTGGTCAACACTCTAGTCAACCCAAAAATCCCAAACATACATAGCATAAAGAAAACCAGATACAAGCACATGTTTTCAGTTTTAAGTTAAATGTGGGGTTTCAGTTTCCATCTTTGAGTTTGCTAACAAGTGATGGAATATTTTCATCATTTTTCCTTATAGTAAATTCCAGTATTAGCTTAAGTATAAAACAAATATTTACCCCATGATCAATTTCCTAAATTTACTAAGGTAAATATTATTGTATTGACTTTTAAGTTGCTGATGATAAGATTCCCGTTGATTCTCATTGATCTAGACTTAAATTAAATGTTCACCTATTTTAAAACAATTAATTAATATCATTGATTAATAATATAGTTCACAATATAAATCTTATAAACAAAATATTATTAAATGATATTTTATTTAATATTTAAAATATATTAATAATATTAATCTTGTTAATAATTATTATTAATAAAAATAATAATTAAAAATTAATACATATTATTAAAAAAAACTATTAACAAATTTTAATAAATTAAAAATGATAAATTTTTAAAAAAACATTTAATTCCATGCGTTTATAGCCCGCGTGGCTAAAATTATTGCCGACTGTTGCCGCAGTCTGTATTGCGATCAGCGCAGCAGTATGTGCTGCGAAAGGCAAGTGGGGATGGGGTGGGGTAAACCCCCCCCCCCCCCCCCCCCCCAATTTATTTATTATTATTTTTTTATATAAATTTTTTTTATAAAATGGACTTCAAATCAACGTTTTCATAAAAACGTTTCAACAACCAAAATCTTTGCTTTAACAATTTTGAAAATAATGAATTTGGTTTTAATTCAGTTTATTTTAAATGAATATATGTTTATTGCATACATACTATATATATATATATATATATATATATATATATATATATATATATATATATATATATATATATATATATATATATATATATATATATATATATATATATATATATATATATATATATATATATATATATATATATAATTTTTATTTTTTTTTTTTTTTTTAAAGATTTTCCAATAAAATTTATACCCTTTTTGATAAGTTTTCTCAATTTATAATCTACTAGGGAGAAATTATATTGAATAATTAAAACATTCCATGTACAGAATAATTTCTCAATATCTAGAATTCACAAACATGATATATATTCTTTACCAAAATTATCCAGACAATCCTCTAGCAAACACGAAGAAGACAAGAATTAAAAGAACGTATTTAAATTATGCAAATCTTCACAAGCATCTACCTGGACACTAATGCTAATTTGCTACGCTCCAGAAATCTATAGAGAACAATTCCCCTTTCAGAACTTTCTCCTTCTCTGAAAATTTTCTTCTTTTTTTCTCCTCCAAAATTCCCAGCCTCTTGAAAAATGAACCCCCAATTTGTGAAAAAGGAGTTCTCTCCCTAAAATCAGGGCACTAATTGTGCATTCACCTCAAAGAACTCTTTGCTCACACCATTTTAACTCTTTATTAAATTTTATTTATCTTTCTTTTATCTTTTCCATGCATATACAATAATCCATTAAATTACTTTACTTAATGTTTTTACTAGACCTCTTTTAAATTGAATTATTTAATTTAGTCTCATGCAATCATGAAACTTTTAAATAAATTTATTTCTTTTCTCACTTCTAATTTTATTTTTGAACAATAATTTTGATAACTATCCATTAATTTAAATAATAATTATTATTCAACATTTATTTAAAAATGCACTCCAAATATATATTTTTTAATTATTAAATTAACTAAATATTATCATGTTCAAATTTAAACTTATAGATTTATTCTAAAATTTAATCCTTTTATTTGACTCTTATATATAATTAATTTCTCAATTAATTAAATAAAATATTAACATAACATATAATTTTCCATTAAATTAAATCATTAATTAAATCTTTTTAATTAGACTTAATTAATAGAAAATTCACCAAAACTCATAAAGTAAAAATACGAAACCATCATAGTAAAGCACATACAAAAACATACTAAGGGTTTAAAATCATGAATTAACGTCATCTGACGCATTCAGAAGGTACACGACTCAGATACTTGTCCTAATTATCAATTAGGATGAATGGCTCAAAGGTTTGGGATTTGGACTTAAGAATTATCTCCCCTCTCTTACCATTGAGATAATGTGATAGGGTACGCTCATCCTGGCAATTCAAGGAAGTTGATACCTGGTACCTGCAACCTACATAAAATCCACACATGTACATACACAATATATACTAAGCTAAACAGGCAATGGCAGGAAGTGGTGCATCGTGTAGATCCTAACTAGCAAGTGACTACGACTCCCTTCCTTAACCACATCATAAACGTCATACATAAAGAAAACAAGCACGCACACCATACACATGCAGTATGGGGTAAGTATCCATAAGAAACACATGTGATAATAAGCCATCTAACTAATCATCATCGATAACTAAAAACACTAAATAATCATCATACATACATGAAATATAGAGTACCAAGTAATCTCACTATATAATAAACTGAATGTAAAACAATATCTAATAATCTCAAGATAATACTACTAATCATCAACATAAAACTGGCCTTAAAAAGTTTGGCAATGATAAAAAAAAATGCAACTTAGGGGCAGGCACTACACAATCTTTATTCAATACATTCATCTTATCTTATCCATCCCTACAACTGTGCAACTAGAGGAACTAAAATACACTAGCCCATTGGACATGTGTTACACAAGCATTTCCTCACTTTAGTTAAAGTTTATTCATCTTCATAGTGCATAGATACATTAAGTGTTGATCTATGTTCATATGATGGCTAGGAAATAGTGGGCCCTTTGATTTGGAATCTACCTACAGGTATACCATACAATCATGTGACAAGGGAATCACAACATCACCACTCAAATTATGTGGTTACAAAGAATGCCCTGACATTGTGTCAACCATTAGAAGAGACTACATCGTGATGTCACAGTTTAAATGGTGGATAAGACCTAACTACATGTGAATGTGCAATGAAGGCTATCACACAATCACAACTTGAAATGCTTGAAGAGAAAAAGGCATGAAAAGCTTGAAACTTAGGATAATGGTGGATAACCTAAAGTTTTAATGCATCCTTGTATCATTCAAACATTTAAATTTATATGATTTTGGCCATCCTATAGGAAAGATTCAAAAAACAATTTGGCAGGAGGGAAATTTTGGCCAATAGTAACCCTCTAAATCTTTTAATCTTACTAATGCTTACCAAATTATCAAAATTAATATGACATAGCCTCTTATGCCATAACCAAGCATCTTCAAGTTATGCAAATAGACAAGTATCCTCATATAGGTCTAGATAGAACAAGTTACCCATTCCTTTCTCTTCATTTCTAATTAGTTCATTAATAGCATCATAGATCTTTGCCTTCTTATTTTGGAATTCAACTCAGTAGCCTAAACTAATCAACTGTGCCACACTCAACAAGTTATATTTCAAATAATCAAATCCAATATGCATTGTCACATCTGATCTTATTATTTACCATAATTGATCTTTTACCTTTCACATAACATCATGCATCATTTCCAAACTTAACACTACTTCCATTATAATGTTCTATCTTCTCAAACTTGCATCACTAGTCATATGATGTGAGCAACCACTAGAAATTATCCATTTATCATTCTTACTATGCAAAATTAATGTAGTTTTCTCATCTTCATCAAAATCATCTTTCATTGCAACATAAAAAACTTCTTCATCATGATCATTAGAATTACTATCAAAACCATCTTCTTCAACAATTTACCAAGATTTATTACCTTTATCTTTGTAGTGTCTATTACATTGGCTATCTCTATTATCTCTCTTTCCTTGGTTCTTGAATTATTTCCTTTCTGTCTTCTCATCTCTGTCAGGACATCTTGTAGCAATATGACCAATGTTGTTACATGTAAAATAGATTATATGGAGCTTATCTTTGTATTTGCCTTTTCCTCTTGGTATTCTTCTGGTCAATAATGCTTCAAGTTCATCAAGATCATCATCTGATTCACTGTCACTTTATAAATAATTTCTCTTCTTCTTTCTCTTGGATCCATCTAGGGTTAGTTGATCTTTAAAAGCATATTCAACACTAACATGTGAATAATTATCAAATTTTGACAATTCAAATGCAATAAGTCTACCAACTAGACTAACCAAGGACAAATCATTACCAAGTGTACGTCTCAACTCTTGTATTACAGAAACTCTAATACTATAAATGGGAAGTAAAATTCTTAATACTTTTTTTATCATAGTCTCTTCAAATATAATTCCTCCAACACCTTTAATAGCATTCACCACCTCTTTAATTCAGCCACAATATTGTGCAATACTCTCACCTTCTTTTATTCTCATATCATCAAACTTACCTCTCAATATTTCTACCTTATCTCTAATTACATTTTTGTCTCCTCCATGGATTTGTGCCAACTTGTCCCACATTTTCATTGCAATAGTGTAATCCTTCACATCATCAAGTTCAACATAACCTAGGGTTGTTGCTAGTTCAATCATCAATTGGTTGTGCTCCTACTTATCTTTCATGTGTTCAACTATCATGGGTCTGGGTAGTTCAATTTAATCATTGTCTAGGTAGTATGATGTGGAATCCCCAATACCAAATAAGTGCAATCTCATCAAGAGTTTCCATGCTGAGAAGTTCTCCTTATTCAGCTTGGGTATCTATCTCTTGTACATTTTGATCTTTACTAATTTCCTTACAAGCATCACAATTCTAATACTAATTGTTAGAAAGATTTGAAATAATTGAGAGGGAGGTTGGGGGGTGAATTAGTTAGCCTCAGGTCTAGATGTGCCAATTCAACTTTTAAGAGCTTCAAACAACTTTAAAAATATCATAAAATAGCTCTTTTGATATATCATATCATCATATTTCTAACATTCTTTAACACTCTATTCTATGTATGAGTGTTGACTAACAATAAAATAAATAACTATAAAATTGCATGTATAAAGTAATATTCACATAAGTAAATGAGACTTTGACACTAGGATTTAATGTGGAAACTCAATTTGGGAAAAAATCACCAAGTTACATGCTACCACTTTTTCACTCTTCTAAAGTGAGCTTAGTTAAGAGCCAACATTGTTAAAGTTTACAAAATACACAATTAGGTGTGACCTTCTTAAAGGATTTAATCACCTTGTTAGGAGTGGCATTGTTAGAGGACTTGGGATCATTCCATTGGAATGTCGCCTTGATTAAAGGATTTGCAAAATTATTATTAGGTCAACCTTGATTAAAGGATTTTAATTGCCATAATGGTTAGAATTTAATAGTAGCACTAGTAGAATTGGCCCCTATTTTGATGAAAATTGGTCAAATATTCTACCCAAATTGGTCAAACTTTTGACCAATGGTCTTGTCACTATTTTTTTTGTTAAAATTTTGACACATCCTTGTGGAGGTCAAAATTTATATGCCAATCTTGGTCAAAATTAGCATATTCTTTTGGATATTCTATCTGTCTATAATTCAACCAATGTTGGTTGAAATCGCTTGCCCATCCAACTAGGATGCCAAATCCATAATGCCAACTATGTCAATGCTTTGGTCAAAATTGGTGAGTGTTTCAACCTGTATTCCTAAAATGTGGGCACACTTCTATGAGTCATTATATTCAAGATTTCTCAAAAATGAGGTCTCGAATGGCGACTCATAGCTCCCTATTCATGGGGTGCAAGAGTTTGTAATGGAGGTCCTCAGTCTGACGTAGTTTGTGCCCATGCAAGTACACCACGAAACAAGAGATTCAATGATCTAATATGCATGCAAATGGAAATGAAAAACTAATCTAAATGATAACAATGCAAAACAATGCAAGAAATGAAATCTAATCTATGAAAGCAAGATCTAATCTATCAATGCAAGATCTAAGCTAACATGAAAATCAAAGTATGGATCATGATGATGGAAGCCATGCATGCAAGAGAGAATGAGACAAGAAGATAGAAGTTCTCCACAAAAGCTTTAATATTCAAAACTCCTTCTTCAAAAATCACTCTCCAAACCTACAACATAACAATAGCATCATAATGGGTGTCTCCAAAATGAGGAGAGGACTCTCCCTTATAAAGAAGATTGGATGATCTAGATTGAGAGGAAAAAGATTTAATCAAGGGTGGAGAAATAATGATCCATGTGAACTAAAGATCCACCAACGAGAAAAGTGGAGTGGTTGAGAAGAAAGTGGAGAAAGGATGAAGATAAGTCCCCATATTAAGTGTAGATAAAAGATTTATTTAATTTTTTATTTGTTTTAACTCCTTTTTCATCAAAAAGAGATTTAAGTGGGATATTTTTATTTAATTAAAAGGGAGCAAGTTCTTTTAATTAAATAGGAAATATTTAATCAAATTAAAAGAGGGGTTTTTCTCTTAATTAATTAAATGTAGATGAATTATTTAATTAAAAGAGAGGTTTTCTTTTAATTAAATGGAGACTTATTTTATTTAATTAAAAGAGAGCAAGTTCTTTTAATTAAATAGGAAATATTTAATTTAAATTAAAAGAGAGATTTTTTTCGCTTAATTAATTAAATGTGGATGAACTATTTAATTAAAAGAGAGGTTTTCTTTTATTTAAATGAGGAATTATTTTATTTAATTAAAAGAGAGCAAGTTCTTTTAATTAAATAAGACTTAGGATAAAATGATCATCCTTAGAAATAAAACAAACTGAATTTGATCAAGGAAATTGATTTGAATTGATTTAATAAAATATTACATACCATTGATTTAGGAAATTTGATAAATTGATAAATTGAATAATGGGGGCCCATAGTCTAGGTGACCATTTTAAGGTGCATACACAACCAAGCTGCCTCAAAAGGTTGACCAATATGGAAATTTCAAAAAAAATAACACCTAAAGATAATTATCTAGAGTAATCATCAATGACATCCTAATTGGTGATTAGTTTGGATATTTATCTTCAAGTGTTACTTTTCATTAATATATATGGTTTTGTATTTTGTTATGTTACTTTACTATTATCATAATGGTTTATTATGAATTTATTTGATATTGGTTACAAGTATGTGTGTGTGTTTGTATACACAAACCCAACACTAGAAAATGCAACAAATTGGAAAAGATTAACATAATTTATTGATAAAGAAAATAAAAAAGTATTAAAATGCCCTTACCAAAACAAGCATCTTATTTATTCAAACTAGATTAAGGTTGCATGCTTTGAGTCATATGTTGAAATTCCAATGAAGTATGTTGCGCATGGGGCATGTCATCCAAGTTTGAAGTATGGTTGTAATGTTGTGGATAAGAAGGATGGGATAAGTGAGATGCATGCTAGGTTTGAAGGGATTGGTGTGGGAATTGATGTAGCTACTGGTGTTGAACTGATGTGGTATAAACTACAATGGTTGGGGTTGGGGTTGCATCTGAGGTTGAGATTGTTATATACAATAAATCAGTAAATAAAGATTACATCTTATGATAATTGTGCTCACATACCTAATATAACAATCCAAATTATTGAGGAGTGAATCATGTATAAAAATTGTAGATGTAAATATTTTGGGAGTAATCAAAATAGGCATGAAAAACATAAATAACCATATGCAACTTTCCCAAGGAAGCTTGTAAGAAATGTTCAGGCAAGATAATAAATTCTAGCACCATAGACAATGTGACATACAAATATATAAAATTACTAGTACAATTCATAAATTAAACCCCTATATTTGACTTTGCAAATGTATGAGATCAAAAATGTGCATTCCCTTCTACTTTAGCAACCATTCAAAGCATAAACCTTAAACATCAACTATAAAAAATTTATTAATAAATACATAAATATGCATATCATTGACTTCAACTATAGCAAGCATACAAAGTATAGGTCAGAAAACCAAAATGCATATTTTTATGTGAATGAAAAAGATTATATATGCATAACCTCCAACTCCAATAAATTTGACATTTATAGGAGACATGAGCTTGAGAGAAGACATGAGTTTGTTGCCAATCACATCTCTAGAGACTTCACCAGCCACTATAAAAATCCTCAATTCTTCATCACTTTCTATAGGACTTCTTATCACTCTATTTGTAAGAAGTCTTCTATTCTAGTACCATGAGTTCCCTATTTTGTATTTTGTAATTTGTGTTAAACTATAGCAGTTCATGAACAATAGGGCTCTAGAAATTATCATGTTGTTTGGATATAAAATTGTACTTGAAAGAGTATGCATTCAAATTTCCTTTTTGTACTAGTTAATAGCACAAGGAGGGAAAAATACATATTCATTTGTTGCTAGTATTATGATACACATGAAGGCCTAACAACTGAGGCTCACAAAATCAAATGATGTCATTGAGATTCGACAAAGTGAGTGTGTATTTGTGGAGTTCATTAAAATCACCCTTAATTTATTTTATATTATTAATTGACCCTTTCAAAATCTATGAAGCTAGAAAATAATTTATTGGGACATTGAGTCTAGTAATGTTTGAGGAGATGACAAGCATTTTCATTTTTCAAGTCTTATTTGAAATGGCTAAGCAATAAGAAAAGTTGATTGATAGTCTCAAAGTAGTAAGAGGCTATGTTAACAATAATAGTAAGGGGGGGAAACAAAAAAGTGATATCCCATTGCAGTTGCTATTTAAAATAGAGAAAACAACACATTTATTCAGTATTTAGTAATATTAATAAAAAAACAAAGAATTGATAGCTAGTAGCTGCTAAATGTAGTAACTACAAACATTTTAATATATTTTCATAATTAAATAATGAAATTTTCATAAACTAGTGGTTCTTCATATTTAAAAGGCATAGAAAGTACCTTGATTACATAGCCCTTTCCCATGAGGAAAAATGAATGAAAATTATGATAAACATCCACTAGGATTTGAGGGTGACATTAACTTTGCTGAATTGGACACAAGTCACATTTACATCTCTGATTTCCATAAATGACACCAAGAGGCCAAAATTTTCGTACTGTGCAAACATAAGTTTTGTTGAAATCATCAAATCTATGATAGAAGAGCATGTTGTCTGCCATAGATAAAAGATGCCTTCATCAATTCTAATTTTGACAACTCACTTCTAACCTGCTTTATTTATTAATATTGATGCTAAGGTGTCACCTAAATTTTGGCACAAGACATAAAATATTATGCTCACCTACTAGAATGTTCAACAACTAAAGAGGTAGAATGCAATGTTTGTATAAACAACGCTAACTTCTAGCAATGAGAAATTGAAAGTACTTTCCTTATTCTTTATAACAACTAAAATAATGACACAAAATAAGGTTTAAAATGTTGCAACCGAAGGCATAGAGTAGAAGTTAAAATAGTACATCAAATAGCAACTTCAAAATCTTCAAGACATCAAACAACATAACTTTGTTATAGCTCAAAGGAAGTAAAAACTAGTTGCTTTGAAGTGGGTTTACACAAATCCCATTAAATAGTTATGCCTTTAAAAAAGAAATAACAATTATATGAAGAGAAAAAATACCAGAGTGAGATTAGTACATTAGATTGTCATGGAAAAAAATCTCGAGGCACATCTAAAAAAAATCAAGTTTCTTAGTAATTGAACATCATATCACTTTTAGTTTATGTGCAAGGCACCTAGAATAATGCTATAAAATTTCACAAATAGAAATGGCTGAAAAGTTCAAAACAACATTACATGATTTATTATTGTAATTCTCCTTTGACTTATGCATCTAGAAAATGAAATTGCAACCTATTAGGATTGAGACAAATCTTATAAAATAACAATAGATAAGAAGGATTGCTTGCCAACAACTGTTGAATACAGGGTCCTCCAACCACTATCATCATGATAAGATTCAACCTAAAGTCACAAAAACTAAAAGTTCACAAAATCCATTTCTCTAAAGAATTTATCTATGGCACTCCATATATTTAAACATAGACATGATGACATACACAATGGTGATATCCTCCCTCTGTAATGCCCCCAATTACATAGTTGAAATCTTCAAGAACTATTGTAGCCCCATATCCCCGAGGTGAGGAAATTGAATCAATCTATTTAAATACATCATTTTAATAAAATTCAAAAATCAAAATTTGTAATCCTTTGCCATGATTCCATTTTTGTTCACGATTAAGAGTTAAAAAATGACAAGGATTCCTTTAGATAGATTACGTAAAGCTTTGTTACCTAGATACATGTTAAGATTGAAAAGTTATGAAAGACATGTGTTTTGATCATGACAAGTTATGTTACCATGACCTAGGAACTTGTGCAAGGATCAAACATCTCCACACTCAATAAAAGTGTTGAGCCAGCATAACCACCTATAGCATAACTGCATTAGTCACACATTAGTATCAACATGCTTGCAAGGAAAAAAATTAGTACAGAGTACACAGCTTGCGATATAAATTTAATTTACCAAATGAACTTTAAACCATTTCTGTTGAAGACATATAATTTTTTATTTAATATAGCTACAGAAAACCTTCCTTGCTTCTTATTCATTTCTTCAAGTTGGACCCAGTGACCATCACAAGGATCAAATCTTTCAATGGCTTGAAGGAAATGAGATAAATCAGATTTAAATAATAAACAAGTGTTCCATCCAATATCTTCACTAGTTGTAGAATGAAATTCATGAACAAATCAAAATGATCCACCTTAAAGCTTCTTTGAATAAAAATGAACTTATATATCATTTTGATGATTACTTACTGATCCATTTGTTCTTACAAGATGAGCAGATGGAGATAATGGAATTCAAAAATGGATCCAAAAATTTGTATTGCTCAGTTGAAGATTATCTGTAAAGGAAGAAGGATGATCCAAATAATACAATCTTGTGGCTCTCCATTCCCAAGACATGCACAAACCTGACAATTGTATTGCTAAAAAAGTAACTTGGCATTCACCAAAAGGTAGAAAACTAGTAGCCACTAACATATAACCCACAATAAGTATTAAGTCTAAAAAATGCTCCAAACAATATATGGCCTTTTCAACTCGTATCAATTATTTACAAAAGACAAAAGACTAGAGTGCTTGTTTCATATTATCAAAACTAGAATGCTCATTTTATATCGTCAATACTAGAGTACCTGTTTCATATCATCAAAAGAAAATAATCATTTGAATCTTTTGTATTAAAAAATTACAATAAACTGTATCAATGTATTGGATCCAACTTTCCAAGTATAATCCAATATCACCACTTTCACATATACTGACTTCCCCTATTATTCCCACTTCCATACTATCATCTTTAACATAAAAAATTATGTGCTTAGAGGTTTTCAGTGTTTCCTATGTCCTAATTTATTTAAGGATTTAATCATTTTGATTTGGTATTGTAAGAATTTTTCTAAGGGAAAAATTCACCTAGGAACTAAGAACTCAAACACAAGCACAATTGTAGACCAAAGAGAGAGAGAGAGAGAGAGAGAGTATGATCAGAATAACAATGTATTCAATAACTTGATACAAGAGTACATTAGGAGTGCCTGAATATAGAGGCCTCAGGAGAGCTTCTAGAATGCATAGAAGTTAGCACCATGAAGTGTCATACAACCAAGAACATGTCCACTAGATATGGATTATCCTCCATTAAGCACGAAAGTAAGTGTGGTGATGTGAGGATAAGTCTACAAGGGTGGGACATGCAAAACAGTGTTGTAGACACCATGTGCTCAAATAGAGTTGCGTACTCCTATGTTGTCAACATGACAACTGACAAGGTGTGAAAACTCCTAAGTGTCTCACAAATAAAAATAATAAAATAATACAATATAATTAAATAATGCATTAACCTAAGTAAACTTAAGTAAGTGTAAATAGTAAAGTACGTATTTACACCAACACCCCCCCTTAAGTGCAACTTAGGAGAATGCCCTTAAGCTTACAAACTAGGATGAAGATTCATAATGGGTCCCGGCTACTAGGCCATGTAAGGTACCCATGTACACAATGAAATGCAATCTCCCATAAAGTGAGGAAAGAGGGAAAACCTCATGGGAAAAACCCTCCCCCAAAAAAGAGAGATAGAAGAGGATGCATTGATGGATAGAGTAATCAAGACCCCCCCATTACGACATACATCTAGTATATACATAAGAAAATGAGAGAAGGAAGAGAGACAGAATAAGCTCCCCCCCCAAAAGAAGAATGCCAACAAGTGAAAGTTGCTTCGATGAAGAAGCTAGTCCATGAATGCAGAATGATTTTCCTCCCCTTAGGAAGAAAAAATGGCAAAAGTACACTCCTAAAGATGTATGGTGGCCCTGAAACCTGCTCAAGTGTCCCTGTACTGATGCTGAAGTTCACGACTTCCAACTGTGTTGAAAAGAATGAGTGCAGATCTGTCAAAGATGTTTGTTGAACTTGTTCCACTGAACCATCTGTCTCCTCTACTAACAAAGAGACCTCCACTAATTGATGTTCATAAGTATCCACAATCATGCCAACTTGTGCAGATTGATCATGTAGAGAATGGACATGAGGGTCAGAGTGAGCCCTCGCAAAAATTGTAGAAGAATCATCATCAATGAGAAGATGTAAGTCCTCAAGTCTATCTCCCAAGTCAAGGGAAGCTAGAGCTGGAAGACGAGATGTACCATGTTGTAATGGACCTTTCACTGTGGTAATGTAAGCATGTGGACTGGACTAATGTGACCTCTCACTACAACTATCAATAGAACCCCACGTGTCTGAACCTGTTGAAGCACTATCACTGGTGTCACTATCAGTTTCCACTGTGTATGATGTGTGGAGAGGAATAGATGACAAGCTTGAAGAACTTTCCTCAAAGTGAACATCCTTCTCCACAAAGATCTCATGAGTCTCTAGATCCATCAGTCTGTAAGCCTTCACATTGTCTTCATAACCAATAAAGGTACAAGGCCTAGATGTCAGTGCCTTGCAACTCCTGGAAGATAAGTTTGTCCATGCTGGACAACTGAAGACTCTAGGTGACTCACAACTAGTTTTTTGCTGCACCATGCCTCAAAAGGAGTCTTGCCATCTAAGGCTGGATGAGGAGACCTATTAAGTATGTGAGTAGCATTGCTAATGGCTTCAACTTCAAGTGTAGGATCGAGAGACTTGGCCTTTATCATGCAACTTGCCATGGTCTTGAGAGTCATAATCCTCATAGCTGCAACATTTGTCTTGTGTGGACTAAATGCAAGTGAGTTCTGAAGATAAATCCCCTCAATTCTGCAAAAGTTCTTAAGTCTTCTATCTACTTATCTATTCTCATTGTCCACCCTTAATACTTTGATGGCTTTCCTTGACTTGTGTCCAACATGAGTCTTGAAGTCTTGAAGCTTATGAACTACTTAATTCTTATGATGAAGTAAAAAGACCCAAGTGAATCTTGAAAAGTCATCAACCAATGTGAGTATGTAGCAGCCTTGGCTGACTGAAGTCACTGCAAATGGTCCTGCCAATATCATGTGAACTAGCTGAAGAACAATTAGAGCTCGAGAAGACTTGCCTTTATCATACTTATCCTTGAGATTCATATCCACTGAACAAGATGAACATTCTCCCTTAGAAAATTTGATATTAGGTAGACCTTTGACCATGCATTTTGAGCAAAGTTGTTGAAGAGAGCGAAAGTCAAGGTAACCAAACTGCTCATGCCATAAGTTGTTGTGTGAAGTAGAGTGAGTTAACAAGGCTTGGGAAGGAATCTTAGGCACAAAGTGGGAGAAGGAATAAAGCCTCTTGTCATCATTGACTTTCCCAACTGCTACCAATGAATCATCTTTTAGACTTCGCACCATCACTAAACCAGGAAGGAACTCAACCTTATGACCATCTCCAAGGTGAGTGATTTGGTAAACTGATAGTATATTGGAGCTTAGATTTGGAACATAGAGTACATATTTGAATTCCCCATCTTCCATTTCAACATTTCCTTTCCCTTCAACTTCCATTTTAGCATCATCTCCTACAAAGATGTGTGGTACCTTTGACTACTTCAATGAAGAAAAGTCTTCCCTTGAAGAACCCATGTGGTAAGAGGCACCTGAGTCAAGTATCCATTCTGAAGAAGAACTTGTGTTGGCCATAAGTGCTTGACCATTACCTTTTGAAGAGGTAGGAGTAGAATCCTTGGAAGTACCTGGCACTTGAATCTTGTTCTTCTTGAGTAGATTTTCTAACTCATCCATTCTTTTTGTCTTGCAATGATGCTCGTCATGATTTGGCTTTTTACAGTATGCACAAAAGAGTTTTTCCTTCTTTTCATTACTTCCCTTCTTATTTGAAGAAGAACCGCCTTGTTGAGAGGAGGATTGTTGTGTCTTAGATTGTGTTTTCTACTTCCACTGCTTCTTCTTCTTGTTTCTTTTTCCCCCTTGACCTGATTTGGAATCATCACTAGCCACTAAGGCTTTGGTCTTAGATGACTTGAGAAGTCCAAAATCCACCAAGTGAGATTGTTCAACAATCAACATGTCTGCAAATCCATCAAAGGAAGGCTTCTGGTAAGTAGATCCCATGATTAACCTGTGAGTATTAAAACTTGAAACAAAGTTGGCGTACTTAGAAGGTAGCTTCTTCAGGATGTGATGAATCAACCTATCATCCTTCATGGGATTTCCACAATCTTTAAGAAGTGCCCTATACTCATTTACTTTGATGATATAATCCTAAATTGTGTCATAATTCTTAGGATCTAAGAGAAGTAGATCATCTTCAATCTAAAATCCCTTTTCTTCATCCACTTTACCATACAATTGTTCAAGTTTATCCCAAGCTTCCTTAGATTCTGAACAATTTTTAATGTGAAAGAGAAGATCCCCATGTACACAACTCCTAATTACACCTAAAGCTTGTTGGTCTTGTCTTTTCCAATCAATGAGTTTTTTAGCATCAGTAGGTTTGGTAATTGTACCATCAACATAAAGACTATATCCTTTTTCCATTAATCTACTCCATGCAATATCTTTCCATGTAGAATAGTTGTGTGAAGTTAGACGAGGACATTTAAAACCCATGATGCAAAAATGAAAAGAGCACAAGAGAGACACAAAAAAACACAGTACACACCCCCCCTTTTCACTCAATCAAAAGACCCCCCCCAAAAGAGATGCTTTGGAACTTTATAAGTAGTGTGTTTACAATGGGTCACTTGCCAAAATGAACAAAGTGGACTTTTTGATTTTTCTTTTACAACTGCCTTATGAGGCTTAAATTTGTCACTTAAGCATTGTAGCTTAGATTTACAACAATTTTGAAAAAGAATCAAAGCATTACAATGTCGAAGAAGGCCTAATTTTGAAAGTGAAAAATTTGTCCACACAACTTGAGAATCTAACTTTAGATCTAGAAAGTAGACAAAAAAACACGCACTTTCAAAAAAAATGGAACTTGAAAAAGTGACCAAATGTGCCCGTATGGAGCTTCTAAAGTTGCAAAATGCAAGATTATGTAGGTATAGTCACCAAAAATCAAAATTTCTACAAAATTTGAGCACCAAAACCAAAAAATAACACCACCACTTGAAAATTCAAGAAATTCTACCTGATTTCAAAAAAAATTACACCTGAATCGGAGTCTGGTTGTCCAAGCTAGGAGCTCGCAAAGTCAAGCTGCCAAACTAAAAAGAAATTTGGAGAGGGGTCTGAAGAAGAAATTGCAATGCTAAATTTGGCAATCAAACGGCCACCAACACAGTTAAAAAATTCCCTAGAATGATGTCCAGACGGGTGTCAATTTTAACCCAAAAAAATTGATGACCTGGCTGACGTGGGAAGATGACATGACCTTCCATATTGTACAAACTGTACACTTGGAAATTTTGTACGCTAATGTGTCATGACTCTGATTCCACAGGTGATGTGGCAGTTCAGATGAGGTGGAAAAATGTGATTCGCCCAAGTGTCTACTCGCGACCAAACACAAGCACAACTATAGACCAAAGAGAGAGAGAGTATGATCAAAATAACAATGTATTCAATAACTTGATACAAGAGTACACTAGGAGTGCCTGAATATAAAGGCCTCATGAGAGCTTCTAGAATGCATAGAAGTTAGCACCATGAAGTGTCATACAATCAAGCACATGTCCACCACATATGGATTATCCTCCAGTAAGCACGAAAGTAAGTGCAGTGATGTGAGGATAAGTCTACAAGGGTGGGACATGCAAAACAATGTTGTAGACATCATGTGCTCAAATAGAGTTGCATACTCCTGTGTTGTCAACATGACAACTGACAAGGTGTGCAAACTCCTAAGTGTCTCACAAATAAAAATAATAAAATAATACAATATAATTAAATAATGCATTAACCTAAGTAAACTTAAGTGTAAATAGTAAAGTACGTATTTACACCAACAGGTATCCCTAATGGTTAAAAGGAATTATTAACATATATTACTACTCTATGTGAGGAAGTGGAAGTCCAAAGGAACTAATTTTACACTTTGCCTACTAAAAAACACAAAACAATGAAATAATCCAAATTAGGCCAAGAAAGGTTAACACATTCAAGAAGAGAATACTTACACAAAATGAAGCCAAATTGTGTTAGAAAAGTTAAGTATTAGCCCTTCTAGTTTTATATTTGATAGTTTCTTGACAATGACAGATTCAAAATGCACTTATGAGAAAATACCTAGAATGAATGAAACTGATTAAATAATGAAGGTAAGTTAGTTTGAGCTTCACTTGGTTTTGAATTACTTTAATATTCTCTACTTAACAAGGCCAACCACGTGAAGATGGAAGCTCATCCAGCCTTACCCCCCTCCCTATAACATCAATATAAATTCCCCATTAACATCTAATTACACACTTCATTCATTCATTCATCCATTTATGAACTATAATATTCAATCAATACAATCACATAACATTCATTAATATGATATAACATTCATTAATACGCAACACTAATCAAAAATTCATTAACACATTAAAAAAATCATTAACATGACATAAATTTCAATATTAATATGCAACATTCATAGATAATTACTTAAAATAACATTCTTTCATTATCCAACAAAGTTGATCAAACAAGGTTTATCAAAGAGCATCAATATCTTTTCTTTTTGGGTTTTTCTTAGATTTATTAAGGAAAAGGTCAAGAGGAGCATCAATGTCTTCCTCATTCTCCTCCTCTTGTGGTTGTGATCTCAAATTATGATGCTTCCTCATATTTTGAGGAGCATCAGGCTGCTACACTAAAGGGGGTCTATTGCAATAAAAAGTAAATGGGTTAAATTCTCATACATTGTTTTTATTGTTACAAGTATTTCATTAACCAATAGAACATAACATGAAATTTTCTTTATGTGACAATCGCACATCATGTATAACACTTTGATCTGCTACCACCTCAACATGTTGAACACTTCGAACATGCTCCACTCATTAACCATGATGTTCAACATGCTCCAAAATATTCAAAAAAGAGTTACACGGCCAACTGCAATTAAAGATGTTGAATTATATTAATAATTACATAATTTATTTCCAATAGAAAATTAATACCTCCACCATTGTGATGCACATCATGGCCTTCATCACGCCCAAGTTCTATGATAGGATTTGAAGGCTATAGTAAAATGGCATGCACATTGTTACCATTGTTTAATATATATAACAGAAATAGTCAATTTATGTTGGAATTTAACACCAAACATGAAATTTCTCAACTATTCAATTTGATTTACATTTCATTTGACCAATTTACCTCTGTTTCATTAGGTGCACCATATTCTTCAATATGGCTTTCAAATTATTGGGAGTGTGCAGCCATGACTTTATAACCTTCCTTCAAGGCAATTTTTTTGTCTTCATCTATGGGCTCTACGTTGAATTATGTGTCCTATATTTTTTTCTTAATATCATAAGTTTTGCATGTATGATTTGATTAAACAAAATTTTTTGCAACCTTATATAAAAAAAAATGATATGAAATTCCATTGCTTCTACTTACAAGTCAAGAGTGAAGTTTCATATAGCCACCAGAGCCAAGTTTGTGCTGGCCAACCTTTAGTACTCTTGCTTCTGTATATTTTGATGTGTCTTGCAATCTATGAAAAGTTTGAAACTTTTTAGATTATATATTTACAAAGATCACTAATTAGTGCATGATTACATTCTACTTTATACTATCATGATATACCTTCTTTTGCTCTCTTCTGGTTTAATTCCTTTACAATGTAACCTTTTCTCTTTTGCATCTTCTATTATTTCATTCCACTCCATCAATGGAATCATAAGAGGATGCTCATACTTTGGGTTATCCTTTTGACCCCTTCTATATTGGTCTCTCACAATCGTTATATGTCTGGATGCTCTTTTAAGAAGTAGGGCACTGTCAAAAATGTTTTTTTTCCAAAGAGGTCCTCTAAAGATGTAATGAGTTGATTTTTCAATTCGGGGCCCTATTCATTCCACCTTTTTTGAAAAAATTGAAATCATTAGATAGATAACTTTAATATAGTACAATAAATGGAAGAAAAGAAAAATATTTTACCAATAATATGAAGCTACGTACCTTTTACATTTGGTGGGCCCAAATAGCTTCAATGTCATTTCAAAAAGAGTATCATAAAAAATATCATTTCCCACAAAAACATCATGGGATTATCAACCCAAAAGTGAGTGATGTATAAGTAAACTACAATTATAATATAAATAATTACAATTTTAAAGCACCTAGAAGCTTTGGTACTTTTAATAGAAACGTAGTTTTCTTGTTCAACAACAATGACCCCACAAATGAACTAATACTAGTAACATGGAATAGAAATAAGATTGTTGAAGTGAAGAAGACTGATGAAACTATCATAGAACAGTCATTATTTTGTCACTAATTTCAAACCTACTACTTTTTGGTGAGACAATTTCTTACTTTGGTATGAATGCTATCATTTGTTTGATTGATGAAGAAGATTTGAAAAGAAGGTTAACAAGAGAACCTAGAGAAAGGTTGAGTTATTTGGTGTATAAAAGGAGCATTAAGACCAAGCAAGACATTGATGATATAGTGTATTGTTATCTACTTAAGGCTATAATGAAAGTATACCTAAGAAAATACTTGAAAGAGGCTAAGTAAAGAAAAGTGTCTGCCAAGCCTGACTGACCAAATAATGCAAGCCGAGAAAAGTTAGTGTAGGCCGAGCAAAAAATAGTGGAAGTCGAGTGAAGAAAATTAGTATGAGCTGAGCAAGTGAAATCTAGTAGGTTCCAAGTGAAGATAGTTAGTATGTGTCTAGCATCAGTAAAGACCTAGAGCATGTCAAGCAACCCAGTGTTGGCTGAGCATCAGAACATAGTGTTTGTCAAGCAAATAGAGTGTTATTGTCGAGCGCTAGTAAAAAGTGTTAGATCAAAGATTTAACAAATCTGAGATGACAAAGTTAATTTTTTGAATTTTGTGAAGCATGTGGAAGATTTATATGATGAGCAGGTGACACAAAATCAAGATAAACCATTTTGAGGTGAATTCAAAGAGGATTATAGAGGAAGCTTCTAGAAAGGACTAAAATGGAAAAATGGGTAGATTCATTGAATCCTACCTAACCCTAGAATGGACAATTGATGTTAAGTGACAAAAGACCTAAATTCTCTATTTTTAGACATAGCAGGCTAGAAGCAACAGTTGTCATGTATGAGAACTTAAGGAAGACAAGAAATCTAGGGTGTTGCTTTATATGATGGCCAAATAGAAGAGTTTGCATTTGGCATGAAAATAAAGAAGGCTTAAGAGGATGAATGCTTGAAGGGTGAACAAGATGTCAGACATGGAGAGAATGAAAACCAAGTAGAATGGAGGACTGAATGTGGGATCTATAATTTGTATGTGAGTTGTTATTATTATTAGATCAAGTCTTACTATTACTCTCTAACAATTGAATCAATTAGGATAAATCCTTTGGATTAAGGTTGACCTGACAATAATTAGTAAATCTTTTAATAGGGTGACACTCTAATGGAATGTTCTAAAGTCCTCCAACAAGGCTCACTCCTAATAGGGTGATTGAAATTCTTTAACTAGGTTACATTTAATAGTGTGCATTGTAATCTTTAATAGGGTTGGCTCCTCATAGAGCTCACTTTAGAAGAGTGAAAATTGGTAGCATGTTGCAATATTGAAAAGTTTTATTTGTACATTTAGAACTTGGATAACTGATTCACCCCCCCCCCACCTCTTAGTTATTCCAAAGTATTACAACACATGGGCTGATCTAGGAAATGGTTCAACTTCATTATCAATAGTTTTTTTTCTTGTATCAATTGTAGTGTATATATTAGTGTACAAAATATGTCCATGAGTATAAAATGCACCCAACCAAAAAAAATCAATGCATGATTAGAACATTAAAAAGTATAGCAAAACAATGTTTTATTAGATGTATTTGGTACAAAAGAAGATGTCTACAAGCTCCTTGTTGTTGACATTGTAGTCAATAGTATCAGAGTGGTGATTGAAGGAGGCATATGCACTTCATCATGAGCTAAACAATACATTGTTAGCAATGACATTTGCAATGGATAAAGATCAAATGGGGTATTAGAAGCATCTCAAACATAAGTTGAGTCAATAATGCATGCAAAGGTTAAATGAATTGTTAAAGTTTTAAGGATTATTTACATGAAGGTTGTGCACTGCAACCCTCACCATGTTGACCACGTTTCACAGGTGTTAAAAATTACTGTAAGAAAAACACATCATATTTAAGATAATGATCTAGAAGATAGTATAAAATATAAACATCTATTGAACTTTTATTATTTCTTAAGATTAATTACTGCTTACCTTCATACAATTGACTCTATGTATCAATTCATCTTTGAGTACCTCTATCTCCTCAGTTTTGTTTTGTTCTAGGACAAGGGTAACAATTTATTTATTATATCTATTCATCATCTAAGTAGGCATGAAGCCAAGGTTAGTGCTACATGTGATGTCATCTAAAAATGCCACCTTAATTTCATATCACATTTGATCTGCTATCATTTTTACTTTTCCCTATCAATAAGTATCATGTTGTGACATCAATATCAGTAAAATTCTATCAAAATAACTCCAAATCCATAAACAAAAGAACATAATAAAATGACATTTGTTTCTATATAATTTGTACAATTACACTAATTACATAATAATTGAGGTACATGCCCACCTATGCTTTGTGGTGGATCCATGTTGCCCTGTGAAAAAAATTAGTAATTCTTAGCAATCAATAGTGAAATGAAAGTAGTAGACTTACCAAAAAAAAATATTAATAAAAAAATTGATTGTATCTTGGAGTCAATATTAATTAGAGGCAATTGGTTTAAAATATGTTATACTTACCAATCCCATGATAGTGAATTTTTTGTATCTACACAATTCAAATTGTAATCTATAAGAAGCTCTTCCCATGAACTTATTAATTTTATCTCACATACAAAAACACGATTTCCCTTACGTGCCTCAAATATAAAATTTGGTTGCTTATTAGTTGACATAGGTCAAGAACTATTTATAAAACCTACAATATTCCCTGTTTATTTTTTCCTTCCATCTATATACATAACGAGCCTTTTACTTTGATCATTTTCTTTGCATTGTATATAATTTGTTGACAATGCATACTTATGCATACTTTTTTTATATTACACAATCTGCATCCAATTATTATAATTGTAACAAGGTCCTACATACTCCATCAATTCAACAAATTTATTATAATTGACCTTTATGCCATTCGTGGAAAATAAGCCCAAACCATGTTATGAAGATGGAGCTATGTGATATATCATTTCGTTAACAAAAAAATCAATGTTAGTTGGAGGTAGTTCCTTGGGTACCCATTCTATCTGAAGATGTGTGTACCTTAAGGAAACCTTCCTGTCACCTTTGGTCTCATTATAAGAACATGACCTCCCCCCCCCCCCTTCAGCAAGGAAAAATTGCATTCATGTATTGAATTTTCTTCTAATCTTTTGAGCTCTAATTGATCTCCCTATTTTAGACATACTAGATGTCTCACTTTTGTCTTCTATTCCTGCATTTTCCTCACATGAGGAAGATAAAACAAACAAAAACTTATTTGGTGATACCTACAATCCATCAAATGAGAGACATAGTAGGATCTATATATTTTTCTAACTAAAGAGAAGGAAACCAAATAATAAATTTGATGTCTAACTAAAGTTGATGTGGTCAGTAAAGAGAAGACACACAAATAATAAATTATATCTATAGGGTCTATTGAATTATACTTGTCAACCCATGTCATTGTGCATGATCCTAGTCAAAGGCATTAAATTTTTTGCATATGTAAATCATTTATCTTAAGTTAGCCAAGAATTACATGATATGTAAGCTACAAATTACGTAGAAGACAAACTTTACATGATGAAAAATTATGTGTATATACTCCATGACATTAGAGTTCAACACATATAATTTAATTATAAAAACATACAAGTCAAACAAATTTCTATGAATAAATCATTACTTCATATGTGACATTGATCATACCTTGACATACATTTCATTGATCATGTTATTGATCATCCTCTTCATCCATATCATCATCATGACTATCACCATCATCATCATGACTATCACCATCATCATCAACATCATGACTATCATCATCATCATCATCATCATCATCACCATCATTATACTTGTCAACTTGATCATCGTCGCCATCATCATCATGACCAACACCATCACCATCTTCATCATCTTCATTACCATTATCATGACCATCATCATCATGACCATCATCACCTTGATCAACACCATCTTCATGACCATGATCATCATCATCATCATCATCACCTTTATTGTCAGCATCACCAGAATCATCATCATTTTCTTCTTATTCTTCTTTGTCTTCTTCATTGTGTAATAATAATTTGTGAACATCATTTACTTCATCTTTTGATTCTTTAGTATCTTCTTCTTCCATCACATTATACTTTACTAACCTTCCTCTTAGATCGTGTCTAACAACAAATGACCAACCCAGTTTATGTGGAACGCCAAAGTAAAACTATTAAAAATAGATTGAAAAGATCATTATTGAGAGAGATTATTAGAAGAGAGAGATTGTTGAAGAAGGCTTTCAATCATTTTTTTGTCACTGATGTCAACCTTGCTATTTTTTGGTAAGACAACTACTTATAAGATTCAAGTACTATCACTTATTTGATTGATGAAGAGGACTTGATCAAAAGATGTAATAATAGCACCTAGAGGAAAGGTTGAGTTATGAATATGTAATGAAGTACAAGGATCAGTTGAGAAAATGATGACATGATGTATTGATAATATACTTAAGGTTACAAAGGTTGGCTACACTAAGAAAGATTAGAAAAAAAAGTTACAAAAAGTTTGTCTGCCAAGCTTGACTGAGTGGATAGTAAGTGCCAAACAAAGTTAGTACAAGTTGAGTAGAAAATTAGTTGTAGTCGAGTAAAATTTGATTCTAGTGTATACTGAGTAGAACAATGGATGTTGAGTAAATTTTAGTTGATGTCAAGCACCAATAAACTTTAGTTCAAGCTGAGTAATTTCACAATGGATGTTGAACAACATAGTATGTGTTGAGCATTAGAATGTTGATAATGTCGAGTTGTTGCATTATTTAAAAGATCATGGATTCAGTAAATCTAAGCCAACAAGTTTGTTTTCTTGGATTATGTGAACCAGGTGGAAGATAAGGTTGATGATTTGGTGGCATAGAATTTAAGGTAAACCATTTTTAGGTGAATTCAAATGGATTATGGGATAAGTTTCTAGAAGAGATATGAGATATGGGGTAGATATAGTGTATCCTACCTAATCCATTCAAACTCTAAATTGGACAATGAAGAATGAGCTGAAAAATATCTTAATTTCCTATTTATAGGGATGGTTGGTCATGAAGCAAGTTTTTCATGTGTGAGAACCTAAAGGAGACAAGGAGTCAAGGGTTTTTCTTTATATGGTTACCTAAGAGAAGAGTTTGCAATGGCATGTTAAGAAAGAAGGCTTAAGGAGATAAATGCTTGAAGGGTGAACAAGCTATTAGAGCTGCAAAGTATGAAGGCCAAGTAGAGTTGAGGACTCAATAGATATTTTTAATCTACAAGAGAAGTTTAAGTTGTATTAGATCAAAGCCTTACTGTTACTCTCTAACAATTGTATCAATCTAGGGTAAATCCTTTGGATTAAGGTTGACCTAATAGTCATTTGTAAATCCTTTAACCAGGTGACATTCCAAGTAAATGGTCTAAAGTCCTCAAACAAGGCTCACTCCTAACAAGGTAATTGAAATCCTTTAATAGGGTCAAATTTAACAGTGTGTATTGTAACCTTTAACAAGGTTGGCCTTTCATAGGACATCACTTCAAAAGAGTGAAAAGAGTAGCATGTTACTAGTGGTTTTTCCCAAATTGAGTTTCCACATAAATCATTGTGTCAAGTGTGTTGATGAATCTATTATGTTTCATTCTTTACATTTTTGTAAGTTGATTTGATAGTAACTTACAAGTTTTAAGTGATTGCATAATCATATGGATGCATGCAAGAGTATAAATGTTTTATCGGTTCACTAAAAGCTATGAAAAGTTTTATTTATTCATCTGGACCTTGAATAACTAATTCACCACCTCCCCCCCCCCCCCCCCCCTCAGTTATTCTAAAAGTATTCCAACAACTGGTATTAGAGCTTCATTGCTTGAGAGAACTAGTTTAAAGGTACTAGAAGCACAAATATCAAGATGTCTAAAAGAGAAGTACCCAAGCTCAACAGAGATAACTTTCCTACATGGAAAAGTTTGATGAAGCTACACCTTGGAAGACTTGGAGATCATACACAATCTACCATTTCTATGGAGCATGTTGATCCTATTGGTGCCCCAATTACTGAAGATATGAGAAAGAAGAAAGAACAAAACCAGACAATGTTGGAGATTGCCTATGCCATAAGTTATGTCAAATTTAATGATATCAAAGGTCTCGACAGTGCAAAGAAAATGTGGGATGCCCTAACCACTATCTATGGAGGAGATGCAAATGTTCTAAGAGCCAAAACCAAAAGTCTTAGAGGTAATTTTGATAATATGAGAATAGAAGAAGGTGAGAATATTGTTCAATATGTTGAAAGGATACAATAAGTTGTCAATGCAATAAGAGGAGCAACTGGTAATATAGATGATGACATTGTTTTAAGAAAATTTTTGATAACACTTTACTTATTTATGCTATTAGAGTTCTTGCAATTCAAGAATTGAGATGTATTCCAAGGAATAAATTTTCACTTGAAGGTCTGGTAGGTAGACTCATTTCTTTTGAGCTATATAACTTTGATAATTACAAGACTTAAAAAAATGAATTTGCTTTCAAAGTTAAGGTATCATTAGAAGAATCTGGTGAGAAGAAGAAAAAGGAAAAGAAGCAGTATGTGTTGAGTGACAGTGATATAGATGAGGAGGATGTTGAACAGCTTGAATAACTACTGCCAAGAAGATTCCACAAAGGTAAAGGCAAGTTCAAAGGTAAGTTACCTATCATTTATTTCAATTGCAATGAGGTTTTTCATATTGTTGCTAGATGCCTAGAGAAGAACTATAGAAGTGGTAACAAATACAAGAATAGAAGTGATGAAGACAACGAGGACTACAAAGATAAAGGAAAGATGTCTTGCTACATTGTTGAAGAGAAAACAAAGGATGATTCTAATGAACATGATGATGAGGTGGTGTATGTTACAATTAACGAGGAATCTAATGAAGATGAGGCAACTGCACTTGTGACTTGTGTAAACAAGAATGATAGATGGATCATTGACAGTGGATGTTCACATCACATGATTGGAGAAAAAAGTAAGTTCATTACCCTAAATTACTATGATAGAAATAGTGTAAGATTTGGTAATGATGCAACATGTTTGATAAAAGGAAAAGGTTCTATCAAACTCACAGACCAGATTTTGTGTGACAATGCTTACTATGTTGAAGGACTTGACCATAGCTTGTTGAGTGTGTCACAACTGAATAATCTAGGATGTAAGTTTGAGTTTGAAAATAAGAATGCTAACATATATAACACAAATGGGAAACTGATTGGAAAGGGTGATCAAACTAGAAGTAATCTATTCTATCTTAACATAGAGGATTTTACTTGTCTTGTAAAATTTGATGATGTTTGGCTATGGCACAAGAGGTTATGTTATGTTAACTTTGATAACTTGGTTAGTATCAGTAACATGAACAAAGTTAGAGGTTTTCCTAAGTTGAAGAAGACTGATAATGTAATGTGTAAACAATGTCAGTTAGGCAAAATGAAAAAGTCAAGTTTTACAAGTAAAACTTATACCTATAAAAGAATACTAGAGATTGTTCATACTAACTTGTGTGGACCAATTGATGTGCAAAGCTACAAATGAGATAAGTACATAATGCTATTTGTTGATGACTATTCTAGGATGATGAGTATTATGTTTCTAAAATAGAAATCTAATGCTTTCCAAATGTTTAAGTGGTATTTGGCAAGAGTTGAAAAGGAAATAGGTAAAATTATGAAGTGTTTGAGATCAGATAGAGCAGGAGAATTCACATCAATTGAATTTGAGATGTTCTATAATGATAGAGGAATCAAAAGATAGACATCTACCCCTAGAACAGCTTCACAAAATAGAATAGATGAAAGGAGAAATAGATCTATAATGGTCTATGCTAGAACACTCATGATGGAGAAGAATGTTGCTTTAAAATACTAGAGATAATTTGTAAGTACAACTATCTATACCGTGAACCGTATGCAAATCAAGAAAGGTACTCATTCAACACCTTTTGAACTAAATGTAAAATACTTTTAAGGCATTTGGAAGTAAATGTTACATTCTTAAAGATGTTAAGAATGGAAAGTTTGATGCAAAAAGTGAAGAAGGTATATTCCCAGGATACTCTACAAGAAGTAAAGCTTATAAGTGTTTAAATACTAACACTAACAAAATTGTGGAAAGTGAAAATGTGAACTTTGATGAATATATAGAAGTAAATATGGCTGAATCTATAAAAAATTCAGAAGAATACAAATCATTTGTATACTTTTATGAAGGTATGTCTATTGAAAGAAAATACTATGAATCAAGCTACAAATCAATAGCAAGTTTCAGTGACTGCTATTAGTGAACATGAAAAATATGTTGGGATACCTGACAGAGATATACATAGTGATTTTGAAGTTGAAAGACAAAATAAAGAAACAAAAGTTGAACCAAGATTGTCTAAATATGTCAAAAGACATCATCCTACTACTCAAATCATTGGAGATAAAGATGCTAGACCAATGAAAAGAAATAGATTAAAAAGTGATACATGTTTGTTGAAAATGAAGGAACCCAAATTAGTAAGAGATGCACTAGAAGATGTTAACTAGAGAAAAGCCATGGAATAAAAGATTGAACAAATAGAGAAGAATAAAACATGGAGTCTAGTTCCTAGACTAGAAGACAAAAATGTGATTGGTACCAAGTGGGTATTTAGAAACAAGCTAGATGAAAATAGTGAAGTTACAAGCACAAAGCAAGATTATTTTGAAAGAGATATGCATAAGAAGAAGGAATTGACTATGGAGAGACATTTGGCCCTATTGCTAGATTGGAAGGAGTAAGAGCTCTACTTGCTTATGTTGCATACAAAGGTTTTAAAGTTTATCAAATGGATGTTAAATCTTCATTTTTGAATGGTATATTACAGGAAGAAGTTTACATAGAATAGCCAGAAGGTTTTGTTGATGTTAATAATAAGAGCATGGTATGTAGACTACACAAGGCTCTATATGGTTTGAAACAAGCACCAATAGCATGGTATGAAAGACTTCATAATTATCTTGTGAACATTGGATTTGAAAGGACTGATGATAACAAGAATCCATACGTGAAGACAGGTAAAGGCAAAGGTATTTTTTATCTAAAATATTTTTTGATGATATCATATTTGGAGGTCAAGATGCTTTATGTAAGGAGTCTGCAAATCAGATGAAGCAAGAATTTGAGATGTCTATGTTTGGAGAAATCAATTTTTTTGTGGATTTGCAACTATATCAAATGAAATATGATATATACATTACTCAGTCAAAGTATGTCAAGAAAATATTGAAAACTTTTGGATTGGAGAATTCCAAACCAATAAGTACACCTATGGTGATAGGACACAAGTTATCAAATAATGATGACTCGGCTAAGGTGAATCAAACATTATATAGGTCTATGATTAGCAAATTGCAATATATAGTACACAATAGACCTGATATTGCTTAATCTTTAGGGATAGTTGCAAGATTCTCTACTAATGCTAGGGAGAATCACTTAATGGTTGTGAAGAGAATAATGAGATATCTGAAAGGAACAAAAGAGTTTACTCTATACTACAAGAAAAATTAAAAAAATTTAATTGAGAGCCTACACTAATGTTGATTAAATTGGAAGCATTGATGACAGAAAGAGCACCAGTTGAGGAGCATTTTTCTTAGGCAAGCAACTAGTTACATGGACTAGCAAGAAACAAAGTTGTATTTCACAATCTACTAGTAAAGCTGAATATGTTATTACTGATGTAAATTGCACAAACATTGTGTGGATCAAATAGCTACTCAAAGGTATGAACGAAGAAATCACAGAACCAATGATACTTTATTGTGATAATATTAGTGTTATCAATATATCAAAGAATCTAGTGATGCACACAAAGACAAAGCACATTGTAATCAAGTATCATTACTTAAGAGAGTTAGTTCAAGATAAAGAGGTGAAGATGAAATATGTCAACATAAAAGAACAAATTGATGATATCTTCAGAAAACCATTACCTAAAGATGCTCATGAGTATCTAAGAGGTAAATTAGTTGTGATACCCCTATCAAAGGCTATCTAAGTAACAAGAGGAGTGCCCTACATCAAACAAGTTGATGTTCATATGTTATGCATTGATGTAGATGATCTTACTTTAGGAGCTGCCTAAAGTAATCAAAGAGTTGAAACTTTAAATTAGTCACAAGCAAGGTGACAGAGGGAGAAACTGAAAGAACCTGACAAAGTCTATATCTTCATGTTAAGATGACAAGTTTTAGAATATGTCTTTGGTATTGTTGTCAAAGAGGGAGATATTATGTTGATCAAACTAGTATAAATGTTGAGGGAGATATTGTTGATCAACAGTATGACTACTAATCTAGAGGGAAATATTAAGAGATTGTTAATCAAAAGAGAGTGTTGTTGATCTTAGAAGGAGCCAATTGATAATATTGTTCATCAAAAGAGAACACAAGTATGATGAAGGAGATAGAGGAAAATATAAGAAAGAGGGAGAAATCCTAATCTACCTAGTCAGAGGGAGATATAGTAAGAGGGAGTTATAAGAAAGAATTTTGTAAACTAATCAAAGGATGGAAGCTACTGATAGAGGGAGAGATTTCAATGCAAGTTTTCTTTTTGGTATTGTCTTACTATTTTAACCTAGTCAGTTTAGTTAAACAAAGATGTTTACTATTTGGTTGATTTGGTTGATCAATTCGGTTTTCCATCAATACCAAAGAGGGGGATTGTTGAAAATAGATTGAAAAGATCATTATTGAGAGAGATTATTGGAAGAGGGAGATTGTTGAAGAAAAATATGTGTTTTAATCATTGTTTTGTCACTGATGTCAAACTTGCTATTTGATGGTAAGGCAAGAGCTTATAAGATTCAAGTGCTATCACTTATTTAATTGATGAAGAGGATTTGATCAAAAGATGTAACAATGGTACCTAGAGGAAAGGTTGAGTTATGATTATGTAATGAAGTACAAGGATTAGTTGAGACAGTGATGACATGATGTATTGATAATCTACTTAAGGTTACAAAGGTTGGTTACACTAAGAAAGATTAGAAGAAGTTACAAAAAGTTTGTCTACCAAGCTTGGCCGAGTAGATAGTAGGTGCTAAGAAAAGTTAGTACAAGCCAAGAAAAAAATTATTTGAAGCTGAGTAAAATTGTATTCTAGTGTATGTCGAGCAAAACAGTCGATGTCAAGTAAAGTTTAGTTGATGTCAAGCACCAATAAACTTTAGTTCATGTTGAGTAATTTCACAGTGGATGTCAAGAAATGTAGTATGTGTCAAGCATTAGAAGGTTGGCAATATCGAGCTATTGCATTATTTAAAAGATCATGAATTTGATGAACCTAATCTAACAAGTTTATTTTCTTAGATTGTGTGAACTAGGTGGAAGATAAGGTTGATGAGCCGATGGCATAGAATTCAAGGTAAACCATTTTTAGGAAAATTCAAATGGATTGTAGAAGTTTCTAGAAGAGATATGAGATAAGGGGTAGATATAGTGTATCCTACCTAATCCATTTAAATAATAAATTGGATGATGGAGAATGATTGGCAAAATATCTTAATTTCCTTTTTATAGGGATGGCTAGTCATGAAGCAAGGTTTTCATGTGCGAGAACCTAAAGGAGAGAAGGATTCAAGGGTTTTTCTTTATCTAGTGACATAAGAGAAGAGTCTATAATGGCATGTTAAGCAAGAAGGCTTAAGGAGATAAATTCTTGAAGCGTGAACAAGCTATCAAAGCTACAAAGTATGAAGGCCAAGCAGAATTGAAGACTAAATGAAGATTTGTAATCTACAAAAGAAGTTGTAAGTTGTATCAAATCAAAGCTTTACTGTTACTCTCTATCAATTGTATCAGTCTAGGGTAAATCTTTTGGATTAAGGTTGACCTAACAGTCATTTGTAAATCCTTTAACTAAGTAACATTCCAAGTGAATGGTCTAAAGTCCTCTAACGAGGCTCACTCCTAATAAGGTGATTAAAATCCTTGAATAGGGTCACATTTAATAGTGTGTATTGTAACCTTTAATAGGGTTAGCCTTTCACAAGGCATCACTTCAGAAGAGTGAAAAGAGTAGCATGTTACTAGTGGTTTTTTCTAAATTGGATTTCCACATAAATCATTGTGTCAAGTGTGCTGATGAATCTGTTGTGTTTCATGCTTTACATTTATGCAAGTTAATTTGATAATAACTTATAAGTTTTAAGTGATTGCATAATCATATGGATGCATGCATGAGTATAAATGTTTTATGGGTTCATTAAAAGCTATGAAAAGTTTTTTTAATTCATCTAGACTTTGAATAACTAATTCACCCACCTCCCTCTCAGTTATTCTAAAAGTATTCCAACAGAAACACTTTCTCACATTGGCTTAAAAGAACATAGGGCTCATCTCCAATTGGCTCAAATAACCTTGTATAAATCATTGTAAATCCACTATAATGTTCAATAATAGTTCTATCAGGATCATTTTGATTCAGCCATAGCCTATACCATTTGATGACAAATAGAACTAATTTGAATGAATTAAATTCACACTCAAGTATATCATCCAAAATACCATAGTATCAATTTTTAGATTGTTTCAGATGTATGTCATTTCTAGATGAAATATTAGTAACCTCGAAGACTACACCTATCCCAGAATCACAAGTTTTCATCATGTCGTCTAACTTTTTAAGCAAAATTTATGGTCATGGTAGTACATAGCTTTGTGGTGTTTGATCTGCAAATATTCAAATATTTCAAGATTATTTGCATCAATCCATGGGTTGATATTAAAATTATGGGTCATGGTTAGTAAACTTATACATACATTTCTACCTCTTAAACCATATGTTAATTCAAGTACCATTGGTGTAACATTGGGATCTCCATTATGATGACCTTCTTTAACCAATGATGCAACACCACCCCATATTAATGAAAGACCATTTTCTTGATATTGTTGAATTCATACCATAATCCAATCAAGATTGTTTATAATATACAAATGTAGTGCATCTCATTCATGACCAAGTGTAAAGAAAACAAATCAACTGCATAGAAACAACTTATATTGAAGATTTATAAGAATTAATAAACTATAATAGCATCGTATAATTACCTCTCACTTTCCTCAATCTACCTTTCCCCATCAAGTACTCCCCTTCAAATTTAGCCATAGAGTTGGGATCCCAAATGCAATCTACACGGATATTTGTTGCAAACTTGGAAAAATATTCACTAATGTACACCATGGTCTGGTATACCATATATCCCTCCACCATAGAACCCTTAGGACATGCTCTTTGTTGAACCAAGCCCTTGATAAATCTCAGGTGCCTCTCAACCATCCATAATGACCTAGTTTGTACATGTCCACACAATTCAGTCTCCTCAACTTGTTGTATGAGGTAGTGTTTCTGAGCATTGAAAAAAGTTGGAGGTTGACACTTTTGCATTTCACACATAAGGTGGGGAATTTTTCTTTTCCAATATTTTATATTTTTTTTATCAATTTCTTTAGATGATAACTACCTAAAAGATATTCACTTTGCAAGAACATATAAACAAGATGTTTTAAAAAATTATACGGTAAATTACATAAAAAGTAAAGCAAGTCATAAATATAATATCTATACAAAAAATCTAAGAAATAACACTTCTAACCTTATGTATTTTCCAAGATCATATATAACTTATTTAACATTGTTGTCAAACTGGTGTGTGAGGGATAGAGGTAGGATATACTACAATAATTTTAAAATGATATTTTCAATATATTGTAAAATAATACAATAAAAAGTACATGCAATTTTACAAATATATTATAAATAGAGAACATGACTTGACGAAGATATGTCAATCATGTGTTTCAGCCCTGGTTCAAAATCACCTTTCTTTGATACAAGACTGCTTATATTTGTAGCAAATCCTATGGGAAATTTTTTTTTTTTGATGACTTATTTTAATGCATCACTTTGCTTCTTTGTTTCTAACCAAGGAAGGGCACTCATATTTATGTGGTCTCTATTGCTATTTGATTCAATGAAATTTTTCAATGCATTATTAGATTCATGAATTTCATTACAAATTTTGGCAATTTTTTCTGTGTCACACCTTCCATCCAATATCTTCCATAATTTCTTTGTTACAATCTTTCCAATATGCATAGCATCAAACAAATGCACGATTAGGAGATATTTGTAGTACGATAACCTATTAGATTAAGTAGAATAACTTTTTATTCATCTAGGAAGTTGGTCATTGATGTCTTGGTGATCTTCACGAGCATCAATTACATCATTCCTAAATAAAATACAAATTTCAAACAAAAATTATCAAATAAACATTCCCTCAGTGATTTAGTCGATTATATTCCAACTTCCATAGATGAGGTGTCATTCTTTGTGGCCTTGATATTTTCTCTTCTTTCCCATTAAAAACATGTTTTTTAGTAATTCAATACTTATGATTATTGGGGAGAAAGTGCCTAAACTCATTGAACACCTAATTTTCTAAACTTCTTGAATGACAAGATTTCATCTTCACGCAACAAAATGGACATGTAAATTTTTTCCTTGTCTAAGGACCTAAAATATCATGTGCAATTATCATGTGCAACTTAAACATACAACAATAATGTATAAGCACTATAACATACCAAAAATATGTGACCATAACAATATAACATATCGCAAAAATGAGTTAGTCGGGTATCATGTATTGTCCATCCAAGAATTGCATGGAATTGAAATTATCTTTGTCCTATTGGTCTAGAGATGTCATACATAGTGACCCCATTCCATAACTTCAACAACTCATCAATAAGGGGCTCAATATACACATTCATATATTTAACTTAGTACTTACCTAGTAAGTGAATGAATAGAAACATTACATAATTATTATGACCATTTTGATGTAGTGTTTATAAATTATTTTAGATAACTATTAAATGAAAAAATACTCGGTAAAATTATTGACAACATTATGTGCTCCCTCTTTATGGACATCCAAGGAGGAATGTTATTGTTAATAACAAAAATAGACCACACTAAGTAAACAGATCTCATATCTCCAAATGGATTGACACCGTTCATTGCCAATGAAAGCTAGAGATTATGAGGTTCTTCTTTAAAGTGTATTTTTTCTATGTCTTTAAATGCTTAACCATCCATAGGAATTTTCATAATGTCATCTTGACTTCTATTGTGTGCATAGTAATCAATAAATTGTGCCAAGCTAGTGCAACTGAATAATCATTCAAGACATGGAATAATGGGAATGTACCGAAGAATCTTGTGAGGCACCTCTTTTGTTAGTTGATCTTACCGATATCTACTAATATGAAAATCAAGGCATTCTGTTGCAAATTCATGTTGTTTATGATATAGAATGTGATCGTTGGCACATGTATGTATTATCTAATACTTCATTTCAATTTGATTCGTAATGGTAGATAATTCTTGGTACGAATGAGACAGAATGTTTGATGGTGGTAACAAAAACTCACCTATCAACCTACAACAACAAATATGAATTGTTAATATAATGAATATTAATGGTATGCTAACATTGAAGATAACAAAAATGGCATACCTTAGCATACATGACATTGCTACATTGGATAAACCATTTATAACCTTCAAGTCAATCAACAACATTATATTAGAGAGAAGATTTGTTTGGGAACCTTGGTATAGAGTCTCATATGCCTTCTCAAGTATAGGTATATCAAGACCATTTTCATCATCATTATTAGATGTGCTAGTACCATCATCATGATCATCTTGATCAACTATGCTATTGCCATCTTCTTCAATCATGTCCTCTAGCACATAATTAGCTACGCCAATACTATCATCTTCAATTGTGTTCTCTCTCATGGGATCATCTTCTTCGATGGGAGCATTATCCTTAGCTTGAATATTCACTCCTCCATGTTCCTCTTGTTGGAAATCTACATTCACCAATCGACAAAAATCATGCCCCCCTTCAACATGACCATGTTTCCTACAATGAATCTGGGTCGTTATGATTAGAATTCTTCGATTCTTTAATCCCTTATACTTTTTGAAAGGACTATTACATTCATCAAATTTTCTTCAAAGCTAAGACCACAATCTAGTAATTGTCTCGTTATTTTGTTCTCGGTTCATATTGCCAGGCATGGTCTTTCTTCATAGGAAAATATTCAAGCTATAAATATACAAAATGTAAACATACAAGCATTAGTAGTATCTTGTATATAGTCATATATATATATATATATATATATATATTACAATATTATACAAGATTTACAAATACATACACAAATGATGCTCACAAGATTAGGCCAACCAATTTGCACATTCCTTCCCAAATCATCTTTCCTCTACCATAATTTGGACTTAGTATTTAATTCAATTAAGGGTTTTTTCATTCTATAATACCACATAGATGTGTGTGATCACTCACACACACACACACACACACACACACACACACACACACACACATACAGATGCTCACGCAATCACACATGCACATATAAAGTACAATCATGTGAAAATGATGGAAATTAGATTAAATGGTATATGAAGGGTTTTTTTCTTCCTAACCAGGTTTTGAAACATATGATGAGGTAGACTATGACACTTTTACATTGGAATTCTCAATATCAATGGGTGGTGTTAAAAGGTGTTACATTGTAGGGGTGTGTGGCAAAAGGTGTTCCATTGTTAACATCCTTAGCATTTTCATTCCATACTTCATGGTTATGTAATGAAAACCTTATATTCAATATTTCATGGTTCATTTATCAATATGAAAAATTTCTTTCATGGTTATGCAACGAAAAACTATTCACTTTGTAGGGTCAATATTTGATTATTTCATTTTTCATAATACTTTTAAGTTGGTCTAAAATAAAATTGTCCCCAAGCTCCTATTCACTTTCTAAGGACTATTATGGACTAATGTATAGAAATATGTTTGATATATAGATATGATCAAAGACCATTTTTTATTTAAATTAGCTATTCTATGGATCCTAATAGAAATTGAAGAAGGAAATTTGAAAGTATTTTAGAGGTTTCTTTGAGACTTTTCTCAATCAAGTCCTCAGTTTGATGTTCTCACCTCCACAACAACTAGATAAATAGATAACCAATGATATATAAGCAAAGTAATAGAATATGATTAAATGATATGATATGGTTAAAAATTTATTGAATGAGATATGGTGAGAGAATTTCCTTTAAAACACAAAGATAGGGCTCAATGGAATGAAGACAAGGTAATGATTGTATATGGAAGACAATATTGGTGCAGAAGCATGTAGGCTAACTCCTAGCTAATCATTAATCATTAATCATTAAGTATTTCTCTATTTCATTAATCATTTCAGTGTATTTGATCCATTTCTTTATTTCATATGCACCATGTCACCATCTTGCATGGTATTGAGTTGTGACTTTCAAGTATCATTTTCTTTTTTATGATATTTGTCAATTGTAACCATTCTAGTTATTACTCTTCACCATTTAAAGTAGCATTGTTGATATTGACTTGGTATTGTCACTAGTTGATCTTGTTCCTACATGGTTTATTCTTTTATTCATGTCTTTATTTCTTGATTGACAGTTCAAGGTAGACATTATTGTTGTTTTTATTGAAAACTCTCCTTTATGGATTTAACAGTAATCTCTTCATTGTCTTGAAGTCTTATTGGAATGATGCTATGAAATATATATGACCAAGTTATTTTCCAAATCAAGAAAGTGGCTTTACATTGATTTTTTGCATATATGTTCTACTTTGAGGATACAAGAAACTTGTCTCATCTGCAATTATATTATTAATTCCTATGCAACAGGAAACTATTGCCAAGGCATAAACATAACTAGTGATTAAATTTTCTTCCAACTATCAATCAAAAATAACTTTTTATTAAGATTTATCATCTAATTGTTATCTCTATCCCCAAACTTGCATATTTCTTAACATGTATATTAACAGAAACCATTTTGTTCTTCTATTGGACTAAAGTAATGGTCGCAAATTATAAAAGAAAGCTTTTACATTCTCCATGCAAGAGAAGGAACTTATCTCAAGGTATTGGTCTATCATAGAATTATCGAAAGTTCTAACTATGCAGAGGCTACAAGCCAAAACATAATATACACATGCTAATTTTCAAGTAGAGGAGACATGGTAGTTTGATTGTAATATCCTAGTCTTCTCATAAATGACCTTATCTAAGTATTAGGTGAGGAGGCTTTCAATTTTTCTTTCTTAACAAGGATACTTTCAATTTGTGCAGTTGTGGAGCATATCTCATTCCGTTTTGAAGGAGTAGGGTAATCTATTCTCCCTTTTTCTAGGTTTGAGAGGACTACAAGGGATACTTTTAGATCAAAGGGTATTTTTGGAACAACACAAAGGTAGATTTATGGAGTAGCAGAATTTGAATTCAAGACTTATAGCATGGTGATAACTTGATTCCTTCCAAAAAGGAAAAATGAAAAATAGCTTTTACAATTTGAATTGGTTTTTCATTTTTTGGTTTTTTTGAGTTTTTAAAGCTTTTGAGCTCTCTACGATTGGCCAATTTGTTCATTTGGATTTTCAATGTTACTTTGGCTTGTGGATCTATAATTTAGGTTTTTTCTGTCATTCTTGGTGATTGCCTCTATGTTTTGAATTTTTCTTTTGTGTTTTTGGGTCATTTTGATGATTTATTTTTGTGGGTTTGCCTAATCATGGTCATTCTTTGGTGTTTGTAGAGGTTTTCATGGTTGTTCTTTGCCTTTGTGTGTTGTTTTATTTTGGTGTAATTATTTTTATAGAGCATCAAAGGGTATTTAGTTGCGCACTTTATTATGAGCCTTGACTTGGTTAAATACGCATCTGACATTTAAAGACTTTATTCAAGCAGGCAGGTGAGACATGTATGTATAAGAGGACAAAACTATTTGTTATCATTTTATTTCCTACAACCTTAGTGTAACTATAGTGGGGGATTCTTCCAATCAAACAAGGAATAGGTAGATGTGGATAATTTCCTACATTCTTTGAATTTATATGGATATTATTCAATTGGCGTGGTGTAGGAAAGGATACCTTTTGAAGCTATAAAGTTCATTGGTTCTTTAGAAATATGTTTTGTCATTTTTTATTGCTTCAATGAGAAGACATACTATATCTGCAAGTTCTTCCCTCATGAAGTCTTCCAGCTAAGTCAACCTAAGATGATTGTTATGTTTACTATAGTGTGGAGGATAATGCTTTACTACAGCAATCAACTGAATGGATTCTCATTTATGCACCAAGAAAATTGTCTCCATTAGTTGAAAGCAACATTCACAAAAATATGATAGGTTGCATAACACATGCTAATATCATAAAACAATAAAACAACACATAAATACTTGATTCTATGAATCAACAAAGACATACAACCTTAATATCCAACTTTCAAATGACAAATTGCATAAGATGCAACTCAATACTTAAAAGCAAGGAAATATAGCCGCAAACAAAGCATATTATGTAATGGTTGAAATGTGGAGTTCATTCGTAGTCTAAAAAAGTTATCCTATTTGCAACACAACATCTTTTAACTATGTTGAGCTTGATGTACAAGTTAAGTTGAAAGTTTGAAAAATAGAAGTTATTAAAGTGTTGTCATATGCAAAACTTTTACTGCAGAAAGTAGTATTATAGAGTGAAGCATCCAATTGGGATGAATTAAAATTATAGTGTTGTAATGAAATATTGATTTGGTAGATTTTTCAAAAGAAAAGTAGCAAAAAAATGTTTGGAACACAATAATTCTTTTAGTTTCTTCATCTTAACCACTGAGTTCAGAAGATGTAAAATTAAAAAAGTGTTAGAAGGATAAATATGGTTGAAGGTAAAGGAAGGAATGGTATGAACCATAAAACTATCAAAGTGGTTGTGCAACAGATAAAAAAATACCTAAGCACAAGAGCAATTATAGGCATGCCTCTTTATTTCTAATAATGTTGTATGTATTCTTTTTAATTTTTCAGTAGTGTTTGAAAGAGAAGATGGGTTTTTTAATATCATGCATTACCCTGGGGAGATCAACCCATATTTTTCCACAACTACATTTTTGCAATTAACATTGATAGGTCTTGGGTAAAAGCACAAACCTGTGTCACCTTTTATAAAGAAATGTGATATCAGAATGTGACAGTTCAACATTAATGACGAAAAAAATGGTATTTGTGTTTAAAATATGAAGATGATGTAAATTGATGAAATGTGTAGAATTGTATGAATTTTATGCCTATAATTTTTATTATTTTTTTGACTAAGAATTTATTCATTTTATTTTATTTTGAAGTCCCTTTTTTAACTGTAAAAAATATAGGATGTACTTCTCGTCAAACAAGTATGTGCAAATCATCTTTTTTTGTTCTAATTTGAAGATATTTTATAAATGACATGTATAGCTAGTGAACAAAAAAAGAAATAGTTATCTTTGATATATATTTTCTTTGTTATAAGTACTCAAGTTCAACCTTGTCAGAATCCAACATTTTTTTCCTCCCGTCAAAACTTCCCTATCAAATCTATACCTTCTTGAAAAAAAATTACATATTCGTGAAGAGGATTCTCTCCTCTAGTGATAAATATAATTTTTTTATTTTTTTGATATGATTTACTATTTTTTTTCATTTTTTGAGAGAGTACCTTCTAAAATGTTGAAATATTGACTTATAATATTTTGAGATTATAACATATTATAACTAATCAAAACACTCAAAAATTTATATAATGATGATATTGAGTCTGATATCTATAAAAGGGTATTTTTAGTTTTTGAAAAAAATTGAGTTTTGATAGAGAAATGAGATTTGAGCAAAACAGATTTTTGTATCACAAACAATGACACAAATCTATGCTTTTACCCTCTTGTATTGGCATAGGGAAATTTATAGATGGCAATAAAAAAACCTCTTCAAAAATAAATACATGGAAAAAAATTTATAGATGGCAATACAAGAAAACCTCTTCAAAAATAAATACATGGACAAAAAACCACTTTTGGATGCAAAAATTTGGTTGTCATTGTTCTATAAGTAGATCGAATAATAATAATATCAATTTTCCAGTGCTTCAATTATAATCACAGAATGCCAATGGTTTCTCCTACCAATCCTATTTTCAATTTCACAGTGTTATGACTCTAAACATTTTTAGAGGGTAAGAAAATTTACTCTCGCTAAATAGCAATTTTAACTGTAGATTTTCCTAAACATCAATGGACATAAAATAAAAAGGAAAATGGATGAAATTCAATATTTATCAACATTGACAAGGGTTATATGCATCACCTTCCACTTGGTCACATCAATGCACTAGCAGATCTAGGATGAGGGAGCTCAGTGTATCCAATGACGAGCACTAGAAACCCCAATTGTTGTTGTGACTTGTGTTCAATTTTGGTTATCTAAAACAACTTGTGGGAGTATTTTATGGGCATTCAATATCCCAAGCATCCATCAACACATAATGAAAATGGAACTACATAATTTGGTGTGCATTCAATGTTTTGTCAAGCATTTGTAGTGATATCATGAGGATTTTGTTCAAGATCACAAGGACTTAAATGTGGTTATTAAATTCACAATTAAAAAACTTTGACTCAAGCCAAAAATGAAAGATATTTATTTGGTTGAGGAGGTATATTTCATTAAATTTGGTACTAGTTCCCTACTCCACTTCTCCAACTTTTTACCCTCAAAAGATGTATAGCATAGACGCAGGTAATCCAGTGGGATATAAATTTGGCAATCTTTAAATATGGTTTGGACAATTCTGCTAAAATAATAATTAAAAAATAATTCATGTTTTTCAACTTCTTATTAATCATAACGGTAGTCTCAAACAAAACATACTTCGTCACTCATCCCCCACACTAAAATAGTTTTACTTTTCAACAACTCTGGCAACAATAAGAAAAATGACATTGGGAATCTTTTGAAGCTTTTAATAATCTTCAACATATAAACACAGATGAATAGATGAGTACTTTAAAAATTTTGCTTGAGAAAGGTTACACTAAAATGAAAAAATGCAAATGGCCTCCAAAATGTCCCAAGATTTTATCTCAAAGATTCTATATACAATTAATTTTATTTTAAGTGAAACCCCCAACAAACCAATTTTCTATTTTGGTGTAGATGGTGTCTAAAATTTTTAGTTAATCAATCATATTTCAATGAATCTCACTTTAATGGCCAGTATTTGATCAGGCCTACCATTCAAAACTAACACTTACATTGAAATTTTGTCTTCTCCTTCAAAATAGATGGTATCAAAAAAAAAGTACAAAAGGGTGGCCTTGCAACAAAATGTGTCATCTTTGACAAAGTAAAAGAAATGAGTATGAGTGGATTGTAAATGTCCATCACTGTCAATGTGAGGCATGTGGACAATGGAGAAAGTAGTGGTTGACCGAATGAACAATTTCTAACACCCTAATCGATCTCTGTAAATGTATTTTCATGATTTAGTGGACAAAAATTTTGCAATCTCTATGAACAGTTGCTTATGTAGTTGGGTGAAAAGAAAAATGGTGGTATTAATGTATAGTGTGTGATCTATATGTGATTAGCTAGATTATTGTGTAATGACTCCTTAGTATCTCTAAGATTGTAGTGTCTATTAATGTATATGTTTTTATTTATAGAAAAAGTGCTCTACCTAAAACGAAATAGGAAATACTGCATCCAAAAGTGTTATTCAAGGTAAACAAACACCCTAACATAAAATAGCTCCCACACATGCAGACCACATCCAAACCTCCTCTGGTGAAATAAGAAACTGATGTCACCTTTTTTCTTTTTCTATTTTTATGAACCTGATTTGGTCAAAATTTTGACCAAATTGGGAAAACTTAATTTGGTCAAAATTTTGACCAACTAGGGTATTAAAAAAAATGTATTCAACAAGCCAATTAAGGGCTTGGTCAAAATAAAAGGTCAAAAATTGACCAATAGTGTATTAATGTAGGTTTGATCTATAAAATACAACTCACTTTGCAAATTCAGATCTCCAATCTCTCATTTATTGGTTCATTGACTAGCCTCCATTATCATCTCCATCACTTACTTTCTTGGAATCCCTTCTAGCAATCAAAATTCACCATTCTTCTCACTTCTCCTCTGCTGCTTTTCTCTTCATAGGTTATTCTTAATATTTTCAATCAACAATGAAACAACCTTATAAATCCTCTCATATGCCTCCTTGAATAAGTAATTTTTATCTTTAATCATTTAAACATCAATGTAGATATTTGGGTTAGGTTAGATTCATCGAATCCTTCCATCATTGTGTTCTTCTTCTCCTTCTTGATACTTCTAGAAATTGCTCATAAAATCCTTGCCTTTAATCACATAAAAAACTCTCTCCATACATTAAATATGCTAGCTCATCAATCCTTATCATCCACATGTTTTGAAAAATCTTAAATTTCAACTATGTCAACCTCAAATTCAATTCTTTCACAAACTACAACTTTTGTTGCCACTCGACAATCACTAAGTTCTTTTGCTTAGTCATCACTATGTATCTTAGAATTTACTATTGTAATTATCTTGGCATTCACTATCTTTTTTGTTCATTAATGAAGCTCAGTAAATACTAACATAATCCTTCATCAACTTACTTAGCAATTATTATTACTCAGCTTAAACTATTTACTTGGCTTCTTCTTGAGTTCCTTAATCTTCTAGTTCATTTGCTTCATTGACCGATTGACACTGATACTCAGTCAAGCTTAGATTGTACTCAACTCTTGTCATTTCTTTGTCTACTTAACTTCATGTACTAATTAAACAATACATTATCTTGTCAATGACTAATTTATCAAGTGCCCATTGTAATTCCATGATGCTTAAGTTTTCTTCTCAACAACTTGACTAGCTCAGTTTGGTATCTCCTCTTTTCAAATCCTCTTCATCAGTCAAATGATATGGAACTCTACACTATTAGTAAATATATGTCTGTAGTTTTGACATCAATGACAACATAACAACTGTTCCAATTATGATTTCCAACAATATCTTCTCAGTCTAGTCGTCAATCGTATCTAACTTTTCTCATATATAAAAATTCAATAACATCTGGTACCTCTGACCTTTTATTATTTGCAGTACTTGCAATTTATTAGTCCATGTGGATATTTCATCCATCAAGCCAAAATCCTAGTTGATCATTGTCACCAACCTCTTTGTATTCCTATATGTATACAATGTAGTAGATGAATATTTGCCTCTATAATCTCTACTTCTTTCTCCTAAAAACTCTAGTGCCATCTCTTGCACACATCTAGAAATTATTCCAAAGATTAGAGCTCATTTTTTGAAGGCAAGTGATAGAGCAATCTTAGGGTGAGCTAGATCAATGGGATTGACAACCTCTTTCACAAACTCTTGTAAGACATCATTATGTCTTCTCAAAACATGGAGCTCTTCCTCTCCCTGGTCAAACTGATGGAACACTTGCTTGAGAACCAAGGTAGTCAATGCTTTAGTAATGTCTTTAGTAGGCTTCCCCAATATAACCTCTTGTATCTGATAATCCTAGGGTGTGATGGATTTCAGATCGACATGGAGTGGAGGAATGGCTATATGTTTCACCATGTCATCTTGTCTATTCTTTCATAAAATAATCATTTGATGTGGCTTCTCCAAGGGGGACATTTTATTCTACATAGCTTATTGCAAAACTAATAACTCTTCCTCTAGAGTTTGTATACATCTCCTTTTTTGGGTCTCTATTGCTCGTGTTAGCCATTTTGAGGTAATATCTATCAAAGATGTCCACTGGTTGGATGATGAAAGTTTCATAACTGCAATGCCCTTCCATCTATATGTTCTATTTGAGTCTCTCTACCCTTCTTTGTTCCCTACTTGAGGTGAACACTATTGTGGTAGGAATGGAGGAAGATGGTTTCACTATCGAAGGATCTTGTTCCTCTATTTTAGCTATCTGGCTCTATACCAAAACTTCCTCTACATGAACTACCTATGGCTCTCCCTACAATATTTTGACTTTTCTCTTTCATCATGGGAGGGAGCATTGTCATAGCTTCCTACTCTAGTGGAGGTGGAGGAGGTGTTGTCATCTTCCCAAGAGGTGGAGGAGGTATGCCAATTGGAACCTATGGGAGAGGAGATATTGTGTCCTAGTCATTGCCTAATGACTCATGGCATGGTGTATCCCTTATTTCTCCTTCCTCCACATGTGTTCCAATGGGCATCCAATCAAAATTAGATAAATCAAACACATCTAATCCACTCTCCAATGTAGACTTGATTCATCCCTCATTTTCTTAATCCATGATATCTTCAATTTGAAAGGGTTGATCTCGAGTAGTCGAGGGTGTTTGTGTGGTACTTCAACTTCTCTCTTCCTAAGTAGCTCAAGCCAAGTGTGTCTTCTTGTTAAGAGGGAGATTATCCATCTCGTCCTCTTCTTTTTCTTCTTCCTCAACCTCTGGGATAGTTTTAGGAATTTGAGGTCAAGCGATACTTTTCTTCTTCAATTTCCTCATTTGTACCCCTACTACCATTGTCTTTGTTATGCTTTGTTCAGGATCAATAGAGAGGTTTCAATTTGGACTAGAGGCTTTTCAACCTATTGTTCTTCCACTTCAACAGACTTGCTCTTCTTATTTCCCTTGACCATACAATCCCTTTAGATGTATGCCACATCCATCGCATTTTTGTACACAGTCTCCTAGTAGGTAGGGATATCAGCTTTAGTCCCTTTTCCCTTTTCTATTCTAGTGGACACCTCTAAATTTGGCACATCAGGTATTACATCCAAGTGGTAAGGTTTCTTTACCTATTGCTTTGTCATCTCAATGACATACCTAGCCCATGTTGTATATCATTTTTCTCCTCTCTACTCACTTGTGGGATCATAATGGGATGCTCAAAGATCCTTTCTCTATTGTATAGGGGATCTAGGATATTTAAGCTATCCTTGTTCCATACCTTGAGAGGTATGTTCAATTTTAGTGGTTTTTTTGCTAGCAATAGACTCATCTTATAATAAGTAGTCATCTACACATTTTAACTAGTGATATTCAATGGAAACATCTGGAATGAACTTGTTCCCTATGACTTGTTGGATTGTCCCAATGTTATCAAAATATGGGCAAGGCATCAAGTAGTCCTCTAAAGGGTACTTCTCTCATTCTACCTCATAAGTGGTGATGTACTTCTACTTCTCCTCATAGGGCCCAATGGTGATCGATCATACTCACATATTCCTATGCATATTTTGAACTCTCTCATATGCAGAGGCTAATTGCCTAACAATCTCCATAAGTATGAGTCTATCTGATGGATAGAGTGGTAGATTCTTTGGGCATAAGAGAGTTTCAACTACTTGGATCTATCTAAATTTGTGGTATTGGATAAAGTACCCACCCACCTCCATCAGTCTGGTTGTAGCCTCTATTGGCATCCTCTTCATGCAATCCCCTTTGATGAACCAGGTTTTGGAAAAAATAAAGGTTTTATTCACTAATATGTATTCTAGGCTTTTATCCAATAGCTTCTTTTGTACCAATTACAAGTACACAATGTATGGCCATGCATTAGGGTCTTGTATGTTCTCACTCCTCACCATACTTGGATAGTTTGTTTCCTAGCCATTCTTAGTAGACCACATATGATGTCATATAGAACTATAGGTTTGTCTATACTGAAGTGATTTTTTCATCCAAAAAATAACTGATAATAGTGCCCCAATCAATTTTGAGGTCCTTCTTTTGGATTGTCTCTATGAAGTGGACTATCAAAGTCTCTGATGACTTTTCATAGGAAGTCTTGTTACTCTTCTCAAAAGAATGATGTTGTAACCAATATCATTGATCATGCACCCTTTGGTCATGTCTACCTTTCTTGCTTTCTTGTTGCCTAGGGTTCTAGTGATCAAGTATTTGTCTTGGACTAGGTCTTTTTCTTCTTGTTCCTTCACTCTATACCACTTATCTACCATGTCATATGTGATCTTTTGACACTGATCCATGATAGGTAGGTTGAATACCTCCTCAATATTGTCTAGTCATATGTCCAAGAAAATCTCTCTAGTTACACCCACTTTCTCCTGGAGAACATAGTGTTGAGCCAATGTCATAATCAACTTGGAGGAGTGCACAAAAATTGGGTGTGATGAAAAATTCTCTAAGCTGCTCAAGATAAGTGAGGAGATAATCTCTAATCTCTCATTTGGTTTTTTGCACAACACTAGGAACTTTTTCCAATCTATGTGTTTGAGTTTTGTGTCCCTAATCTCATAATATAAATCAATGAATCTCAACTTCTTCAGTACTCCTTGAAAGTTGAAGGTAAATTGCTTAGCCATCATATTCACATCTATAGAAGCTGTAGATTCCATTATAACCTACAAAAAAGGTCAACCATTAAAATATTGTAGCTCGGAGCTAAAAATGACACTTAACAATTAAAAAAATTGGGAAAAATATAAGATTAGGTTAGAAAACCAAGGAAAACACAAGGTGTGCACTAGCACACCTTGCACACCTGCACAAGGTACGCCTAGTGTGTTGATGCCTACTTAGGAGGGTTTGTGGGAGCTATTCATTGAGGTTTCCATAGATTCCCAATTGCACACCTTGCATATGTGTACAATTGCATATCATTTATTTGAGTGCTTGTGTTGGGATACGGTGTGTGAGGAAGGAACTATTAAAGGTTGTGCACCCTATACACCTACACAGGTGCACCTAAGTTTTACTTTGGTGTTGCAAAAGTTAGTGTGAATGAAAAATTTTGGCAAAGCTTCAAAGGGTGTGAGGTCGTAATGGTTTTCCAATCAAGATCTCATAAGAAATAATGAGCATGTAATGTCCCCACTAATAGGGTTAATTAGGGACAAGTAATACCTACAAAATAAATGTTCGAATCACAATAATAAAATTAACTATATTATTCTACCCTCTAAGTTAACCCCAATCTTAAGGACGTCTCCAAGTCAGGCTTCCTAGCACATAGCTACTTCGTTGTCTTCTCGAAAGTGCACCCCTTAAAATTCTTCTTGGACGAGCATCCTCTATCCAAGGCTACTCACATATGCATATGTTGACAACTTTAGAATATTTGGGTACATCAATTATTGACCATGGCGAACAATGGAGATCTTGAATATCTCACATGCTCCATGCTACAATATCAACACTCGGCCATGGAAGACAATGGAGATCTTAAATATCTCACATGCTTCATGCTACGATATCGACATTCGACCATGGAAGATAATAAAGATCTTAAATATCTCACATGCTCCATGCTTCAAGTTTCATTAGTATCCATGGTATTAACCTCATAAGTTAACATGATATTATCCACATAAATAAATTCATAAAAATAATTTTAAAAATATAATTCATAAACATACCTTTCTTACCTTCTTCTTTTCCAAGAGTTGCACCCTTTCATAATACAAATCCTTTGAAAAGTCATAACACTTCATAGTTATATTCCTTTTGAAAAGTCGCAACCCTTCATAACTAAAATCCTTTGAAAAGTCTCAATACTTTATAATTAAAATATTTTTGAACAGTCACAACTGTTCATAATTATGACCCTTTCAAAGGTTCGCATCCTTTCAATATCATTAATACCTTTTCAAAAAGTCACTTCCTTATTTTCTTCATATTACTTGCCTCTTCCATTTTTCCTTTTGATCTCCTCTCCTCTTCTCTTCCTTTTTTCCCTCTCTAAAATAAACTCTCCTCCCTTTTATATCTTAATTTTAAGAAGGCATGTCTGTTTGTTAAACATCTCTTGACTTTTTATTAGATTTAGTTAATTTATATTATTCTATGTTATATTATTTATTTACTTACTTATTTATGTTTGTTTAATTTATTATTAAATTATATTTATAAAGTTAACATACTTTCTACAATATTATCTCTTGTATTTAATTTTATTTGTTTCTTTACTCATTGAAATTTTATTATTTTTTAATTATTGAAAATATCATACTAAATATTATCTTATTAATAATATAGATTAAATTATTATTATTTTCTTGTTTTATATTTTAATGTTATTTTTAATACAACTCTATTATTTATTTAATAACATTATATTATCTAATAATTATTAAAATTCTATCTTGAAATTGGGATACGACAGAGCATATATGGAGAAAAGGTTCCTTATTTATAGCTATAGGTTGTCGAGGATGCGTACCTTACCAAGGTGCACAACTATACAAGGTGTGCAAGTGTGTCTTTTGGCCTTATGTGAAGGGTTTGTGGAGCTATATAGGTGCATTGTGTGCACTAGTGTGTTGGGTGTGCAACTGTGCACCTTTTCCTTACTGAAACAATAGTCTCTCCCATTTGCCACATTGTGGATGACGATGCCCTACTTGAATCCTAGAGATAACCTATGATAGTCTCATTCCTCAAGGTATCTCAAAATATTCCTTATTATAGAGAGAGGGTCCCTACGACTTAAAAGAAAAAAAAGGGGGTCCCCATTTTCGAGTCAAAAATGAGGCATGCATTGTGAAGCCACAACAAATAGCCCTGACAAAAGAAAGAAATGACAAAGGTATTTCTTTATCAGCAAGCAATCTTCAAATGTGCATCAAGTTAAGACTTGATTCCTGACATCATGAGAGGTTATTTGAAGACCTCAACCTCTCACACCTTTAGCCTTCACACTTAGTGTCTTCTTAGTCTCTTAGTTTTGTTGACTTTCCTAAGTGTCAACCACCACGAGCATTCAAAAAGCGTTAGAAAAATATGTCATTGAGTGATAAGAGTTTCAAAAATCTCCCCATGACCAAAATTTTGATCAATGTCTGACCATATGCATGAATCCATTCAGAGGTCTCTTAATGAGACATCATTTTTTTCTTTTTTCTTTTCCAACAATCTATTTGTCAATTGCATAGAACTTGCATGTTTCTACTTGATTCATCTTTGAAGTTTTCTTTGTTTAGCAAGACAACAGTTATGTTGCATAGCCTGGCTCATTTATTTTGTTTATTAATGAAGTCACTTTTATGATACATTTTCTCTTTTTTCCTCTTTTTCTTTTCTTACAATTTGACCATGATTAGATTGTGCAGTCAAAGTGTGGTGTTATTTTTTTCAGACTTTTATTGTTTGGGTGCCTCTTATGTTCCTCTTTTAGTGAACTTTTAGGAAACTCACATGCCAAAAAGTGATATTTTTATCATGGGGAGACCCTTTGGTCAAACCAAAGAGTTTCAAACTTCCCTTGACTACCACCTTCCCAAGTTGAAAGAAGCTTGGCCAATCATTTATTTATATGAGTGAAATGTTCTAAGTGATCAGCCTAGAATTTAAGTTATGAGTCGAGAATATCCTATTGCCTACAAATGAAACCAATATATATTTCTCTAAGGAAAAATAATAATTCAATTTATTTGATGAAGAAATACCTCTTCCAAGGATCAGGGTTAGTCGGTATGGTTCACCTACCAGGGGTGTCCCCGAGTACACACTCAGTCCTGACTCAAACTAAAACAAGAAAAATACAATAGACAACTTAAGAAATTTTTATTTTTATTTTTTGAATAACTTAGGATTCAAAACAATGTTTAAGGAACTAATTCCATTCCACTTGAAGTGTACACATCCTGAAAGTATTATCCCCTAGGATTTTAGCTATCTAGTAGGGGTTGGCCTATAAGTGCTAGAATTTGGTGTGACTTCATGGTTTCTCCTTGTCCTTATCCCACATGAGGATGAGCTCGGAGATTCTAAAATCCTTTATTGTCTCTCTTTTTTCTAACCATCATTTAACAAAAATTCGGTGCCTTGACATATGTTCTAGTGTTGTTGTTCTTTTTTCGTCCAATTCTAAGACATTCATCAATCTGACTTAGACACTACTAGCATTTTCAACATGTCCCCTCATCAATTTCAACACATGAATCTTTAGATTGAGGGGTAAAATAGGCTCTTGACCATAGACCAACAAATAGTGGGATGTACCCAAAGTATTCTTAACTCTAACCCTCTCAGCCCATAAGGAATATTTCAACTATGTATGTCAATCCCTTGGGTTCTCCATGAGTAGGCATTTGATAAAAGCTATCAGGTTTTTGTTGGTTGATTCAGCAATTTCATTTCCTTTTTTATAGTAATTGGATGAGAACTTAATTATTCCTTGATTTTCTAACACACACTAGGTGAGGAGAATTAATGCAAAGGAGGATCCATTGTCACATACCAAAAAGAAGGACATTCCAAACATGTCATGATGTGTTCTTCGAGAAAGTTGATAACCACCTATATAGTTTAACTCTAAAATGTTTTTGCTTCTATCTACCTTGTGCAATAATCAATGGCTATCAATATGAATGTGTGTCTAGTAGAAGATGGCAGGTTGATAGGTCCAATAACATCTAGCCCCCACTTGGAAAAAGGGTATACCTCAAATACTGGTTGTAGTGGCATGGTTGAGTTTCTCTCTCTATTGGCACTAGTTTGATAGACATGAAAGGAATGAACATGTTCATGTGTGTCCTTGAAAATGGTAGGCTAATAATATCCTAACTTTAAATCTCTTACTCTCTTGTGATAGGCCATCAACCTCTTTTCTTCGCAAGAGATAATTTCCTTGACTTGTCATATTACTAGCTATGAGTCTCCTTCTACCAGTAGTGCCCTGATATTCTTCTCAAGTGTGAAAAGGAGTCCTCACATGAGGGCCGTGTATTCTACCACATTGTTAGTGCATAAGAACTATAGGTAGTAGGTGGCACAAAAATATTTTCCTCTAGGGTTGATCAACTCAATCTTGGCTTCAACACCTTACTTTCATTTGGAGTCGTAAAACTATAGATTATAGATCTCATCTTTTGTGGGTGCTTTGAAATTATGTTTATTGGTTCTGACCTTCTATTTTACTTGATCTTTGAAATGCCTTTTCTTTCTAACCCATTTTATGTTACCTTGATTTGGCTCAGGCATTCTTCTCATGGTTGCCTTTGATACAGGGGTAGCTTGTTTACGTTTCTTATCCTAGATTTCTTCAATTAACTTGGTGATCTTGGAAATTGTGCACTTAGGGTGTACAACCACCAAGACCCAACCTACTCCTTTTATAAATCATAACCTCATGTGAATTGTGACTATTCCCTTGGGAGGAGAGGATGAGGCCTCACCATCTAAGGATGTATCATTGTATGATGCATCAAAATATTCTTCAACTTCTTTTGTAGACAATATTTATGTCTACAAACTAGGATAACTGAATCAATACTCGAGCAACAACATCTTAATAATTTGAGTATTTGAATTCAAAGTGACTAGCGTGATGTAATTGGAAAAATCTGTGGAGCAATAGGATATTTGGGTCTACATCATCTCCTAAATATTGTAGGTTGGCAACCATATTATCCACAAATTTAATGAAGAGTTCATCTTGAAGGGAGAATTCTTGAAATATTGTGGTTGGGTTATCACCAGCTATTTCCAACTAAAGTACATCCAATGCCATAACTCGATATGAGCCCAAGTCTGACTTTTAAAATAATACTTTGTTAGGAGTACTATATTTTGTAATCATTTTCTTCAGGTTAGACTCAACTATTAAAAGTAAAGGATCTCTAATAGATAAACAATTACAAATATTTGTTTTATAAATTTTTAATCAAATAGGTAAAATAATTTTACTTATCTTCATTGTTTTATAGTAGGTTCTTGAGTTCTTCCTTCTTCAACTTTGATTGTCTTTACTGGATCTCTGTAAGACAAGTGTTGTGAAATAATAATAGTAATTGATATTCTAATGTGAATATAATATTGTAGGTACTTGTATTTCCTTTTTGTATATGTTCACTATAGTTGAATGAATTCAAATATATATATATAACCGAACAGCCATGACTCCGAAGAGTCATGCCTCTACATGACCCAAGGGCCAAATAGGGATATGCCTCTTTGAAGGAATGTTCATTGTAACTATTCCAAGCTTATTATTTTTTTTGCCTGATAACACAAGGCATAATCACGATATCACTAATAGTGCCAAGTCACGGGTTGTAAACCCAACACAAGAAGCAATATATACATTACACGAGTTATAGTGCCCCAACTATACATCTGTTGAGGGTAGCAAGAAGCCCAACGATAATCATCAGTCATGAGTAATATAAATTTCAACAGTGATATCTATCGTGATTAATGTGAAGCCCGACAGCAGGGTCTATCAAGAGTAACATGAATCTTGACAACTTAAGTTGGTCGATAATGCATATAAATACTGTCACAATTTTATATGTACATAATAGGGATGTATGTATGTGTACATGTATGCATACATCAGTATGAATACATGTACGTATATATATTAGACAGTGATGCATAGATACTTTTCTGTAATATAAGACAAATATCAGAGTCAAAACACAAATTGTTTATATCTCTAAAATGCAATTACAAATAATAACATCATGGAAAATTTAGATTTACTTCTCCTGACGCTAAACATCAACACTCCGTCTTTAGCTAGGGAGAAGGAAAACTTTGTTTAGAGTCATCTAATAAGCAATACTATATGAACAATAAATGACCTCTACTTGTACTTAAGGAATGTCTAGAGATCACATGTACAACCTCTACTTGCACTTAAGCAATGTCTAGAGAAGCTTTAAATAATCTCTACTTAAACCTAAGCAATGTCTAGAGAAGCTTAAAATAATCTCTATTTACAAGATCATCACCTTGTAAATAATTATAGATTATAGAATATGTCCATGAAAGATCGTCACTTTTCATTACATATAGAATAGAAGAAACAAACAACTCTTTTATTTCAAAAAATTTCATTACAAATAATCATACCAAGTCTATCCCTAAAATATTTTAGTTTCACTTTAGCAAGAGGTTTGGTAAAAATATCAACTGATTGATCATTTTTACATATATATTCCAATTGAATAACTCCTCGATTAACCATATCTCTAATGTAATGAAATGGAATTTCAATATGTTTAGAGCGATTGTGAAACACGAGATTAGAGGAAAGATTGATATAGCTTTGATTATCACAATAGATCATTGTAGGCTTCAATGATCTTTTGAAGAGATCTGAAAGCAACTTTTGGAGCCATTTTGCTTCTCTGGCACATAGGGAGGAGGCAATATACTCAGCTTCAGTAGAACTCAAGGCCACAGAAGTTTTTTTCTGACTACTCCAAGAGATCATACTAGATCCAAGACTGAAACAGTATCCTAAAGTACTCTTGCACTCATAGAAATTCCAGCCCAATCAGAATCAAAGTATCCAGTTAGCTCAAGATTAACTTTGTCATATTTGATTCCCATTCCAATCGTACCTTTTAGAAACCTCATTATGTATTTAGCTACCTACAAATGTATCTTCTTAGGTGAGCACATAAACTGACTCAAGGTATGAGTTGTATAACAAATGTCAAGACAAGTATTAACCAGGTACATTAAGGATCCAATAATCTATCTATAATAAGTAGGATCCACATCTTCAGATTCATTCAAATCATCTTTTAATTTGTGTAATTTTATCTCCATAGGTGTAGTAGTTGGTTTGCATTCCATCATACCAAACTTGTTTAATATGTCAACTGTATATTTTCCCTGATTTAGTACAATGCAATTTTCCAGTTGCCAAATTTCTAACCCTAAGAAATAGTGAAGTAACCCTAGATCCTTCATTCCAAATTCAGCAAAGAGATCTTGTTTACATTTTTCTATAAGATGTTCATCACCTGTAATGAGTAAATCATCAACGTATAATACACAAATAACCATATCATCACCTTCATTTTTGAAGTATAAATTTGGATCAGCTTCATTTTTCACAAATCCCAATTTCAATAGATAATTATCTATTCTTTCATACTAGGCTCTGGGAGCTTGTTAAGACCATAAAGTGTCTTCTTCAATTTAAAAACATGAGTATGGTGATCAAAAACATTGAACCCTTCTGGTTGTTCAACATAAACTTCTTCTTCAATCTTTCCATTGAGAAACGCAGTTTTGACATCCATTTGATGAACTTTCCATCCTTTAGAAGCAGCAATAGCTACAATTGTTTTGACTAAAGTGTATCTAGCAACAGGGGAAAAGGTCTCATCATAATCGATGCCTTCCTTTTGTGAGAAACCCTGGGCTATGAATCTTACTTTGTATTTTTCAATACTGCCATCCGCAGCATGCTTAATCTTGAACAGCCATTTAATAGAAACAATAGATTTTTTTTAGGTCTTGGTACTATATCCCAAACATCATTTTTTAATATTGAATTATATTCTTCAATCATGGCTTCCTTCCAAGGTTGATGTGAAAGTGCTTCTTTAACATTGGCAGGTTTAGATTTTATGAGTTCAAATAATAGAGCAACATAGCAAGATTGACTCCTAGTTATTTTGCTTTCCTAAATTACATCATCTGGTTCAACTTGATTTTCAGCTAACATCTTTCTAGCCCAAAGAGGTCTCTTCTAAGGTTGAAATTTTTAGATTCAGTATGATTTGACATGGAAGATATCTCAGAATTTTCCTCCCTCTCAATTTTTGTATCTTGATCTTCTTCTGAAATAGATTCACAATTATTACTAGAAGTCTTGAAGGTGGTGTCTTCTTCAAATATGGCATCTCTACTAATCTCAATTATTCTTTGTCCAGGAATGTAGATTTTTTACCCTTTTGAAGTTTCACTATAACCAATGAATATCCCCTTTTTCCCTGAAGGCTCTAATTTGGTTCTCTTTTCTTTTGGAATATGAATGTAGATTGGACATCTGAAAATTCTTAGATGACTTAAATCTGGTTTAACTTCGGTAAATGCTTCTTCAGGAGTGATGTTTTCCAATATAGAGTGAGGATAATGATTTTGAATGTAGATGGTTGTATTGGAAGCTTCAGCCCAAAAAGAGAAATGGAGGTTTTGATCATGTAACATGGCCCTAGCTGACTCAACAATGGATCTATTTTTTCTTTTAGCTATTCCATTCTATTGAGGATTATAAGGTATGGAATAGTCCCTCTTAATTCAAATACAAATACAAAAAAAATTGAAAATATCAGAAGTGAATTCACCCCCATTATCAGACCTAACGGTTTTGATCTTTTGTCCTGATTGATTTTCAATTAGGGCTTTAAACTCTTTAAACTTGGATAAGACTTCAGAAGACTCTTTTTGTTTCAGAAAATAAATCCAAGTTCTCCTAGAGTAGTCATCAATGAAAATTACATAGAATTGACATCCATTTAGGGAGGGAACTGACATAGGACCACAAAGGTCTATATGAATCAACTCAAGTATGTTTTTAGATTTATGAACACTATTGGGAAAGGAGTGTTTAGTGTTTTTCCCTAAGGCACACCCTTTACAAATACTTGAGTGACCTGATTTAAGATTTGGAAGACCTTTTACAATTTTACATATAGATGCTAAAGCTAAAAAATTAAGGTGACCTAATCTTCTATGCCAAATTTCAATGGAGTTTGTCTTATTTTTACTAAGAGTTAAGTTTAACTTTGGGTTTTGAAAATTATATAGTTTATAAAGACTTCCATCCCTAACCCCTATGGTTATAGCTTTCTTGATATATGAGTTCTTAGTCGAGGATAGAACTTTATCTCTTTGAAATGCAATGTGGTACCCTTGATCAGCAAGTCCTGAGATGAAGACAAGATTTCTTTTGATCCTTGGCACATAAAGGACGTTCTTTAGTTGAAGAGTGATATCAAAATTTAGTTGAATAGAACATGTACCAATGCCTTTAATTGGATGAGAGAAATTGTCTCCAATAGTAACTTCTTTTGATTCATGATTTGAGAGAGTCTTGAACTTATCTTTAAATCAAGAGATATGGAGAGAAGCTCCACTATCTATAATCCAGGTGTTGTGATTAGAGTTTAACTCACTTGAGAGAGCCACTATAAATGCATAATTTTCTTTGTTTGTTTTCTCATTATTTTCTTCTTTAACTTCTGCCAATGCTGCTTGAATTTTTTATTTTTTAGGACACACATATTAGGAATGACCAAGCTTATCACATTTGAAGCATCTTACTTTGGACCAAGCTCTATGTTTGTGGGATTTGTGAATTTTATTATTTTCCTTCTTGTTATTTTTGAACTTTCTTTTCTTATTTGATTTGGAATACAAAGCTTGGACGTCACCATATTGATTTGAAATTAAACTTCTGGATTCTAATCTGGACTCCTCTTGAGTGCATTCATTCTTTAGTTGATCAAACTTTGGAAGTTCGAGACGAGAGCTTAAACCTCTTATGAAAGTTTCCCATGATAGTATATTTGATTTTGCATAGTAGTCAGTTGATCCTTTAATTCAGTAATTCTAAGGAAGTAAGATGTAATGGATTCTCCATTTTTTATTTTTATGTAAATTAGATCTTGTTTCAAGGTAAGCAATCTACTTGTATTATTAATTTTAAATGTACTTTGAATTGTAGAGAACATATCAAATGCAGTTTTTAGATTTTCTATAGAAGGAAGTATGTAATCTTTAACTGAATCTATTATTATTTTCATTGCCTTATTATTGTGCCTTTTCCATGTTGCTTTCTCAGATTCATTTTTAGGCATAGGTAAATCAGTTTCAATGTGATTTTCTAATTCCATCTCTCTTAGAATTATTAATAGCCTGGTTTTTCAAGATGAAAATTAGAAGCTCCATCTAATCTATCTTCAATTCTTACATGGTTCACCATCTTAATGCCTTTTAAAACTTTTCCTTTTCCTTTAAATTAGACTCAAAATTTTAATATTTTGTAATGGTTTTCTTATCAGTGTTGCTCTGATACCATGTTAAAAGTAAAAGATCTCTGATAGATAAAAAAATTACAAATATTTGTTTTATAAATTCTGAATCAAATAGGTAAAATAATTTTACTTATCTTCACTATTTTGCAGCAACTTCTTAAGTTCTTCCTTCTTCAACTTTGATTGCCTTTATTGGATCTCTGTAAGACAAGTGTTGTGAAATAATAATAGTAATTGATATTCTAATGTGAATATGATACTATCGATACTTGTATTGCCTTTTTGTATATGTTCATTGCAGTTGAATGAATTCAAATATATATGCAACTGAACAGCCATGACTCTGAAGAGTCATGCCTCTACATGGCCCAAGGGCTACGTAGGGACATGCCTCTTCAAAGGCATGTTCATTGTAACTAATCCAAGCTTATTATTTTTGTTGCCTGATAACACAAGGCATAATCACGATATCACTAATAGTGCCAAGTCGTGGGTTTTAAACCTGACACAAGAAGCAATATATACATTACGCAGGTTATAGCACCCCAACTATACATCCATCGAGGGTAGCAAGAAGCCCAGCGATAATCATTAGTCATGAGTAATATAAAGTCTGACAGTGATATCTGTCATGATTAATGTGAAGCCCGACAGCAGGGTCTATCAAGAGTAACATGAATCTTGACCACTTAAGTTGGTTGATAATGCATATAAATACTGTCACAATTTTATATGTACATAATAGGGATGTATGTATATGTACATGTATGCATACATCAGTATGAATACATGTACATATATATAGGTCTCTATCATGTATATCAGACAGTGATGCCTAGATACTTTTCTGCAATATAAGACAGATATCAGAGTCAGAACACAAATTGTTTATATCTCTAAAATGTAATTACAAATAATAACATCATGGAAAATTCAGATTTACTTCTCCTGACACTAAACATCAACATCAACACCAATTTTGATTTGGTTGTCAAAAGTTATTTCCATAGTAACCATAATTGAGTGAAATCCGTAGAAAACCATCCTCTCAAACACCTAGTCCATTCCCTTCTTAGAAGAATATTGTATGTTTTGGAGTTGTCCACCACAAAAATATCAATGATATCCTAGATCCTAGGGTATATGGTCAAATGGATGTGTAAATCTTTCACCACTCCAATGATCTTGACCTTTTTTTATCAAGTTGGATCACCACTCAGTTGGTAGGTTTTGGAGTGACTCCTAGCCTTTGACATATTGAGAGTGACATGACATTACATGAAGTGTTAGAATCAATGAGGAAATTATGAAGATTTTTTCCAAAAATTATGATGCTCAATAGGAAAGGTGGCACCTTTATCTTATCTTTGAACATGGTGGCCATAGCTTCAACGGCATTAACATGGGGGGTTGATACCTTTTGGGTGCTCATATCAAGAGTTTTTGTAGTGTGATGAAGTATCTTTAACTAGGATTTTCTTTTTCTCGAACAACTTTGTTGCATATCATACATCAAGTTATTTGCCTTAGTCCTTTTATTCTCTTCTATTGCATTGTACTTTTTTGTTGACCATATTGGATTCTTTGGTAGGGCAAGGGCATTTCTTATTGCCTGAGGTTGTTGTGTTTGGATGGGTGCATGCATTGGCATAGAATTGTTACTTGCCTATGGATCAGGAGAAGTAGGTTTAATCCTAGAGGAATTCCATCTATCAAAGAATCCTTCTAGTTGTGCAAGTTGTAAGTATTTTGGTTATCATTTCGGAACACAAATATTTTGACTTTCTCAGGCTTTTCTTCTTGGTTGAACTAGAACAAAAATTCATCGTTGGCTAAGTCTTCCCCCTCTATATGTAGCAGAGTATTGTAGGATTCCAATAGCATGGTGTTGAATTGTAGGGGAGACATGTCATTAACATCGTGAGGGTTCTGGCCATAATCTTGGTTTCCCCCAAAGAACATGTTGTTGTGGTTATTGGGGATACTCTAATTCATGTTCATTTCACTAATTTCAGCAAATTAAACATTGTTGTTACTATCAATAGGGTGCTTCCATTGTTAGGGTGATTATTCCAGTGTCATGGTGTTGTTCTCATAGGATTTGAAGTTCTTCATGTGGTTTTTCCCATAACTATTATTGTTCTAGGTTACATTAGATCATTGAAAGATTTTATTTTTTCCTTGTGATATTCAAAGATGAGTGAGCTTATTTGTTATCTAGGACATGGTCTTCTTCGTCTTCTCCAATTCAGTTGTCACACTTTTTTTGTTTTAGCAGGTAGTATAACTTTTTTCTCAAAGAATGCTACTTTTGGAGGCTCATATTTTAGATAAGTTATGGTAGGGGCTGAGATAGAAAGAAATTGTTACATTGGTACAGGATTCGATTAGGGGAACTAATTAAGCATTACTTGTGCCACCATAGGGTAAGGTGGGACCATTGTAACAATGCTAGTGGAAATCACCATACTTCCTCCACCAATTGGATTAGCTTGCTTTATGAAGGTAACCACATCTTTGAAGACATTTTCTAATGTGTCGATGTTGGTAGCAGGAAATCTTCATAGAAAAATAGAAGTGAGCTAATCCATGAAGTTCAAATAAATTTGTATCATAGTTCCCATTGGTATCATATAGGGAGACTCTAGCCTTCGGTACATCATATGGAAACAATGATCAAACCAAGAGATGGTTTATGTTGGGTCCTTCTTGATCGACAAAAATTGGTGATGTAAGATAGTCGAGTTGATGAATGTCTTGAACTGATCCAGGAAAAACTTTTCAAAAGCTACCCAATTTGTACTTGAGGTCAGTGGTAGATTCACATACCAATGAATGTGAATTCACCTAAAGTGTACGGGAACAAAAAAAATATCCACATCCTCATGCTTAATTTTCTTCCTATTGGATATTTCTTTGAAAACTTTGATGTGATGTTTCATCATTCATGTTTCACCATAAATGAACTTTAGTTAGAAATTTTCAAGATTCTTATGAAGATCATGAAGTGGACCTTGCAAGTTAATTGGTGAATCCTGAGCATTTGCAAAGAAATTCATAGATGGAAGTGGTGGTGGCTAACTTTGTTGTTGTGAGTTGTATGAAATTGTGTTGAAAGCATTAGTAGAATGTGAGGTGAATGATGATGATGGAGCTTGTGGTGTGAATGAACAAAGTTTAGGTATCCCTTTGTCACTGTGAGGTTTACAGAAATGGTTGACTTCTAGGAACTCGATCTTGTTGGGTGAAGACCTCAATGCTTGTTGAAAGGGAGACAATGAATCAATATTTTTAAATGTGGTCACCTATGGAGCTATGTGCATACATACCTTCATAGCTATGAAATTTAAAAATTTGTAAAACTACAAAACTAAAGCCCTCCTTTCTAGTGCTACTTCTGTTGAGCAATTATTTTGCATGATGACAATGACAGAAATCCTTACTAATTTCTCTCTTGAAAATTTGATCAAGTTAACCAATTCCAAGGTTCTAGATAGTTGTTTTTCAATCTACTAGATAGCTCAATTGAAGATAAATGTTTATGTTCACAAAGAGGCCTTTCCTAGTATCTCTGAATTCTGCGTGACTTGGAAAAAATGTGACCACAAACCAATATTTTTTTTGTATTTTTATATTTTATGTTGAATGCAATTTTCTAACAATGCAACTATATAAATTTTATATTCTAACCATATCTTCAAAAGAAAATTACTAAGATAGGGTAACAAAAAATTAAAGTAAATTGTTGAAAAGGAAATTCCTAATGGACATAAGTCATAGTAACAACGCGTCTCCAAATTAAATTTTCAAAAAGATCAAGAAGGAAACCAATGAAATTAGGAGCAATACATCCTTAACTTTGTCAATGCAATCATCAAAAGAACTAATGAAAATTGTATGATATTGCTTCAAATCATGCAACCATGGAAAGTGCATGCACATGAGATAAATCACTATGCAAAACTGTAAAATGATCATTTCTCCAATTTGTCACAATAGAGGAATATGCTAAAAAATCTGACAAACACTAGAATGAATTGATTGTTTGAGCATTAAAACACAATAATATTATTGGCTCCATCGCTATTCATGAACATAAAATTCATAAAGGAAATGCACATTCCAGCAAGAGACACTGCACAAAGAATGAGAGCACCAATAGAACACTTTATTGCATCAAAATATTGGCCTTAAATACATATTACATCTTTGTATTTATAAGAAACCTCATCCTTCATGCAATTATTAGATCTAGAGCTTTTTTCTTGCAAAAAGCATGCTAAAAACACTAATTTTAAGAAAATTATGTACAAAAAGACTCCTAACTAGGTGTTAAGTAGGTATGCACTCTTTATTTTATTAATTACATGGTTCATGGACCTTTACACAACTCAAATTATCAAAGAAGAAAGAAGACTTAGATGATCTGGGAGTCTCAATAACTTCTAAAAATGTGAACTCAATCTTTTGTGTGTGTCTATACCAGTTAAACTACCACAAAGACGTGCTTTTGGTGCATGAAAATGGTCAAAAAATAGAACTGATAGTTAATCATTGGCACCACTGTAAGTCATCAAAAATATTGGTGCACTTGTACACCTTGGAAAACTGCATACATACAAACCTTTAGGTATTACAGGCATTAAGTTTCCCAGATCATTGCAAATGTAATAATCATTGTCATTGTACTTGGTATGTGTTTTCCAAATGGTAGTGACCTCTTCTTTAAATTGAGAATAAGCCATGAAGAGACATGTCCCCTTCATGGGACATGTCTATTCGTTAATTAGATAATTAATATAATAAATATTAATCATTGTTATATATATATATATATATATCTGACAGAAGCTACCAAGCATCAACACTCCCTCTTAGCTAGGGAGGATAAACACATGTATTACCTCAAAGTAATATCAAATTAACAAGATTAAGGATATATTTGATCAAAAGATATCCATAATTTTGATATCAAGAGTATTGGTCTCCCAGAATATCAACAGATGATATTCATCAAATACTCAAAAATGCTTGATATCACATCTGATATTATTAGTATTGGTCTCTTAGAATATCAATGATATTCACCAAATACTCAATAAGGTTTGATATTACATCTGATATCAAGAGTATTGGTCTCCCAGAATATCAATGATATTCACCAAATACTCAATAAAGTTTGATATCACATTTGATATCAAGAGTATCGGTCTCTCATAATATCAATAATATTCACAAAGTACTCTTTGAGCAATGGCCTCCCAGAATGTTGAGATGCAATATATTCACCACATTCTCAATTTGTTTGATCTCATAATACAATTTATTGTAAGATCATCACCTTATAGTAACTTCTGCAAATACAAGTTACATCATTTGGAAGTCATCACTTCCTCGTGATGTACAAAGGGGGTAGGCCCATTAAAATCACATTGTCATGAGGTATATTCTTGAATCACAGTCCTCTTGACTGCTATCATTTATTGATCAATGGAGAATCTATCACAACATAGTTTACTCGCTCTGAATCAATATGATTGAGATCACCAGAGGTTGATTGAGTCATATCCTCTATCTTCTTTCTTTCAAGATTGCCTCTAATGAAATGGTAATCTCGCTATTTTTTCCTACAATAACAATCTCAGAGGAAAAGATCAAGGCAGATAGCTCTTACAATATGTATAGATATATGAATAAAAGAGATTTACTATATTAGAAATACAACTTACTTAGAAATTATAATAATAATAAATAATACTTAGTCAAAAAGATATGAATTAAGGAAGATTCTTCAACTGTTCCCACTAACATTAATGCATACCCTTTGAACAATAACCTCATATCATTTTTTCTTTGACTATAATCTTGAATGCCTTGTAGGTCAAATTCCTCATCAATCTATGAGAGTCTAATCATAGATTGGAGTGTTATGTAATATTTAATGCCATGTGGATTTTTTCCCCCTTTCTACCACGTCTGACAATTAAATTATGCCAAGTATCTTGGATGTCTTCTTTTCATTTTTCTTTTTTCTCGGTTCTTCAATGGTTACAAGAACCTCTGTGTTTTAAAATATCTACATGTCATAGTTTTGTTTGTCACTTTTCCAAAGGCCACTTCATCTATGATTTGAAATAAATAATTTGAAAAGGGTATTTGTATACCTTGCTATGCTAGCAGTACTTCCTTCGTTGACTTCCCATAATCACTCCTTCCTTTTAGACTGAGTTCCTTGCCTCCTGCCACATGAATGGGATTTCAAAATAGTTTTAAAATTTTTTATTTATTTTATCACTTTTTTTTCTATGTTTTCTAACTTTCAAAAATTCATTTCAATGATAGCGGCTTTTTGTGCAGGAAACTTGTCAGATCTAATGGAGGATTCAGGTGAGATGGATTACATGGGATGTCAAACTTTATCCTTGAATATAATGCCTTGTGGCTTGCTTTGTCCTCGATGGCCTTTGTTATTTTCTTACAATATTTTTTGTGCATTTTTAATCACGTATCTGCAACTAGTCTCTGCCATCTTATTAGCAGTCTCCTTACTTGTATTGACTCTCACATCATCTACTTTATTGGGCCAATTATCACTCTGATATTCTATTATTAGGGACATATATGATGCTTTAGTATACACCCAATTCCTTTTGTTTGGTTATTTCATCTATACTAACGGTGTGTTTCTATTTGTTTGTCTGCTATTTTGAATATATGTATTCCAAGTTGTCCTTTCCTTGCATGATTTCCTACTTATCATTCACAATTACTCATGTATTGTGTTGCATGTTGTTCTTGGCCACTTATCTTATTGTTTGATGATTTCTCTCTCTTTTCTAATTACAAACTCTTTGATGATAGTTATATGTTCTCTTGATAGATGTAATCATAATCCCCTTGCATTTCAATTATTACGTGACAACACTTTCATTTATCTTATTATCAATTTATTTTCCATCTCCACCGTAATTTGATTTTGTCCTGGCCACTATTTTCTTAGGAAACCTACCTTTCTTCTTATCCCCGAATCTTGTCTTTCCCATTATCACACTCCAAATAAACAAAAAAAAGTTATACTTACATATATGTCTTGTCCTAGCTAATTAAGTTATCACTTCCTTTATCTGTCTTATTCGATACTTCCTTCAATTATCATGAATTTAGAAATTTGTAATTTACTGAGTAATTAAATTACAATTGTTATCTCCTTAATATTTTCTCCATGGTTCACTAATGCATTTGTAGTCTGTTTTGATACCTTGTTAAGTTTCCCAGATCGTTGCAAATGTATTAAGCACTACCATTTTATTTGGTATGTGTTTTCCAAATGGAAACAACCTCTTATTTAAATTGAGAATAAGCCATGAAGAGACATGTCCCATGAATGCAACATATCTATCTATTAATTAGATAATTGATATAATAAACATTTGACCATATGTGTGTGTGTGTGTGTATATATATATATATATTCCTCTCATATAACAATAAACTTATATATAAATTATATCTTATATATAATTATATATAGGTTTATCTGACAAAAGCTACCTGTAAGCATCAACAACAGGGTCAAAACTGGTAGTTTTCATAAGTTCCAAGATTTTAGTTTCCAACATCTGGATCCTGTTGAAAATAATTTATGGATGTGTTGCCTTGAACTTCTCGATGGCAGTAGCAATCTCTTGAAGCTCCAAAAAATCTAAGGCTTGATATTTTCCTCTAACTTCTCTATGAAAATCTCAAACCTCCTATCTAACTTCTGCAAATTCATCAGCTTTAGAGTCCAACTCTTCCAATGTCTCATCGTCTTTAAATATACATCGCACATCGTCCTTAGAGGAAAATGCTTCAAAAGATGCCTGGAATTGTTGTATTATCACTTCTATTGATCATAAATGTTTCCTAGAGTCATCATCAAAACTCTCTAGATTGGTTGTGCTATAATACTTATATTCCTCCAAAATTTGGGAGTGAGTTTTGGCTTGCATCTCGTGGATATCCTCATAAAGAGCCAACGTGACTTTATTCCTAATCTTCTTGCATCTCCTAGATATTCTCAATCTATTCATCAATCTTATCTAACTCTTAACCTATATAAACATTCAATAACATCCATTACCTTTGGCTTTCTATTGTTTGCAATGCTTCCAAGTCATTAGTCCAAGTGGATACTTCATCTATCAAGCCAAAATCTTGGTTAACTACTATCGCCAATGACTCTACATTCCTTTGTATACTATGTAGTAGATGCATATTCACCTCTATAAGCTCTACTTCTCGCTCCTCAAAAATGGGGTGCTATCTCTTGCACATGTCCAAAAATGAGACTAGATTTTGAGGTCGAAGCTCATTTTTTGAGGGAAGATGGTAGGGAAACATCGAGGTGATCCAAGTCAATGGGACCTGCCACCTCTTTCACAAACTCTTGTAAGACATCATTATGTCTTCTCAAAACTTGGAGCTCTTCCTCTCCCTGATCCAACTGCTAGAATACCTGCTTGAGACCCAAGGTCATCAATGCTTTGGTGGTGTCCTTAGTAGGCTCCCCATTATAACCTCTTGTATCTGATAATCCTGGGGTGTGATGACTTCTAGATTGGCATGGAGCAGAGGAATGGATATACGCGCCATCATGTCATCTTGTCTATTATTTGACACAAAAACCATTTGATGCATTTCCTCCAAGGGGGGCACTGCAGTCCACATGACTTGTGTCAAAACTGATAACCCTTCCTCTAGAATTTGTATATATCTCCTTTTTAGGGTCTCTACTACTTGTGTCAGTCATGTTGCAGTAGTACTCATTGAAGATGCACAATGAATGGATGATGAAAGTGTTGTAACTAGTAAGCCATTTCCTATATATGTGCTCTTTAGGATATCCTCTACCCTTGGTTATTTGGTGCTTGAGGTAACCACTATTGTGGTGGAAATAGAGGAAGATGATTGCACTATTGAATCAGCGTGTTCTTCTCTTTCAACTATCTAGCCTTTTACTGAAGCTTCCTCTACATGAACTACTTGTGTCTCTCCCCTTGCAATATTCTTACTTTTCTCTTCCATCATGGGAGGGAGCATTGTCACATCTTCTTGCTCTACCTGAGGTCAAGGAGGTGTTTCTGACTTTCGAGGAGGTGAAGGAGGTATGTCAACTAGACCTTGTGAGAGAGGAGGTATTGTGTTCCAATCATCACCTAATGGCTCCTAGCATGGTGTTTCCCTTATATATCCTTCCTCTAGATGTGTCCCACTAGGCATCCAATCAAAATTAGATAAATCAAACACATTTGATCCACTCACCAATGTAGACTCAGTCCATCCCTCTTGTTCTTGATCTTTGATATCTTCAATTTGGATGGGTTGATCTTCAGTAGTTAGTCGTGTTTGTATCGCACTTCTCCTTCTCTCTTCCTCAGCAGCTCAGGTTGAGTGTTTCCTCTTGTTAAGAGGGATATTATCCATCGTGTCCTCTTCTTGTTCTTCTTCCTCAACCTCTAGGCTGGTTTCAGCAATCTAACATGAAGCGAAACTTTTCTTCTTCAATTTCCTCCTCTTTACTTCTACTACCACCATCTATGTTCTGCTTCATTTCAAGATCAACAAGGAGGCTTGAATCTAGACTAGAGGCTCTTCAACTTGTTTTTCTTCCACTTCAACAGGCTTATTCTTCTTCTTTCCCTTGACCTTAGAGTCCTTTCAAATGTATGCCACATCCCTCGCATGTCTTTGCATGGTCTTAGGTCTAGTTGTGACTTCTCCTGGTAGGTAGGGACAGTAACTTTAATTTTGTTTCTAGTCTGGTAGACACCAGAGTTGGAACATTAGGTACCACATTCAAGGAATAAGGCTTCTTTACCCATTGATTTGTTATCTCATTGACATGCCTAGCCTAATGTTGTATATCATCATTCTCCTCTCTACTCACCTCTGCATTCATAATGAGATGCTCAAAGATCCTGTCTTTGTTGTAGAGGGGATCAAGGATATTTGGATTATCCTTCTTCCATACCTTGAGAGGTATGTATAGGTTTAGTGTCTTTTTTGCTAGCAAAAAATTCATCCTACAATAGTTCCTTATCCAAACTTTGTATTCATCTACATAGTTTAACCAATTATCTTTAAGGAAAACATCTGGGATGGACTCCTTTCCTATGACTTGTTGTATCTTCCCAATTTTATCAAAATGTGGGCAGGGCACTGGGTAGTCCTCTAGAAGATGCATCTCCTATTCCACCTCATAAGTGGTGATGTCTTGCTTTGACTTCACCTCATAGGGCCCAATGGTGATTGGTCATATCCATGTCTTCTTATGCATCTTCTAAACTCTCTCATGTGTAGAGGCTAATTGTCTAGAAATCTCCAAATTATAAGTCTATCTGATAGGGTAGTTTCTTGGGACATAGGAGAGATTCAGCTACCCAAATATATGTGAATGTGTGGTATTAGATATAGTATCCACCTACCTATATCACTATGGCTACAACCTCTACTGATACCATCTTTGCATAATCCCCTTCGATGAGTCAGATTATGGAGAAGATAAGAGAAAAATTCACTAATATGTATTTTGTGCTCTTATCTAGTTGTTTCATTCAATGTACCAACTCTAGGTACATAATGTATGGCCATGTATTGGGGTCTTGTATGTTTCCCCTCCTCACCAGACCTAGATAGTTTATTTCCCTAGCTGCCAGTAAGTAGACCACATATGATGTCATGTAGAACCGTGGGATTGTCTATACTGAAGTGAGTTGTTCATCGAGAGAACAACTAAGAATAGTGCTCTAGTCAATCTTGAGATCCCTCTTCTGGATTGTCTCTATGAAGTGGATGTTGGAAATATGGATAAGTAGGATAAGTCAGGGTTGTCATTTATGGCAACATATATCTTAGGATGAGATGGAAGAATGTATAGATGATGACCCTATAGTCAAAGATAGAAAATTGTCTAGGTGTTAGACAATTTTACTAGCAGTACAAAGACAATTTTGATAATGCATAGTTTACAGATATATTTGGCATGTGTGCAGTAAAGGACAAGTATTATAGACTTTCCAAATGATGTGGCTAAGTGTGCAATATAGTACGATCAATACAACATTCGATATATTAGATTTACCAATAAAGGTAGTTAACAGAACAAAACAGAGCATAGCAATAAAAGAGGAATAACAGGTTAAGGAATTATTTTGGTTATAAAATAATTACTTAATTATTTAGGGACAACATCTTAGATGTTAACCCTAAGTTATCATGAGCTAATTTTGTATTCATCCAAACATGTGTAAGCATTAAGGCCAACTGGATAGAGTTTTATAATAAGGAAACGTATATGTAAGAAATCATAACTTGCAAAGTAATGTGCAAGTATGCAAACTAGGTATATGATATGTGAACTTATGTGAAGGCTATGTGATGCAAATTTTGATGAAAGATCAAAGACATGCAAATTACAGTAGTCAGTAGTAAAGAGGTTTTTGTGTCTATCTCTTTTGTATAAAGGAACTATATTGTATAATTGCATGTTAGGACAGTGGGCTCTTCTTGCATACATTTGTAATTATATTACCAACTCCTAACAGGGTTGAGGCTTTTAATAGGGCCTAGTCATCTAACAAGGACAAAGACACTATATGTATTTCATAGACTCCTAATAGGGTCAATATCCTTAACAAGATTCATTTATTTAGTAGATCATTTTGTGGGTACCATCCCCACTAGAGTTTTCCCTTGGTACGGGCTTCCTTAGTTATAAAAATATGGTGTTATGAGTTCTCTTTGTGTATGGATTTATTTATTATGCAGCATTGTTGGTTTGGGTATATATGTATTTTGTAAAGTAATTACCAATATTCAATTGTGGACAAAAGTTTGTAGAATACTGATTCACAGAACCCCCCCCCCCCCGCCCCTCCCAATATTATCTATTTCTAACAATTAATATCACAACATAATTATTTATAAGAGGCTTAACAACTTGAGTAAGGTCCCTATGAATATGGAACAATTAAAATGAAATCTTGATGAGTAGATTGATCTTCTTACTAAAGAAAGAGACAACCTGAAAGAAAGGTATGAAGATGCTAAAGATTATATTGGGAAACTGAAAGATAAGATTGATCATCTCAAATCTAGAAAAGAAGAGCAAACTAATGATAGTGATGAGGTAGAAAACCCTAAAGAAAGAAAATGAAATTTTGAAACATGAGTTAAAGATTGTTGAACTAAAGTTGAGTCTGAAGAAAGATGATAGCAAGACTGAATTAGATTTGAAATCTGAAAATGTAGATTTAAGATCATATCTAACAAAAGTGACATCTGAACTAGATTCTATCAAAATAGAGCATGCAGAACTTGAGAAATAAAATACCATTGTGAAAAGAGAATTGACCCAAATTAAACAATAGTTATAGAAGTCATATTCCAATAGTGAGAAAATTGATGAACAATTATTCTATCAGAGATCCTCTTATGATAAGATAGGTCTTGGATATCTTATAGGAGACAAATCTACAAAGAAAGTTGAAGCTAGAAAAGAACCAAATCCAATTGTTGAAACCCCTAAACCTAAGGAGAATGATCATAATAGGATTGAACCAAGCAAGTCTACAGAAGTACCTAAAGAAGTTGAGTAAGTAAGTCAATTTGAGAAATGTGATGAACCGAAACAAATAGAGAAAGTTGAACCACCTAAAGAAGTAAGACATGAATTCACAGGTAGATGTTTTATATGTAATGAAGTTGGTCATATGAAGAGAGATTGCACAGGGAAGTGTTTCAAAACTATTACTAATTTCTATTTTTATAATTGTCATAGTTTTGGACATAAAGCAGTAGATTGTAGAAAACCTAAGTTTGATAGTAATAATGGAAATAGTAGAATGTTTAGGGATACTAACCTTATAGGTAATGAAAGAAGGAGATCCTCAAGTAGATCTAATGAAGGAGAAAGAGATAATTGGACAAGGAGAAATGTTGTGTATTACAAGTGTAACAACTTTGGGCATATTGCAAGGAATTACAAAGCACCAATCAATCAGAATGGACCCAATCAGAGAAAGAGTACACCAATATGTCAATTATGCAATAACTTTGGACATGGCAAGGTTTTGCAGAATGCATATGAGAAACATCAACAGGAACCCAAACTATAGAAGGAACGATAGTAACAGTTGCAATCAAAAAGAAGCACTCAAGAGCATGTTGAAGAATTCGAGGAAGGATTTATGAAAGAAAATGATCCATCAAGTTCACATGTAGTTTTAGAATAACATTATTTTGATGCACCTGATCAGAGATTGAAATCAGCCATTGTGTGTGATCCATCTTATTTGAACTAGACACTTTTATATTGAAGATAGAGTATCAGAAAGATGGAACATAAGTTAAAGATCGAGTTAGAAGTTGTGATAGAAGAAAATGCAGATCGCAAGGAAGCTTTGGTTAGGAGTGCAAATCATTTGGAGATTGTATAAGGCCGCTAGAGTGGAAATAAGTTCACAGGTTAACAGATAACAACTTTTACAAATTGGGTAGTTGCATAATCAATGCAAAGTTAAATTTGAAAAGATTTAAAAGATGTAAACAATATTTTGAGTACCATTTGATCATATGAAGAATTAAGAAGCAATTGAGAGTGATTTGACAGTGAAGTAAAGGATAATTTGAAGCATTTTCTAGTGCGAAGTAAGAAAGACTTAGTTACTCAAATTCTAGGTATTTTATGGAGTTTTTCAGCTACGTAATCTTTGAATCAATTAAGATGGAAAATCTTATTGTATATGATATAAGTGAGAGGCCAAGGTACAATTTCAAGAAACGCTCATTTGTGTTAATGGAAGATGATGCTTTGGGAGCATTTTCACAAGTCTCATCAATGTGTTGCACGTAGAGGATGTAAGGACATACATTCATTGTAAGTTTGATACTATTGGTGAAAGTGACATTCACAAGGATTTAGATGTGCTCTGTAATAATGATTTATCATTGAAACGAGGTTTTCAACATTTGGAAGAACTGAATATTATCAGGTAGATGTTCTACACATAGTTTGATAATCATGAGTGGAGCAAAACAATATTGAGCAGAATCCATGAAGGAATGTTTTGGGTAGGAGACATCCCTATCATGATTGACAATGACATGATCCATAGGTTTAATGGATTAAGCCATGAAGTTAGAAATCCAATGAATGAAAAGAATGTTAATAAATTGGTTGAGACCAATCTCAAGACCAAGTCAAATGCTAGAAACATGAGGATTGCTCTGATTAGGGAAGATGATGTAAGAATCATAAGTAAAATTATAGGCTACAAGATGAACCATAGTTCAAGACTGAACTCTGTACCTACTAGATTTATCCATGCATCTTATCTAATGACAATGAAAAGGGAAAAGATCAACATGTGTGAAATTGTGAAGCAATAGTTGCTTGACAACATTGAGAAATTGAAAAGGATAATAATTACAATTTTCAAATTTGAATCACTATTAACTCATCTATTCTTTCAAGTTATCAAAAAGTTTCCAGGTATGCCTGACCATGAATGGAATGGAAACAAGTGCACAATGAATTTGATTACTTATCACTATAGGAAACAATCAAAGGAAATAATTACTGAAGATATAACCAAGATGATGAAAAGTTTCCAATCTAAGATGAGGAAGAGATTCAAGATGCCTCCATCACTGGTGGAGAAGTACAAGGATGGCATATGCTTCATGGTTGAAACTGATGTCACATGCATGGAAGCAATTGAACCCAAAGTTAAGTTCATAGACCCTATGGGCTATGAAAAGAGTGAAGATATTGTTGAAGGCTATGCAAAGATCATCCTAGAATCTAATAGGGGTAAGGAATTCCCTAGATGGGGAACTTATGAGGAAAAGATGAAAAAAGTTTTTAGTGAACTTTATAGAAAAGATATTAAGAAAAAGGTAGACAAGAAGATAGAAGCTATCTTGAAGGAGTCTAGTATGACCAAGAAGGAATTCAATGAAGTTAAAGGGATTGCCTTGGAAATGAAGGAAAGTGGTCAAACAGAGATATTGGCAGTCATACCCCTTACAATGGATGGAACTATAGAAGGAGTAACAGTAGCAAGATCTACCTCTCAGATACCTATTGTTCCTTATATTGTAGTAGCACAAGTACAACCCACTATTGTACAACCATCCAAGAAGACTGATGAAGAGGAAGTCACTATTACTGATGTCAAATTAGTCATTCCTCCAAGGAAATCAAATAGACTTGCCAAGGCAAAAAAAGAGGTCGATTCACCTAGCAAGAAGAGGACGAAGCAATTGTAAAATGGACCTGGAAAGAAAAGGAAGACATTGCAGATGATTGAGTCAATAAGTCTGATGAACAAGAAACAAAGGATAGACCAACAGAATGGATAGTGGAAGAAGCAAGGACAATCATTGGAAAGAAGCCCTGGAATCCAAAGGTAGAGAACTTAAATGTTCAAATTATTAATGATGATAATTTTGTTCAATTAAACAAGTATTATAGTCCGTATAACAACATGGATAGCCTACAACAAGAAAATGTTATAGTTAGGAATATGGTTTTGAAGAACAGAAGATTTAAAGATACACAAAGGAATATCCCACAAGATTTGTATAATAGACTGATTAATAGAAGAAGAGTTATTGAAGAAGACAAGAAAATTAGAGAAAATCTAATAAGGAAACTGATGAGGACATTAATGGGATAATGAAGGATATTGAGCCCTTGTTGAGAAACAAAAGAATAGCTATTCTTTTGATGGGAGACAATTATGAAGAGGTAAACAAGGAGATGGAAGAAGTCATTGTAAACTAAATGACTTTTGTAACTAGAATTGCAGAGAAGAGCACAAAGTTAGGGGGAGCAATCCTTATGTCTATTGAGCAGAGTACTCTAGAAGTAGTTGCAAAGAAGGTAAGGACACCAAGATGACAGACTTATCTTCGCAAATCTCTATTGGGACTAACACCATGCATGTTGGTGCCATAAAGGTGACCGTAAACATTGTAAATTAAAGATTCTTTTAAGGATCTTGGGCCAAACATTGTTGGAAATATCATTGATTACTCTAGTTCAAATGAGGAAGAGGAGAAGAGGAAGAATGAAGAAAAGGAGAAAAAGAAAAAAGAAGAAGAAAGGAAGAAAAAGCAAAGAGAAGAAAATGTAAAGAAATAGAAAGAAGAAGAAGAAAATAAAAAGCAAGAAGAAGATAAGAAAAAGGAGGAAGAAGAACAAAGCAAGAAGAAATCAGAAGAAGACGAGAAAAAGAAGAATGAGGGAGAAAAGAAAAAGAAGGAAGAAGAGGAGAAGAAGAGGAAAGAAGAAGAAGAGAAGAGGAAGAAGGAAGAAGAGAAGAAAAAGAAGGAAGAAGAGGAGAAGAAGAGGAAAGAAGAAGAAGAGAAGATAAAGAAGGAACAAGAAAAAAAGAAGAGAAGAGAAAGGAAGAAGAAGAAGAGAAGAAGAAGAAGGAAGAAGAAGAAGAGAAGAGGAAAAAGAACAAAGAAATCAAAAGAAAGGAAGATGAGAAGAAGAAAGAGTATGAGGAAAAGAGAAGAGAAGGAAAAAAAAGGAAGAAGAAAGAAGAGAAGTAGGAGAAGGCAAGTGCACCCACGCAACACTAATAGGTTCAAATGATGATGATCAAACAGAGTTGATATCGTCCCTCTACAAGATTATCAGCAAGAATAAGCAAGTAAAGAGTTTGTAGAAAACTCTTATGGATGTAATTGAAAAGTTACAAGGAACATTGACAATGAAATGTTTCGATCCTAATCCAGAGGATAGAGCCAAAGCTGTGATTCAAGCATTTGATGTTGAATTCACAAATTTATCAAAGGTAGCAGTAGCTCAGGCACAAGAAAAGTATGATGCTCAAATGTTTGACAATGTATGTTAGAACAACAAAAATGATTTGGGAGCTCTTGATGCTTGCATCAAGGAACTGAGAAGTTGTGAACTTGAAGGCAAGACCTTACATGCAAAATGTGTCATGTCTTTTAGTTTGACCAAAGACATTGATGGGAAGCTGAAGAAAAATCATGATGAAGTCAAGGCATTGACAGATGAGCTAAGCCAACCTGGTGTCAAGATTGCAAGAATTGAAACAAAGGTCAGATAGACTTATGATGAAATAAGTCTATTAGAAGTCCGCAAGGAAAGGATTACAAAGAGGTTCTCACTTCTGAGAGAACAACTATCTGTAAAGGTAAGCACAATTGAGTAGCAGGTAGAAGAATGTCTAACAAATAAGACATCATTTGATAAGTTTATTGACCTAAATGTAGTTGAGATTGCATCCTATGGATTATGCACTCTCCTCAACATATCAGAGGGAGTAAAAGACACATGGGAGAAGAGCATCAAGAGTCTGAGAATCAATTTTGTAGACTGTATTTCTTATCTATCAACCTAGAGAAGAGGAAATGAACTAAAATTTTGACATGTAAATCAGTTTTGACACCTTTCTCATTGATGTCAAAGGGGGAGAAGAGTACAAGAAAATGTTATAGTATATAATGTAAGAGGGAGTAATAGTTACATACTAAAGGGGAGCAATGTTACTTACTATTGTATTAGGAGATATAAGGAAAAATGATTATAAATATAATGATCCACAATTTTTGTAATTTTAAGTTTTGTAGGCCAAATGTTGAAAAAAAATTGTATGACATTTTGGGACTTAGCCAATTTTCTCATATGTTGCCACCAATGCCAAAGGGGGAGATTGTTTGCAATATGTCTAAGTAGGATGAGTTAGGGTTCTCATTTATGGCAACATATATCTCAGGATGAGATGGTAAAATGTAAAGATGAAGATCCTATAGTCAGAGATTGAAAATTGTTTAAGTGTTAGACAGTTTTACTAGCAGTGCAGAAACAGTTTTTGATAATGCTTTGTTTACAGAGATATTTGGCACATACACAGTTAAGGACAGGTAGTACAGACTTTCCACATGGCATAACTAATTGCACAATAAAATATGATCAGTACGACATCAGATATATTAGATTTACTAGTAAAGGAAGTGAACAAAGCAGAATAGAGCACAACAGTAAAAGATGAATAACAGGTTAAGGAATTATTTTGGTTATGAAATAATTAATTAATTATTTAGGGATGCATCCTAGATGTTAACCCTAAGCTAGCATGAGCTAATTTTGTATTTAGCTAAATGTGTGTAAGCATCAAGGTCGACTAAACAGAGTTTTGTAATAAGTAAAGGATGTAAGAAATCATAACTTGTGAAGTAATGTGCAAGTATGCGAACTAGGTATATGATATGCGAACTTATGTGAAGGATATGTGATGTGAATTCTGATAAAAGAACAAAGATATGTGAAGTACAGTAGTCCATAGTAAAGATGTTTTTGTATCTATCTCTTTTGTATAAAGGCACTATATTGTATAATTGCATGCGAGGGTTGAGGCTTTTAATGAGGCCTAGTCCTCTAACAAGGATAGAGACACTATATGTATTTCATAGACTCCTACAGGGTCAATTTCCTTCACAGGATTCTTTTGTTTAGTGGATCATTTTGTGGGTACCATCCCCATAGGGGTTTTCCTTGGCCAGGGTTTCCCTAGTTAACAAAATATGGTATTATGAGTTCTCTTTGTGTATGGATTTATTCAGTGTTCAACATTGTTGGTTTACTTTCATATGTATGTTGTAAAGTAATTAACAATATTCAATTGTGGGCAAAATGATTATCTATTTCTAACAGTGGACCATCCAAGTCTCCAAATGACTTTTTGCAATAAGTCTCATTACTTTGCTCGAAAGAAAGATGATGTAGACAATATCATCAATAATGTAACCCTTGGTCATGTCTACATGCTTGATTTCCTATTTCTTGGGGTTCTAGTGATCAAGTATATATCTTGCACCAAGTAGGTGGAATACCTTCTCATTATTGTATGTCTGAATGTATAAGACAATCTTTCCAAGTACACTTTTAACCACCTCCTCCAACGTGTAGTACTAAGCCAATGTCATAATCAACTTAGAGGACTAGACAAACAACGAGTGTGATGCTCTATTCACTGAGTCACTCTACATGAGTGACGAGATCATCTCTGATCTCGCATGTAGTTCATTGCATAGCACTAGGAACTTGTTCCAATCTATGTATTTGAGTTCTATGCAATGGTCTCAAAATGTAAATCAATGAATCTCGGCTTCTTTGGTATGTCTTGGAACTTGAAGGTTACCAACTTAGGTGTGATCTTCACGGCTAGAAAAGATGATGATGTCATTGTAAATAGCACAAAAGGTTAAACATCATAATAATGTAGCCTGGATGTCAAAATGACGCTCAATGGTCAAACAAAATTGGGGAAAAAATAGGAGACTAGGTCAGAAAACCAAGGAAGATACAAGTTGCACGCTAGCGCACATGCATAGGGTGTGCCTATTGCATTGATACCTAGCTAAGAGGGTTTGTGTGAGTTGGCCTTTGAGGTTTGCATAGATAATGCAGTTGCAAAGGTACACTAGGTGTGCAACTATGCACCATTTGTTTGTGTGCTTGTGTGTGAGCATGGTGCTTGGGGGGGTGAATTGCTAGAGGTCATGCAACCTACCCGAGTGCATTGGGGTTTTATCTTGGTGTCATGGGAGTTAGTGCACACGACAAAGTTTGGCGAAACATCAGAGGGTGCAAGGGTGTGATGGTGTGCCGATCAAGAGCTCATAAGCAACAATGACTACAATTGGAGGAAGGGTCCCCTATTTATAGGCACAGGTTACGTAGGATGTGCACATGACGCACCTTGCCAAAGTCTACAAGTGCACCTTTTGGCCTTGTGTGAAGGGGTTGTGGAGTTGTGCACTTAGCATAGTTGTGTTAGGTGTGCAACTACGCACCTTTTCCTTAGTGCAACAATGGCCTCTCCCTACTACCAGATTGTGGACAACGATGCCCTACCTGAATCATAAAGCCAACCCACAGTAGTCCCACTTCCCAAGGTGTCTCAAAATTTGCCCTATTTTGGAGAGCGAGTCCCTACAACTTAAAAATGACAAAAGGGGCTCTCTGTTTTCAAGTCAAAAATGGGGTGTGTTGTGAAGCCACAACTCTTGGGAATGGATGTACATATTTATATTGCTTAGTGACTTAAGCTCTTTTAGTGAATGACAATCATTTAATATTTGCAAAAGGAATGAACTTCAGTAATTGTCATGTTTAGGTAAAATTAAAAAAGTCTAACATGTTCAAGTAGAATGTAGAGAGATGGAACACCTTGTACGGAAAATAGCTCTACATTGCCTACATTAGGTTTTATGGTCATTGCCATAGTTATATGAAATAGATAAATAAAAAAAATATTGAAGTATACTATTTTAATTCTAAGGAGATAAATTCACAACATAAGTTTAAAAAAAAGTATATTCAATATTTTTATGAAGTTGTTAAGATTTTGTACATATAGGGTTCCTGGTGGAAGATTTACTTTCGATAGCAATATTTTCAATTTGAAAACTGGGAGACAAAAAACCTAAGTTCTTAAGGTTCTAAAGACGAAGTGTCTAAATTTGACTATTTGACAATCAATTTTTTATTCTTCAAGTCTTGAGACATCATGACATGTTTAGATTTGATTAAAAATGATATAAAATTTTACTCACCTTCAAAATTTGTCTACTACAATTCAATTTCAAACTCTTATAGAACTACCCTTCAATGTTCAATCTGAACAAAACTATAGCTTGTTTAACATTCTAAGCTCAAATTTTAATTATGTTTTGATTGAAGATAAAATTTAAAATCACAAAGAGGAGATCCTCAAGGTCTAATATTTCAGTCATTTTTTAAACACTCAAAGAAATCAGTTGATGCAAAAAAAACATGATTATGTTTAAGATCTATTAAAATGTATACACAAAAAAATCTCTCAAAAGATTAACAATAGACAATCGACAAACTCCAGTAACATGTAAAATTTGGTTGTGGAAGTAGCCACCAAATATCTAAAAGCCTAATTGAACTTGCAAATATCAAAGAATGTAAATAAAACGAAAATTTTGATACAATGAACATTTTTAATCACATATAGGGCAAGGATAGACATAGAACAACATAAGATCATGACAAATATTTTAATCTAACAATATGAAACACTAAGAATTAAATATCATATCTACTTTTTTAAATAGACTTAATTAACAAGTATGAATAGGATCTAGATTGTGAACTAATTATGTAATAATCATCTGTAACAAGTATGAATAGGAGCTAGATTGTGAACTAATTATGTAATAATCATCTATAGGACCTCAATAGTCATCTGTTAGGATAGCAAACATAAAACAATTTTAGTATATATGGTAAATTGTGGAATATATCCCCAACCATACTAATGTGGGAAATATGGAAAGAAAGGAATAGGTGAATCTTCAGCAACATTGAATTGAGTGTGAATTCCCTCGTCAGCAAAGTAGAAGCTATCATAACAAAAGTTATGAACAACTATTTAAGAAAATTTGGCAAAATTGAAGGGTCGTTCAGAGAATGGGACGGAACAATGAAAAAAAATTGGACCTTCTTGATCAACCCCCCATTAGTCTATGAGAAAAAAAGATCAAAAAGAAAGAAAAGAATGCATATGGGAAGTGTCACCAAAAGGTTGGATGAAACTTAACTTTGATGGAGCATCAAGAGGTAATCCAGGAAAAGAAAGAATAGGTTGCATTATAAGGTCAAACATTGGAAAATGGATCACTAAAAGAGCCAAACCCCTACGCATCTCTTCTAACAATATAGAGGAATTAGAAGCACTTAGGGAAGGACTAGAATTAAGTTTTAAAAAGAGGATAAAAAGAATAATCATAGGAGACTCCCAAATTATTATTAATGCCATTAAAAAATGTAAAACTCCAAACTGGGTGATGAACTCTAAACTTGAAAATGTTCTAAGCTTAATTGACTAGTTTGAAGAATCGAGGTTCCAACACATATATCAAGAAGCTAATACAAAAGCAGATGTTTTAGCAAACAAAGGAGTTCAAGGTGAGGATTTTATTCTCAAAGCCTTAGCATCGTCCTAGTTTTGATTCATGTAGTGTAATACACTTCCCCTTTTCGTAACTTTTGGGCTTTTTCCTTTCTCGTTTTTATCCCATACTTTTTAGTAATGAGACATATAATCACATGTTAGAGTTTCCCAACTCCAATCATTTAAGTATAATTTAGCCAGCAAATCCATAATCATACCTTTTCAAGGCTTTTAGACTCATCAGGTCATGATCACTTAACAAGTGACGTGTTCTGCTCATGTTAGATCCTTCCTTAGATCTAGTCTATTTAATTTTGGCCTTTTAGCAGATTTTTTAGTTGTCTTGGTGTATTTTGTCTAGTATTAGCTTTAATTTGGAGTCTCTATGGAGTTAGCAATTGCACTATACCATGTGTTGGAGATTAGAACTATCGCATTTCAGGGATCTGTTAAGCCCGAGAGATGGAATAGAATTTTAAACCTGATAAATGATATGTCTAGGTTTGTTGTTAACTGGGCTTTAAGGGAGAAGGCTTTCAACTATGATTTCACCTGGCGAACTAATAGCTCTATTATTGGCTTCTTCATAGGTTTTCTAGCTAGGGCAAACATTGGGAGTTGGGAGATCATTCGGCTTTGTTATAACATTTTCGACCCCCCTTGGTTGGTAGGTTTGGAGAATGTTGTCCTCTGTATTGATCATAAGCTCAAGGTTTCCTTCCCTAAAATCTAGATGGCTTATCCCTCGGGCAGCCCAAGGTTAGCTAGTGTCGCTATGAGGCCTTCTTTATACATCTAGGATAATATCCAATCCTATTCAGTTTGGCCTAAAATGGAAGCTAGTATTAATTTTCTGCTACATTGGAGGGGAATCATAGAAGACCTAGACAAGAAGTGGTTATATGAGTTCCTTCATATGTTTGAGGCCTACATTGAACCAGGGGTGGCTTTCGATGATCTCGACAAATTGGAGTTTACAACATTCCCAAATATGTTAAAATTGAGCAAAGAGCAATTGGCATATGTGTTTCCCTCCAAATCAAAGGTAGACAAGTTGGATAAAGCTGCAGATATCATCATGGTGTGTTGGAAGAAAGATGAGGAAGTATAGCTCTCCTTTATTTGGGTGGAGGCATTTTTGCATAGTTTTCATCATCTTCTATTTTAGGGCTTCTTGTTCTAGACAAGGCAACTTTATTTTTTTTATGGTTGGTAGGGTGATCCTCTTTCTCATCTAGGGTTGGTTTGCTTTCCAATACTACTAGTTTTGGTTCCACAACATGGTGTTTTGGCATCTAGCTTTTTGGTTTTACTGTTAACCTACTCTTCATGGGAATATTTTGCATTTTCAAACATGCATGTACAAATATTACTATAAATATAAAGTGTAGGTTTGTTGAATTTTGGTTTGTGCTAGCTCCTTTGTCTCCACCTTTGTTTATGGTTTGGCCTATATTCTCTTTATCTTTCTTACTCTTGTAGTTATATGTATGTAATCAGCAATGCATTTTTGGTAAGCAGCTTTTCCAGCGATCGTTATGGTATCTTCTAATAGGTCTCTCATTACAGCTCGTGTAATGGAAGGGCCCTCAGTGTACAAGTGGGATAGGATCATTATTAAACTATCAACATTGGAACAAAACATAGATCTCAAAATAAAATTAGATCCAGTCAAAATAAATCTAAACACTAAATTAGGAACTTTAGAACTCTATCTTCGTGCTCATTTGGTAGCTAATTTGAATCAAAGTAGTAAAGTATTAAAAAATAACAAAATCACAACTAACCTTAGGAAATTATCTACAATAATCAAATCTACCTAACAATTATCTTGCAGATAAAAGATAGTACTGATTTCAAATTATCTAAAATTAAAGAGGATTAGTCCTTAAGTATTAAGTTACAAATCAGAAAAGTGTTTTGTCTTACTTTTATCCTTTCCAAAGCAGTATTTAATTTAATGTATAGTACTAACCTCTTAATATCAAGTTTGTAGTGATTTGTGATCATAGAATTTCAATTTTCCACTCCGCATCGTAGGAGTACAAAGCTTAAAAGGATATCAAGAAAAAACTCAGTTTGTGAATAAGAGATGTCGGTGATCTTTTGATTAAAAAGGAACAAAAGGAATTTGATTTATCTTCAACACTCCATATGTTTTAAACACATTTAGAACATAAATTAATATTAGGATGATCAAAATGTAAAACTGAGGAATGTCCCTTTTACAAATGTATTTTGTAAAAGACTAAGGTATCGGGTAAGACTGAAAGTTTTCTTCTACATTCTTTCCTACCGCTGCTTGTTTGAACAAAGAAACATGTAATCATAATTTTTAATACAATATAATATGAAAGCTCCGACCATTTACCAATCAAAAAAAAAATTATGTAATAATCATATTCACTCCAACATAATGTTCTATTACTTTATGAAACATTTTGCTACCTACCTTAAAGCTCCTGAGGAAAAACAAAATCCTTCCCAGCAAATCCAAAGAGCAGATTATTCTTTAAATCCTTTCCAACAAATCCAAAGGGCAGTTTATTCTTTAGGAGGAGCCCATCTCTTTAAACAGTATTAACTATTCTATTATTTATTTATTGTATAATTGACACCAACTTCCAAAAAATTCATGAGTACAAGACCATCTTTCTAATCTATACAACGTAGGAAGAGACCAACTTTTTAGTGATGGCATTTTAGAATGCATCTATTTGCCAACCATTCCAAGAAATTTAAAATTGATGTCCATTGTTTATATATTTCCATGTTTAATTTAGTTTATCTTACTATGATGAACATTTACATTATTCCTAGTACAACCCTTAAATTATAATCATATACCTAGAATTTAAAGAGAACATTGATTTAAATAACTATCAAACCATCTCAAAGCTTCAACAGTTCAATTCACATGCTGCGAGTAAAAAGTTCATTCTTAATCTTCTCAATAGATTTGTCAATTCGATTTTCAAGTAAATTTGTAAATTTGTCTTACGCAAATGTAATTTGCAATTTATATCTACGTAAAAAAATATAAGAATGTTTAATTAACATCCATTTACAGGATGTGCTTTTGTCAATACTGTTATAATTCTCCCAAAAACTAAAGCAACGAATGTAATATTCCACGCATACAATAAAATATAAGTATGCCAAATATAAGGATGTGCTTTTGTCAATACTGTTATTATTCTCCCAAAAACTAAAGCAACGAATGTAATATTCCACGCATACAATAAAATATAAGTATGCCTCATGTTTGAAACATTACATATAAAATTCGGTAAATAAAACTCACAGTTCTTCTCTGCACACAGAGAATTGTACTCTCTTAACATATTAACTTACATATGCTTTTCTATCAACATAATCATTGTGACTCCTTTTGATGCAACTGCTACTTAGAAGTGTTCTTTGAGTGGATATCATTTTTAAATTTTGCTTGTGTTGATTGACGCAATTATTTATTCATTTTCAGGGTATCAATTGTGATGTTAATCAATTAGCAGTAAGAAGGAGATGAAAGAAAATAATTCTAAGAATAACAAGAAAAAAGGGCAGAGGCAAGAAGAAAGCAAATGCCTCGTAAACAAATATTAGAAAAAGAAAGATGCAAGTATATGACCTAAAAGAATGTTGATTTGCAATGGGGGCAGCACAATAGGAGCTCCAATGCGCACGGAAATTTTAGGGCAGCAAGAGTTCAAATTCCTCTTCATAAAATATATTTAAATAATCAATACCAACTGATGTAGGAAAAAATTTCTCTCCCAACTCCGATGACAAGCTTTGGTATGTCCAGACTATACAAAAATGTGACTTAGGCAGTAGGGTGGCATTCAATTTGATACAATTGAGCAAACAGATTTGTTTTCATAACTGTAACAATGGATCGAATACATTGAGTCAAGAAAATGGATACAGAAAAACTCCAAGGTGTACATGCCTCTTAATAGAATGTCCTTTATGAAAAGGATCCGAAATGCTTGGTGACCAAAAGTCTAAGTTGACTAGCAAGGGCTCCAATGGGAACCTGTTGGAATCCAATCATCCAATACACTTCAATTCCAACTGCTAGTAAACTCTTAGATTTGAAGATTTTGTTGCAGCTTCAATAAGACGATACATCCACCGGTCCAGCATTCCTATACAAAACAGAAATTGAGAACACAGATACTATTTAGTATTCAATGAAATTTAAATGTTTCCATAGAAACCACTAGGAGTTTAGGATCTTACCTGCCAGAAAATGCACATAACTTTTACAATGAAACTTATTTTGATCAAATCAATAACTAAATAAATAAATAAAGCATGAAAGTTTAAATATAAATAATGCTTCTTTTGTGTTGAAAACCTGTGAGAGCAAATGTGCCCCCAAGCACAGCACAAAGACGTGTAATGAAATGAGTGAAACTACGTCTTTCCTCCCTTATGGTTACAGTAATTGGAGAAAGATCATATAAAAAGTATACAGCTGCAACAAGAAAAACTACGTGGATAAGTAATACTTTTACAACCTCAAAAACAAAAAAAAATCACATCAATAGATATGCAACTAACCTGGCCAGGACCTTTCATACTCCTTTGTTGGAACAAAGTACTCTGTCACAGAAAATTGATTGGTTGGTAAAACTTCCCGAGATAGATACTTGTATTCGGTAGGTACAACCTGCAAAGAGATCTTAAGGTCAAACTAGTTCCCCAAAAGTTGCATCATAAATTTTTTGCATACTCAATAGAGAAGTGTTTTACTTTTATTTATTTAGAAAGCCATGTAACTACAAAGCAAATAAGCATTAAGCTTTAGCACACCAAAGATTTTCTATGCCTTCCCTATGTAATCGAAATGCCTCATTTTCTTGATGAGTAGTAGCAAAAACGTTTTATGAAATGGACTGTATGAGAAAACAAGTTCAAACTAGTGCAAGATTAACCTTCACATAATATTTAAACGTTCCACTGGTATCTCGAAGAATGCGAACAGTTCCATCCAATGGATTGTGTATTCCAGGGTATTTTGGCCCGAACGAAAGATCATGAACAATGTGACTGACATTAACATGTGTTGCATCCCCAAATATCTGATAGAATAACCACAAAATTGTGAAATGAGTTGCAAAGATTCAAAATACAGAGCTACAATTAAAACTCTTTGAATATTAAAAGGTGAAAACAAATCTATCAGTCATGTTGAAGCCAAAGTTGGATGGAAACAGATACATTATCAGACATAGATGAATACAGCTAATTTTCAAGACCTCATAATACAAATATGGCTAGATACAGCAATTATAAAAAATACACTTACACAAACACGTGCATATGTTTAAACGCATGTATAAACATATGTAATTTTTTGTGTATTTGTGTTTGTATGTGAAAACAAACTGTGTTCAATGTTTTTCTTATTCAATTTTTAAATGTTTTTTCATACTTAAGTGCAGTTACATACTTTATATTATTGGATATGGCCCAAATATTAACTCCTACATGAATACCCTCTGGATACGGCATCCATCCCACATCTGCAAGTATCATGTACATATCCGATACCTGATATGCAGATACATGTATCTGGCAACTTCGGTCAAATCATGTCTAGTTACATGTTTGGAATTCATGTAGAGTTGACCAGTAAAAATTAATTTTCTAGACCTATACACAATTTGTGCTAATTCACAAAGTCTGGGCTACATTTAAGATTGTATTTTCATTCACGATAGGGAAGAAGAGTATTGATACAGCTGCACTTACTAAGTTGAATCGTGTAATATAAAATAAGAGTATCTTCGTGGATGTCTCAAGTTCTGAATCTAATTCTCCATTTAATTAAAGGGAAATAGTCTAGTTCACAAAGTCTGAGCTACATTTAAGATTGTATTTTCATTCACAATAGGGTAAAACAGTATTAATAAAGTTGCACTTATTAAGTTGAATTGTGTAACATAAAATGGGAGTATTTCTGTGGATGTCTCAAGTTCTGAATCTAACTCTCAATTTAATTAAAGGGAAATAGCGCATAAACTTGCATATATCACTTTGAGGGAATGCTAGTACCAACTGAAAGGACTGATGCCTGTCACAAGGCCTTCAACTCAAATTTATCTTATTTTCTGAAGTTATGTGAGGATATATTGATATAAAATTAATTTTCCTCAACCAAATAAACTTTGACAACAAACCATAAGTCAAAATAAGAATCCTTTAATGATAGAGACCTGCTGAGCAATAATAATATTCAAGCCATGCACTGAAATGTGGAAGTTTCCAGCGACCCTCTGAACATCCAGAACACCAAAAACCTGAGTATATAAAGCAAGTCAGCTCATGTTGACCATAGTATATGCATATTTAGAACAGAAACTAAAAGCATTTAAGCAGGCTATAAAAACTATACTTTCATGAACAGCCAAAACTTAGTTGTCTAAAATCTTTCTAAACATCAAAAACAGAATATTAAAGTACTAATTGTGAGATGTACCCGACATCCTTCACCATCATCTAGCGCACGCTTGACGTCTTTTACCATTTTCTCAGGATCATTTCCAAATCCATGTAAGTGTTTACTGTCCTTGTGATGATCAGTAACACCACCTGTTACAGAAAAGCAAAATTTTGTAAAACTTTTTCCCTCCTTTCTACTACACTACCATTGAAATGACAAAAATGCTTAGCACTCCTGCATTATTGAAAACAATAACTAGGACACTTACAAAGATCAAACAAACATAATTCTACAAACATATGCAGTATAATGTTAATATGATGCTGTCTGTCACTTAGAAAAGTAAGGAATAGATGTATATATTCCTGCAACTGTAAGGAATAGATGTATATATTCCTGCAAGACAGTAAAGTGTAAGCACCATAGTTACAAGACTCACCCGGACTTAGCAAGTCTCAAGGCAGGCAAAGTGAACCAATTTCCAAAGACTCAAGACCTGGGTACCTGGTGAGTCTGCTCAGATTCACCATTTACCTCAGATAAAAAATTAAAAATTAAATAAGATAAAAAGGTTAAAACACTAAAATCTAACCACTCTAAAACGACCTCTAAACACTCTCACAGAACATTTATCCATTTGTGAACACAAGGATGAACAAAAATGGGTATCAAAGCTAAAGATTGCATGCCACTGAAACAAAGCAAATTTGAAATGATGGTTTTCTATTCTGAATCTTCTATATTTTTTTCATTTTTTTCAAAGTTAATCTGTCTTTTGCATTTCTAAATTTTGGATTCATGGAACAATCACTAGTTTTTCGGTCTCTCTTTTACTAAACAGATCTTGCTGCTTTCATAAATTTTATCTGCTTTTAATTGCAAATACTAGCTATTTTTCCTGTATTTTAAATTATTTTTATCCTAGTTTGTTTAATGACCCCAAATATTAATTTACTTTAAAATTACTTGTACTGACAAGTAGGAGATATTTTCCACAGCAAGTCAAATTGGGATATTAAGATCAGGATTCAGCTGTGTAGTTTTTGAGTCAAACTCATTGAACCATGTTTTATGAGTAGTGCACACAAAAACATCTCTCATTACAATGAATAGAACACTTAGCACCATGGTTACGGGGGACCCGTCTCCACCCTAAAAGACACGTCTCGGAGATGGAGACGTGTTTCAGACTTTTTGCATCTTTGGAGACCTCAAAAAAGGTTGGAGACTTCATGAAGAAGTTGACGAAATCTTCCAGTCTCCTCATCCAAAAAGTGAAGTCTCCCCGATGTCTCCTTAATGAATTGCCCCCAGTTGTACTACCATCAAAGAACCTGAGTTGGAGTGATGATTATTTGGAGAGCATGATAGCTGAAGACCTTGAGATGGAAGATCACAACCTTGTGGAGTATATGATAGTACCATCCATAGTTTGCAAACTCTCTGAGTACTTCCCGAGTTGCTGAGTACTCTCCATTGTTTTTGCTGGGCGAGTACTCTCAACTTTAACTCACGCATTTTTATAGACACAAAAAGCTAGGGGTAAAAATGTTGATGCAGGTAAAATGCTGGTTAAAATGTATTTTTCACATTTTTTGCTACAAAACCATGCATTTTCATTTACAAGATGTACATTTTTTATTTAATACATTTTGTTACAGAGAATTTAATATTTAGTTCTTTCTAAGTTGCTGAGTTTTTCCTGAGTTTTTGTTGAGTTTTCTCCGGGTTTTTGCTGAGTAGAAAATTTTGGGATTGTCGAGTACTCTCTAAGTCCAAGTTTGCAAACTATGGTACCATCAACATGCTAGTACTAGATAGATTTCTGGTTTTTGTTTACTGTACTAAGTTTGTTCATTTTTGTTTCCATATCGGCAATTTAGCATCATACTATACTTTTATGAATTTAAAATTGAAAATGTAATAATAATCTCAGCAATTATCAATCTGATATGATGATGATCACGTGCAATATTCGAAAAACAAGTATGACTATGAGATATACTAATGAAATTATGTGAGTTTGCAATATTTGACTCTACATTAATGCAACATTACTAATATTATTTACTTTAGTCTTTTAGTTTTACAGTATTACTATTTTGCATTTAGTATTAGAGTCTTTAAACTATTAAAAAAAACTTGTCGTCTCCAAGTTGTTGGTGTAAATAAGTATTCATTATTTACACTTTACTTAAATTTACTTAGGTCAATGCATTATTTTATTATTTATTAGTTTGATACCAAGGAGTTTGCGTACTCTTAATGAGTTGTCATGTTGACAACACAAGAGTAAACAACTCTAATTTAGCACATGGTGTCTACAACACTGGAGTTTGCATAATTAACTGAGTTGTCATGTAGACAACACAGTAGTTTGCACTCTTAATTAAGCACATAGTGTCTACAACATAATTTTACGTGACACACCTTTGTAGATGTATCCTCTCATCATCGCACTAACTCCTGTGCTTAATGGAGGATAATCCACACTTGGTGGACATGTGCTTAGTTGTGAGGCTTATCATATTGATAACTCCTAAACATTCTAGAAGCATTCTAAAGGCCTTTATATTCAGGCACTCCTAGTGTGTATGTACATGACATTACATCAATTGAATATCATATTGTTATTCTGATCATACTTTGGTCCATTATGTGCTTGTGCTTGAGTTCCTTAATCTTGGGTGATTTTGCTCTAAGGCAAATTCTTACATGGTATTAGAGTTGAAGGAATTTCTCTTCACGTAGCCATTCGAGACCATTTTTTTGCTTCACCTCTTGGAGGTCCTTGACCTAGATCCGGAGTATCGCAATCATTAGGAGCGTCTAGAGCCAAAGCGGACCTCGCCATTGCTTCCGAAACGTTGATTCGATGAAATTTGACTATAAATCTGTCTACCCTAGGCCATAGTCGAATTTGAGGCAAAAAAAATTTGCAAACCAGCACCCGATTTGCAAATCCGGTATGGTCATTTATTAGATCTACGAATTTATTTTTAGATCTGAATGTAATGACCCTACTCAAATCTGATCCCAAAATGCTGATAAAGGTTCAAGAAAACACTTTGCATCAAGGGTCATATGACTGATATAAAATTTCAGTTTGCTTTTATGGCTCTTTCCTTCACTTAGCATCAATAAGAATGCTTGCAAGAAGACTCTGAATTGACTAAACAATGACCTAATATGAATGTGCAACTTATTTTGACAATATTCAATGCATATTTGTACTAAAAACTACTTGGAATATGCCGTTACAACAAATAGTAATTATGACAAACACTTTGGATGCAACCTATGATGGCGTTAATGCACTTATAGCCAAGTGGCATTAATACAAACACGTGGTATGCAGAATTATAACATTATTTATGCCAAAAGAGAACCTACAGCCAATTGACATTTTGTCAAACAATTGGCATGCAAACTAATAAGCTGATCATGAATGATATATTCAATTACACTATATCAGACCAGCAAATTATGTATCCTTTATTGCTCATAAAATGTTAACTACAATGCTAGTATGAAATGGCCAAGACTCTTGGCTTACATCCGCAAAAATAATGCTTAAATCTGTTACAACTTTCACCTACAGCCTTACCTTCTAATATGCATCTAAATGATAAGAACAATGCATGTAATATCCAAAGGAACCTGATTGTAGATGGCTGTAATAATTTTCTCCAATGCTGCCTTTCTGCTTTGCTTTTTCCGATCTGCTTTTTCGCTTTGCTTTTTCACTTTGCTTTTTCACTTTGCTTTTTCGAATTGCTTTTTCAAATCTGCTTCCAAAAACTCAAACCCTCAGGTAGTCTGAGTATACAAATTAAGCTCAACTTGAAATGGCTGAATACCACTTCCAAAGTGCAACCCTTCAGAAGATCTTTCACTTCCTCAGTTATGCGATCTACTGAAAGTTATCGTTCCCAAAGACCAATAGACTATCTGAAACCCTTGGCTTCACAATAGACCATGTGATTGATGTCAAGAAAAATGATAAAAACTGGATGATGAGAATGAAGCCCAGGATGCCTATTTATTCTTTTCTCCACTTTCTCCAGAAACTTCTAGAACATTATTTTTATTTTATTTATTAAGTGACTTTATAAGATATTTTTCAAGTCACTTTATTAAATTAATTAAATATAAAGTTACACTTTTAATATTTATTTATTTGATAACTTTATAAATAATTAACTTATTTATTTAATTAAAACAATTAATTAGTCATCCTCATAAGATATTCATTATTTTGGACAACTTAATTAATTAAATTAATTAAATCAAATTACCGCCAAAACGGGGACATTACAGTCCGCCCCTCCTGAAATTGCTTGACCTCAAGCAATTCACCACCTGGATCCCACAAGAAGAGCTGTATAATGTCCCTGACATCGCCAAACAATTCCTGCAACATTTGCTCAATCCATCTATCATTCTATCGTACCAACTCAATACCACCAACGCATTCCACTGGCCTAAGCGGAATGTACAACCCAACTCTACAACAATGGTGAACATTCCCGAATGAAATTGTACCCAGTATGGAGAATCCACATACTGTACAACTCCTGCAATCAACACAACTCTGCAGATCACTGGCCACTATCTCATAACCATAACTCCCATGCATCGTTGATGGCGAATATTCATCACATGATAGATAGCAAGAACTAGAACCCAAACCAAATCTGACGGCCATCAAGTCCTCAACACCTAGATCTAATGCAAACTAATGAACATACCCTACAATGTAATGCTGATTAAAAGAACCAGCCTCAGTCGACAGCTCGCCATACACAGGTGATGCAACTCACTGCAACTGATCACTAACCAAACCGGAACTAACTACTACTTTCAAAGATATTGCCAAGGAAGTAGTGTCACTAGCAGGAACCATGCCAACTGCTGGCTCACCAACATCACACGTGATCTCTGATACAACATCACTAATCTCCTTGTCATTCATAGTAGAGACCACCACCAAGTCAATCATACCTCCATGCTCAGCTACAACGCCCAACTCAACTGAACCTGCCTCCAATGGAGACGAACCAAACATGCCAATACGGGTATCAAAGACAAATATGTCCTCATCTCCACTGCCTCTATCAACCTTGACCATGGACATCCTCGGATCACCAGACACCACGGTCTGTGACTGTACAGAATCTAATAAAGACTGAAGTCACTCTAACTCCATGGTCACCTCAGCCAAATGATAATATGACTCCTCGAAAGCCAACTGTGTACTCTCAAGGAACTCAGAAGTCACCTCGAGCTGTTGAGTAAGCTCACTCACCTCATCTTCCTTGACCAATAATGCGTCATATGCTGTATTGCCTCACTCCATAAGATAATCTTTGTTGGCTACCAACTACATATAATTCTGTCTCAGAATTCGGATTGCCTCCCATAAAGAGTGGATCTCTATCAAGGAAAGATAACTGCCTCCCTAATCATCACTAGTAAGAGAACCCCATCCGTAAAATGCTAACAACTGACGAGCAGCATCGAAATGCTCACAAGCGATAGCAATGTCTCACTCACTAACTCTCAGCTAACTAGACACATGATTGTGCTGGCTGGTCGAACTCCTATACTCTACCCCTGGTACACTATCCAAAGGAGTAACCTCAGAATAGCTATCATCTGTAATACTGCTATCCAAATTCTGCAAATCAACTACTGAACTCATATCATCAAACGAAGTGACTGAAGCATCAACATAAACTTTTGTATCAAAGGAACCTGCTGAAGAGGCTAAGTCCTCAACACAGTTAACAACATCCTCCTCAGTGTCATCTGTAATAATCAAATCCTGGGACTCTTCTGTAAATTCTGTCATATCTGAGGGATCATCAACCCATTCCATCAAGAATGGTCGACTGGATACATGAACAATGCCAACTAATTCCAGCATCAGACAAGTTGCTGGCATAGATGAGAACTACACCTGGTAAACTACTAATCAAGTCCATGATAGTGCAACAGATACTACTACCAAAGAATGCTAGATATCTCCGATCAAAACAATCCCAAGTACTGAGATAAGGATTCCAACATCTAATCCACGAACGGAAATCAACTGGCAACTCAAGTAAACTCCTCACCTGAGTAATGTGAACAATACCAACTGACTTCATGCACCTATTTACTGTACCCACTACAATCTCTGAATCCGGAGTGTGAATGCTAGACATACTCATATCATCATCATCATGTGACCCGACTGTAAAAAAAAACTGAGTCCCTACCATATGCGCTAACTCCTGAACTGAACTCACCTCGAGACGAACTCGTCCACATGTCTCTCAAAATCCTGGAGAGCCAACTGAGTATACATCAAGGAATTTCGAGTATCCTCCAGCTCATGAGAAAATCAATCGACCTCCTCTTCCTTCTTCTTCAATGCATCTAAATATATCCCCACAAGATTAAGGAGATGATTGCGATCTGAAAGTAGGTGTATGTAACTTACCTTCATTGCTTTCATGCCTTCCTTGATCTATTATAAGTCGTCACAAGAAGAACCTGTTGTGACTCCTTTCTATCTCTCCTGCAATTTTGTCATCCAAATGTGATTCTCGATCAATCCATGCATCCTGTCATGATGAGATAAAGCCACGACAATATCCTTTTTCTTTGTCTTCAGCTAGCTTGCCAAAACACGTGAAGAACTACTAGCCTCTATCTCATGCGAAGAAGCATCCAACTGTGCCTAATACTCATTTTCTGCAAAGCCCTGAATGCTCACTTTCTGATCAACCGTACTATCCTCAAACATGATAGTATCCTCAACTGCTGTAACTTCATCCAGCCCAACTGTACTAGAATCACTATCTGTGTCAATCACGCAGTCCAGTTTGCCTGTGATATCACGTTCTGATGCAACTAGCTCAACCTGCACAACATCTGTAACCACTTCTGCCTGTGAAGATGATGTAGATAAACCATTACCTGAAGATGTGCTAATGTCTCCCTGTATCGAATCAGCATGTCTGTTAAACTCCTCATACAAGTTTCTGTCTGTCATAGGAAAAGTATTTCGATCCTTAGGCCTATCAATTAGGCTCTTTAACCACATACATGCCATAGGTGACACATTCCTCTTTTTTGTCCAAACCCACCATAAATCTTCTGCCAAAAGTTTAGAAATTTCATCCTCCTCCTCAAACAAAATTGTGAACATGATGGAGTGCATCGATGCTAATACGTTGCTAGGATGAAACTCATCCATAATATTCCAAAATGTGTTAAACATCCTACGAATGTCACTGATACAACCTATTGCCAGCATAATGTTTTCAAATCTACACCTTGCAAATACTTCAACTAATCTTGCCCTTTTTGTGAAATAAGGGTCTCGGATGTTGTCCAACTTTTTGAAGCTTTTTACCATGGCATGAAGTATCTCTCTCATAATCTAATCATCATAAGAATTAAGGCCAGCTATTATCCTCATGATTTCACTAATGCAAGAGAGAGTTGCAAGTCTTATCACCTCATCATGATGTCTCAATAAGCGGGGCTTAACCAATGAACCAAATGCTGGAGATAAAGCTGTTTGCATAGCGTCAGGTTTTGACTAATCAGTCTTGCCTAAATAATTTTCCAACTCCTCCAAAGTTTTTAGAAGGTCCTCTGTTCGCTGAAATGGGCAATCTAATTTCTTCTTTGCATTGTGCATTCTTTCTTCCACATCCCTGTCTCCTGTTAACGCCATACTGTTAATTGAATTCATTCTAAAATAACCCAATCAAGCTGGCAGGAAACCACTCTGATACCACTGTAATGACCCTGCTCAAATCTAATCCCAAAATGCTGATAAAAGTTCAAGAAAACACTTTGCATACAAGGGTCATATGACTGATATAAAATTTCAATTTGTTTTTATGGCTCTTTCCTTCACTTAGCATTAATAAGAATGCTTGCAAGAAGACTCTAAATTGACTAAACAATGACCTAACATGAATGTGCAACTTATTTTGACAATATTCAATGCATATTTGTACTAAAAACTAATTGCAATATGATGTTACAGCAAATAGTAATTATGGCAAACACTTTGGATGCAACCTATGATGGCATTAATGCACTTATAGCCAAGTGGCATTAATACAAACATGTGGTATGCAAAATTATAACATTATTTATGCCAAATGAGAACCTCCAACCAATTGACATTTTGTCAAACAATTGGCATACAAACTAATAAGCTAATCATGAATGATATATTCAATTACACTATATCAAAGCAGCAAATTATGTATCCTTTATTGCACATAAAATGTTAACTACAATGCTAGTATGAAATGGCCAAGACTCTTGGCTTACATCCGCAAGAATAATGCTTAAATCTGTTACAACTTTCACCTGCAGCCTTACCTTCTAATATGCATCTAAATGATAAGAACAATGCATGTAATATCCAAAGGAACCTGATTGTAGATGGCTGTAACAATTTTCTCCAATGCTGCCTTTCTGCTTTGCTTTTTTCGATCTGCTTTTTCACTTTGCTTTTTCGAACTGCTTTTTCGGATCTGCTTCCAAAAACTCAAACCCTCAGGTAGTCTGAGTATACAAATTGAGCTCAACTTGAAATGGCTGAATACCACTTCCAAAGTGCAACCCTTCAGAAGATCTTTCACTTCCTCAGTTATGTGATCTACTGGGAGGTATCATTCCCAAAGACCAATAGACTATCTGAAACCCTTGGCTTCACAATAGACCATGTGATTGTATTCACAATCTGATGTCAAGAAAAATGATAAAAACTGGATGATGAGAATGAAGCCCAAGATGCCTATTTATTCTTTTTCTCTACTTTCTCCAGAAACTTCTAGAACATTATTTTTATTTTATTTATTAAGTGACTTTATAAGATATTTTTCAAGTCACTTTATTAAATTAATTAAATATAAAGTTAGCCTTTTAATATTTATTTATTTGATAACTTTATAAATAATTAACTTAATACCACTTATTTATTTAATTAAAATAGTTAATTAGTCATCCTCATAAAATATTCATTATTTTGGACAACTTCATTGATTAAATTAATTAAATCAAATTACTACCAAAACAGGGACATTACACTAAATTTATTCTCTACAATTTTCGTCTGTAATTTTTCAGATTATTTTCAGATCAATTTTTCGACCTACTAGGCCTACAAAAGAAATTTTTTTGCAGGAACCGAGTGGTGAAACCTCGGCCCCTACAAGGAATATTCACTGCAATTTTGGAATATTCCTTCCCTATACACTGGCGGGTTTAATTTGCATACTTCGGCACCGACGAGCTAAAACCGCAGCGGTCAACACATTACTTCCGAGGAGCCAAGACCCAACAAGTTCTTTGCAACTCTCAACGGCTTTGTTTTAACCTCTGCAGGCTTTTCATTTTAAACATTGCAAATATTTCCCACCCACCGCATGTGGGATTAAACTATTCCCCGCCGGCGTTTCAAAACTCATGGCAACACCTCTGGCTGCTCTCCATTCTCGGCTCCCGCAAACCTATTCACTGGCAGCACCGTTGTTTGAAGACTTCCGACGACAATCATCGGCTGTTCCAACCCTTCTGACCGCCGAAACCGACCTCCTGGCCACGCTACAAAGTCTCTGAAAACCCCTGCCATGTTGACGCCGAGCCACAGCCTCTCGTTCACCACGTTGGCACCGAACCACATTAGCGGACCACACAGTGGCTAGTACAGTCATCACGCCAGCACAACATCCACATCAGCATTCCACAGGCCACATGTTAGGCCCAGTCATCTACAGTGTACGGTGACACCTCAGCCGCTACGCGGATCCTCTGTACAACCATATTGTGCCATGTGTCTCATCCATACGGTTGATGTCACCTACCACGTCAGCAAGGGGACTTTTTCGTTGACATCAGCCAATCGCTGGATTAAAATTGACGGTCGTTTGATAGTGATTTGTAGCCTAGAATACATTGTTGTGACAGTCGTTTGACCATCAAATTTAACACAGTGTTTTACTGCCCAGACCCCTCTCCAGATTTAGTTTTGATTCAACAATGACTTTGGGAGGCCATATCTCAGTTCTCCAGACTCCAAATCAGGTGCAATTTTTTTGGATTTTAGGTAGAATTTCCTGAACTTTTTAGTGGTGTTGTTCTTTTCTGGTTTTGGTGCACAGGTTTGTCAAAAATTGCATTTTTTGGCGATTGTACCTGTCCAATCTTGCATTTTGCAACTTCAAACACTCCATATGGGCTCATTTGGACACATTTTCAAGTTCCATTTTTTTTTTTTAAGTGTTTAATTTCTCATCTACTTTCCAAATCTGCAATCAGATTATAGGATTGTGTGGACAAAAATATCACTTTCAAAATTTGGTCCTTTTTTGCATTGTATTGCTTTGATTACTCTTCAAAATTGTTGTATTTCTGAGCTACAGTACTTAGTTCCAGATTTGAAGCTCAAAAGGTAGTTGTAAATAGCGAAATCAGAAGTCCACTTTGTACATTTTGACAAGTGGCCTATTGTAAACGCACTACATATAAAGTGCCAAAAGCATCATTTTTGGGGGGGGTTCTTTGATTGAGTGAATAGGGGGGGGTGTCTTGTGTTCTTCTCTCTCTCTCTCTCTCTCTCTCTCTCTCTCTCTCTCTCTCTCTCTCTCTCTCTCGTGCTCTTATTTTTCTACATCATGGGTTCACCTAAAATTCCACTTCTAACTTCACACAATTATACTACATGGAAAAATATTGTTGAAGTAGATTAATGGAAAAAGGTTTAAATCTATATATGTTGATGGTACAATTACCAAACCCACTGATGCTACAGCACTAGTTGATTGGCAAATTAAAAACAATCAGGCCTTAAGAATCATTAAGAGTTGTGTTCATAGAGATCTCTTCTTCCACATTTCCAGCTTTAAGGAAGCCAAGGGTGCTTGGGACAAACTTGAAGGGTTGTATGGTAAGGTGGATGAGGAAAAGAGATTCCAAATTGAGGATGATCTACTTCTCTTGGAACCTAAGAATTTTGACACAATTCAACACTATATCAACAAAGCCAATGAATTGAGAGCACTACTTAAAGATTGTGGTAATCCCATGAAGGATGATAGATTGATTCATCACATCTTGAAGAGGCTACCTTCAAAGTATGCATCTTTTGTTTCGAGTTACAACACTCACTGGATGACCATGGGAAGTGCCTTCATTAAGCCTACATTTGATGCATTTGCAAAGATGTTGATGTTGGAACAATCCAAGTTGATAGATATGGGAATTCTCAAGACATCAAAGACAAAAGCATTAGTGGCTACTAATGAGAACCAATCAAATCAAGGCAGAAAAAGTTCTACAAACAGCAAGAAAAAGCAGTGGAAGCAAAAATCACAATCAGAGACAAAACAATCTTCCTCCTCACAACAAGGCAATTCTTCTTCCGACAAGAAGGGAAACAATGATAAGGACAAACTGTTTTGTGCATATTGCAAGAAACCAAATCATGATGAGCATCATTGCAAGACTACGAGAATCGATGAGTTGGAAAACCTACTCAGGAAGAACAAAATCAATTTGCCAAATACTTCCAAGGATTCAACTCCATCCACTTCAAAGGGAAAAGGGCAAGCACTTATGGCTGGTTCATGTTCTTCAGAGCAATGGATTCTTGAATCAGGTGCCTCATATCATATGGGTTCTTCAAAAGAGGACTTTTCTTCATTAAAGCAATCTAAGGTACCTCACATCTTTGTAGGAGATGATACAAAAATGGAAGTTGAAGGGAAAGGACAAGTGGAGATGGAAAATGGAGAGTTCCAAGAAATTCTCTATGTTCCCAAACTTAGCTCTAATCTCCTTTCAATCTACCAAATCACTCACTATGGAGATGGCAATAAAGTTGAGTTCCTTCCTGATTCAGTAATGTGTGCAATCTTAAAGATGATTCATTGGTTGCAGTGGGTAAAGTCAATCATAACAAAAGGTTTTATTCCTTCTCCCACTTTGTGCCTAAGTCCCCTTCACATGCCTTGTTGACACAATCTCAATCACAGCAAATTATGGCATGAGCTGTATGGACATCTTTCCTTCCGCTATCTTCATCAACTTTGCTCAAACAATATGGTCAAAGGTCTACCTACAATCAACTTTTCTAAAGGTGAATGTTCAACTTGTTCAATGGATATGTATCTAGAAGAGAAGATTGATAAAGGGAAGTCTTGGAGAGCATCAGGCGTTCTTGAGTTGGTTCACACAGTTCTAGCAGGTCCTTTTGTAGTAACATTAGTTAGCTAGGGTTGCTACATCCTCGCTTTCATTGATGATTTTTCACACTACACATGGGTCTACTTTCTTAATCACAAGAATGAAGTGTTTGATAAGTTTCTAGCCTTCAAGAGTCATGTTGAAAAGCAATCAAGGAAAGCCATCAAGGTTCTTCGTATGGACAATGAAAGCAGATATGTGAACTCAAGACTTGGAGACTTTTGTGAACTTGAGGGTATTCATCTTCAAAATCCAGTAGCATTTAGTCCGCAAAAGACAAATGTTGCAGAAATGAGAATTAGAACTCTTAAGTCTATGGCAAGTTGCATGATTCAAGGCGAGTCTCTTGATCCATCACTTGAAGTCAAAGCTATAAGCAGTGACAATCACATACTTAATAGATCTCATAATGTCTTAGATGGAAAGACTCCTTTTGAGGCATGGTGCGGTAGAAAACCAGTTGTGAAACACTTCAGAGTTTTTGGTTGTCCAGTATGGGCAAACATATCTTCCAGAAAATGAAAGGATCCACCACCAAGGCCTTGTACTTTCATCAGATATGAAGACAGTGTTTAGGTATATAGACTTGTGAATCCTGAGACTCATGAGATCTTTATAGAGAGGAATGTTCACTTTGAGGAAAGTTCACCTAGCTTATCCTCTAATCCTCTTCGTACTTCATACACAGTGGAAACTGATAGTGACAATAGTGGTAGTGATTCAACAAATTCAAATATGTGGGATCCTATTGACAGATACAGCACAAGGTCACCACATCAGCACATTCCACATGCATACATTGCTACAATGATAGATCCATGCAATTCAGTACAGTTGAGTACACCTTGTCTTCCAGCTCCAACATCTGGGGATGACTACATAGCAGATATTTCAGGTTTGTTTGTGGAGTCATACATAGCAAATTTGGGAGACATCATTGATGATATACATCTTCTCTTTGATGAAGACGATCCTTCTTCAATTGTTGCGAGGGCTCACTCTGACCCTCTTGTCCATTCTCTACATGATCAATCTCTCCAGGTTGATATGATTGTGGATCCTTATGTACAGCAGTTGCAGGAGGTCTCTTTATCATTTGAGGAGACGGTTGTTTGGAATATGTTCTACATCCATCCTTGCTAGATCCGACATTGTTCTTTTAAGCAATGTTGGAAGGGGCAACCATCAGTATCGACACGGGGACAATTGAGCAGGTTTCAGAGACACCATTCATCATCGGGATTCTTTCTACACATTGGAGAAGCATCTCATATGTACCTATGTCATTGTTTCTTCCTAAGGGGAGGAACATTATTCAGCAGTCATGGATCACCTTCTACATTGGAGCAGCTATTACTGATCGGCATTCTACAGATGGTTCATGGGCACAACTTTTGTGACTTCGTGGTATACTCACGGGATGGCCAATTCCTATTTGGAAGGTTGTAATTTTTTAACTGCTGCAGTTTCTACGCCTGCTAATAATTTGGCACATTCTTTGCCACTATTATGGGGTCCTGAAGCACAAGGAGACTCCTTTCTTCTTCTTCTTCTCTCTTATGGGGGGGACCTTTTCCTCTATTGGGGATTGTGTTCTTCTCATACTTCTCTATTGTATATACTTGATGTATGTCTTAATGGGCAGGTCTTGACTACTCCATCCATCCATGCATCTTGTTTTTTCATCTCTCTTTTTGGGGGAGGGTTTTTCCCATGAGGTTTTCCCTCTTTCTCTGCTTTATGAGAGATTGCATTGCATTTTGTACATGGGTACCTAACATGGCCTAGTAGCCAGGACCCATCATGCATTTTCATCCTAGCTTTTGTGAGCTTAAGTTCATTCCCCTAAGTTGCACTTAAGGGGGGGTGTTGGTGTTAAGTATTCACTATTTACACTTTACTTAAGTTTACTTAGGTCAATGCATTATTTTATTATTTATTAGTTTGACACCTAGGAGTTTGGGTACTCTTATGAGTTGTCATGTTGACAACACAAGAGTAAGCAACTCTAATTTAGCACATGGTGTCTACAACACTAGAGTTTGCATAATTAACTAAGTTGTCATGTAGACAACACACTAGTTCGCACTCTTAAGCATGTGGTGTCTACAACTTAATTTTACATGACACACCTTTGTAAGCTTATCTTCTCATCATTGCACTAACTTCTATGCTTAATGGAGGATAATCCACACTTGGTGGGCATGTGCTTAGTTGTGAGACTTATCATATTGATAACTCCTAGACATTCTAGAAGCATTCCAGAGGCCTTTGTATTCAAGCACTTCTAGTGTATATGTACATGACATTACATCAATTGAATATCATATTGTTATTCTAATCATACTTTGGTCCATTCTATGCTTGTGCTTGAGTTCCTTGATCTTGGGTGATTTTGCCCTAAGGCAAATTCTTACACAAGTACCCCCGTCTCCTATTTCTAAAAAATTGTTGAACTAGTACCAGTACCAGTACTGGAGACCTCCAAGCCTCCCCGTCTCTCGGTGTCCTTGCTTAGCACTCATTGGACCTAGGTGATGCTCAGAGTGTAAACCACTACTCATGAAACATGGGTCAATGAGTTTGACTTGAAGTTGAATCCTGGTAGCAACATCACAATTTGACTTGCTATGGAAATAATTTCCTACTTTTCAACTAATAAGCTTAAGGGGCTTTCTAATTAATGGTTCAGAAGGCACAACACATAGTGAAGGTTTTGCAAATAGGGTTGAAAGCAGAGTGCATTTAACCATGGAGGAAACTTTGCAGTTAAGCACACTCGAGTTGGAGTAGTACTGGGATGGGTGACCTCCAAGGAGTTGTTTCACTCTAGCCGACAATCACATCCTTCTCCATAATCAAAGGCATTAAAACTAAACATATTGCTTGATGTTAGTCGTTGGATCAATCAAGAGAAGCTAGGAAAGTAAGGTTATAAGTAGTTATGTCAATGCCAAACACACCATATGCATTATTCATCTGAGGTAGCCAATACTTGATAGAAAAATTCAAACCTTCATAAATGAGACCCAGATAATTTTCATCGTTGATGTAGAGATGTTAGTAACCAAATAAGCATGTTATTCGAGAATCAACCTATTAGTGGGAAAATCAAAGCTTTTCCAAACAGTTTTGTTCAAAATCAATGTGCAAGACCAAATTTCTTGTGTTAAGAACACAGCTTCCTTGACAACAAGGGCATTGATATCTGTCCTCCAAGTGGTTGTGACCTAGATATCTTAAACAAAATTATTAGTTTCCCTCGTATCAAACTATGATATTTATGGATTGGGAAGAAATTTGCATAACTAAGTAGATCAACTATTGCAAAGAACGACCCGCTACTAACCTTAGTCTAACCAACACACTCTAAATTTGAAGATGCAATACTATACTCCAAATCAATCAATGAATCCTACTATTGAATTCAAACTGATATTGATCATGCTTCCCCTATTGATACATAACTATGAAATCCTTTACAAACCCAAAGGAATGCAACCCATGGCTTTGCATTCATCTTCAACAATACTTTTTCTAAGGTTGCTCCTATAAATCAAACCATCAATTTGGGGTAAATCAATGAATAAGAAACGTTATGATCTTAAGAGCAAGGAAGTTGGCATCCTCTATGAACTTGCCAAATATTAAGGTGCCTCTTAGCATAAATACTTACGACAAAGACTCTAGAATGTTTTCTTTTGTTTCACTCCTTGGTACCATTAAAAATTGATGCTCCATGAATATATTGATGCAGTCTCTTCTCAATTACAACCTGACTGTATTCCTTGCTTCGTTCTTAATTCTTGAAACCCAATTGTTGTCGATCAAGCAACCTAATTTTGACATGATACATGTATGAATTTATGCCCAACCCAATGATGTCTTGTTCTCACCAATGGACCATGATAGTCCTTGAACAAATAAGTGATGCTCTGAATATAATTGCAAAGTTCCAATCTTTCATCTTCATGTAAAGTTGTCAACTACTCAACTAAAATTGCTATCGACGTCCCATAATTACAATGTTGCTTATTTATGATAATTGTTGACTAGACTCTTCCCTTGCGCATACTTATTCTTCCTCATTCGACCATCTTTGCTAGTCGACTTCTCTCAATACAAGAGTCCTTCATGTGTCAACTTATGGTATTGATGGTTCCATTTCTATTGTGGCAGAATATTTAAAGTTTGACTATCTTGCTTAACATATGTATTTTGCCTCCATATTTGATCTTCGATGGAGATTTATATATTTCCTATCACATTAGATTTAGTCCATATTGTTGTATTATTAGGGTTAGTTGGGGACAAATATCACTTACAAAATAAATGTCAGAATTAAATAATAAGTCTAAATGTAATATTCTACCCTCTATCTTAACCTCAAACCTTAAAGCCATCTCTAGATTGGGATTACCAACCCTCCTAAGGATCTTTGTGTCCTAAATGAGATATCATCAATCCCATTACCATCGTCCATTACTTCTCCATCTTCTTTGGAGTACTCCCTCTAAGGTTCTTTTTGAAAGAGGTAACCTCATCCAAGGCCCTCAACACATGCATATATATAGAATATTCTGAACATTATATCATTCTCATCTAGCCATTTATATGAGGTTGTAATAATTTCTCACACTGGCACAATAGCCATTGATACGAGGTTGTACTAACCTCTCGCACTAAACTATGAGGTTCCATTTATCCCACCTTAGTCATTAATATAGTGATGACCTCAAACCCTACACTATCACGTAGCCATTTACATAGAAATGAGCACAGTCCATACACTAGCACTATGGTTTTTCATTAATCTTGGTTTATCCATTCATATAGAGACGATCCAAATCCCTACATTGTCATGCAGCCATTTAGATAGAGATGAGCGTAGTCCCTACACTGACACTATGTGACTTGATCTATTATTTCTTTATATTCATTTTATGAACACAATATCAAATTTTATATACTCATCCAATTCTTATTCTTTTTGGATTGATTATATATATAATCATACCTTTATGAAGCTTTTACCAACTTTTAGAGTTGCCTTGCTTGTCGCATTAAGTATATGCAAAGAGGTATGCAATTATATCTCTTTTGTTACCTTGTTCTGTTTTCTCCTTTTGATACAATTCTTCTTTTTTCTTAATCAATGGCAATTTATAAATCTTGTTTTATTTGTCATCTATGTCCTTCTAAAAAGTCATAACCCTTCATAATCACAATCCTTTGAAAAAGTCACACTTTTCATAATCACAACCCTTTCGAAAAGTCACAACACTTCATAATTACAATCTTTTCAAAGAGACACAACTATTCATAACTACAACCCCTTCCAAGAGTCACATCTTTTGGTCATTGCAACAATTTGAAAAAGTCACTTCCTTATTTTCTTCTCATTACTTTTCTCTTCCATTAATCCTTCTTAAGCTCCTATCTTCTCCTCTTCCCTTCTGTTTACAATGAACTCTCCTACCTTTCATATCTAAATTTGGAGTCACGTCTCTTTATTATAGATCTCTTGACTTTTCATTAGATTTAGTTGATTTATATTATTCTAAATTATTATTTATTTACTTATTTGTTTTGTGTTTATTATCATTTATTATTAAATCCTATTTAGAAAGGCAACATACTTTTTACAATATTCTCTCTTGTATTTAACTTTATTTATTATTCATTTATTGTAATTTTATTATTATTTAATTGTTTTAAATATTATACTAAATATTATTTTATTGATAATTAGATTATGCATATTTAATTAATATTTGTTATTTTTTATAATTTAATATTAATTTCAATATGATTTTATTATCATTGTTTATTTAAATATATCGTATTATCTAGTTGATATTATTATTAAAATTCTATCTTAAAATAGGGTCGTGACATAGTCACTTCATACATCATTCTCGTCTTACTGGGTATAATATTTCTTTCGTATTAGTTGTCTGTAATGCTTAACCAATTCTCCCCTTGTACTGTTGTTGAGTGTATTTCGATCCCATTCTTTCTTTTGTGGATGTAATACAGACCCAAACAAGCTTGCATGGGCATATCCATGGAATTGATACTATTTTGAACAAATATTCTAATTTTACCTCAATGTCTACAAATATCTTTGTATTGCAAATTTATACTTTGATTCTCAAGCAATAAAACTGCATTTCTTTGTAAGTCATAAAACCCTTAGAGGCTGACAAGGAAACCTGCTCTAATAACATGATGTTTTCATCATGTGCCCCTTTAACCACGGGTAATGATTTGCCCTCCCAACCAGAGACAATGCCTGGTTGTCTCCCCCAAGCACTCTCTATTGAATAATGCAGATTGTGTGTGTACTTCATTACTAGGAGAGGAAGAAACATTCTTCCCTTATAACAACAAAGGTGCCCCTTCACCAAGGGGCGTCACTCTTTCAAATTGGCCTCAATAATTAATTATATGTCATATTATCAGAACCTTTACGTTATCTATGTCAAGCTGAAGGAATCCATAGCTACAATAACATTAACACAAAGTAGTGTCTCAAGGGTCGCCAAAAAAAAAACATTAGCAACCAAGTACTTATTAATCTTGATGTACCATGCCCGAGGAGCCTATTCAATCCACAAAGTACTCTTTCAAATTGGCCTCAATAATTAATTATACGTCATATTATCAGAACCTTTACGTTATCTATGTCAAGCTGAAGGAATCCATAGCTACACTAACATTAACACAAAGTAGTGTCTCAAGGGTCGCCAAAAAAAAAACATTAGCAACCAAGTACTTATTAATCTTGATGTACCATGCCCGAGGAGCCTATTCAATCCACAAAATACTTTCACCAGCCTCCAAACCTGATGTTCTATACTAGCAACCTTGAAACCAGAAGATTGCGTAATGTAGATGTCTTTTTGCAACCTACTATTGTGCAAGGCACTCTTGACATCCATCTGATGGAGTTTCCACCCAAACTAGGCTGCAATAGGAAGAATAAGATAAATTGTGCTCATCTTGGTAGTAGGAGCAAAATTATCCTCGTAGTCAATTCCCTCTCGTTGTGTGAATCTTTGAGCAACCAACCTTGCCTTGTATTTATCTGAACTACCATTTGTGTCAATCTTTGAGCAACCAACCTTATTAACCCATTTGCAACTGATAAGGGTTTCTTCCTTGGAGGAATTTTCAAAAAGGACCCAAGGTATTTTGCCTTCATAGACTTTTCCCACTTTGGAATTCCTTTCACCTCTAAGTATGCCAAAGGCTTGTAGATGTTGTGGATGTTAGCCATAAGAGTGAAGTTAATTGTATTATGTTGCTTGCTCTTTGTACAAACGGATCTACCCTTAAGGAGCTCATCATCGTGAAGATCTCCTACAACCTTGTCCTACAACTTAGGTCTAAGAGTAGAGGTACCAACATCAGTAATAAAAGAAACATCTCCTAGGGTGGCTAGAACAAATGTCTCTCAACGTAAATCCTATGGAAAATTGGGTGGTGTTATATCATGATCAGTGGACTTCTCATCTGTAGAGTCAAAATGATCTGAAGCCCTCTTATCAAGGGTGTTGATGTTTGATAGTTTCAATCGGATAAACTTATTATATATGAGTTCTTTATATTTGAGATATAAGGTTATTGTTATATGAGAAAAATTAATGTAATATATATATATATATATATATATATATATGATTATATTTGTTATTATATTAATTATCTGATGAATGAATAGACATGTCCTATGAAGGGAAATGTCTATTCATGGTCTATTCTCTCTCTATATATATAAGAGGATGTTGCATTTGGAACATACATACGAATCAGAATGGCAGTGCTTAGTACATGTCAGTGCTTAGTACATTTGCAGCCGTCCAAGACAAACTTAACATGGTATCAGAGCCAATTGCAAATGTAACTTCAATGAATTTCTAAATAACTGTAGGAGTATTATAACGCATTAGGGTGGAAACTGGAATTTTTTAGTTTTCAAAGATAGACTCTGTTGATGTGTTTTCTATTGGTATGCATCGAAATTTCATATTTGTGTGTGCAAATTGACACAAATGTTTGTCCACCTATGTCCAATGTTATTATGATGCTCACAAGCACTTCCACAACATTGTGAAATCCATCAAAGCCTGCTTTTGTAGGGAACAATGAAAGTTGTGCTTCAACATCACAGATATATCTAAAGAGCAAGATACATAGCACAACTGGTCGGGACTATTAGCGGAGTACATGAAAGTATAAGGGGATGAAGGCTCACATTGGTTATTTAAAGCATACATGATTGGACTGCAGTGATTATGCTTAGAGAGAATGGAAGGAAGTGTCCTCACTGAGGAGCTACACCATGTTCAGATCTATGACAACCTAGATAAACTAAGTGGGTTGCCTCATGTGACTAGGAGCTCAAGATTTATGGTCTCTATGAACACCACTTGCTAGAAGCACTGTTATATGTATGCCGGAAAGGGTGATTGGGAGAGAACCCCACAAAGAATCTCGGATGTGGTGGTATGATTGTAGAAATCAAATCTGATCACGTAAGATGAATTATGTGTGCTGATTGTTATCCTTGTGCACTATGTGACAAGGATGTAGCTGCGTTGGAACAAAATATGCAAGGTCGTCATATCAAATTGTCTCTTGTTGATTCCATAGTCAGATGCAGTCTAGGAGGAAATCATCTCCATGGTTGACTTCGGGACTACAACATGAGCAGAATATAGAGACGGTGATGATATAGGGATGAATGTCTCTAGTGATGATTACAACTAGAAATGGAAAACGTATTAAAATGTCCTTTGTTGATGACAACTCATGGAAACAGAAATAGTTTTATAATACACACTCGATGCTTTATCTATCGGGATTAAAAGAAAAGGCCACACAAGCAATTGAGAGCCAATAATATGGCAAAGACGATTTGCAAATTCTGGTGTTTTTGGGTTCATTGAATAATCAAAGAAGTAGTTATTTAAATAATAATATGCTTCTAATTCCAAACCATTCCAAATAGTTTGAAACTCCTTGAAAATTCACTACCGTTTTCAGTGGCTTTGTTGAAGGGGAAAAAGAGGGTGTATTGAGTATTATGCTCAACGACGGAAACTTTCATAGCAAGATGTCATTGTTGATTAAATATACATTGTCGAATGTGTAATATGTAGGTGGGACATAATTCTTGCCCGATTTGTTTCACCTTGGGATTCTCTAATCCCTCAATCACGGGAATTGAGGACCCACCACAGACAAAGTATAAGGTAGTATTAAAATATTTATGTAAAATACAATTAAAATTAATGTGATATACAATTATTTAAATTACAATAGACTTGTAATAAAAGATTAAATATATTTGATATAATGTTTGTTAACCATAAAGCGACTAATTATGCGAAAATAAAAGGTATAGCTGAAGTATAGTTATACTATTATATTCTGACTTATGTTATGACATGAGTTAAATTACTAACATTCTTATTTGTATTTCTATATGCACTATAAGAATTATTTGCCTTGATCTTTTCTAAGGGTGTTTCTTGCAGGAAAAGGAGGATTGATATCAAACTCAAAGGAAGATTGAAATTGAGAGGGAGTCTAACAGTTTGTTAAAAGCAATTTTGGATAAGAAACTTAGAAGATTGATATTCAGAGGGAGCCTGACATTTTATTAGAGACAATCTTCAAGGAGAGGGAGAAGATAAAGGATATGGTTCAGTCAATCTTGGGTGATCTTAGTTGTATTGCTTCAAAGGGAGTAGCCAATGTTAAGATGGATTCTCCAACTATCAATAAATTGTAACAGTGAAGAGGACTATGATTCATGAATATACCTCGTAACTATGTGATTTTAGTGGGCCTACCCCTAGTGTACATCACGAGGAAGTGATGAATTCCAAATGATGTCATTTGTATTTGTAGAAGTTACTGTAAGGTTAACTTGTATTATGAGATCAAACAAATTGAGTATATGGTGTATGTCTTGCATCTCAACTTCTGGAAGGCCATTACTCAAAGAGTATTTGATGAATATCATTGAAATTCTGGGAGGCCAATACTCTTGATATCAAACCTTATTATGACTATTTGGTGAAATACCATTGATATTTTGGGAGGCCAACACTCTTGATATCAGATGTGATACCAAACCTTATTTTGAGTATTTGGTGAATATCATTGATATTCTGGGAGGCCAATACTCTTGATATCAAATATGATATTGAACCTTATTTTGAGTACTCGGTGAATATCTCTTGATACTAAATGTGATATCAACACCTTTTGAGTACTTGGTGAATATCATGTGTTGATATTCTGGAAGACCATTACTCATGATATCAAATGAGATATCAAATGGTGGAAATCTTCTGAAATATCCTTAAAATTGTCATTTGTAATATTACGTTGAAATAATATTTATTCTTATTTGGTTATGCTTCTAAGTTAAAAGGGAGTGTTGATGTTTGATAGCTTCAATTGGATAAACCTATTATATATGTGTTCTTTATATTTGAGATATAAGGTTATTGTTATATGAGAAAAATAATAGAATATATACATATATATGATTATATTTGTTATTATATTAATTATTTGATTAATGAATAGACATGTCCTATGAAGGGACATGTCTATTCATGGCCTATTCTCTCTATATATATCTAAGTGGATGTTGCATTCGGAACACACATAACAATCAGAATGGCAATGCTTTGTACATTTGCAGCACTCCGAGAAAAACTCAACAAGGGGAACCAAGGGGAAGATGAACAGCCACATTAGAAGCCTTCACAAGTTGATCCTAAAGAATGGTAGTACAAAGAAATGGACCAATAGTCTCATCAACCACAACATCACAATTAAATATGAGACAATCTCTCTCCACATCAATCATTTTATGTGTGTTGTGATTGTCACTATAACCAGTAAACATAAGTGTTTGGCTCTTGGAATCCATCTTGAAAAGCTTCGCTTCTAGAATCCATACATGAGCAATAGAATCAAAGATTTTCAGGTGATCCACCTTAGGCTTGCATTCTAACCAAGCTTCTTCAAGAGTTATCTTCTTAGCGACATATGTAGGTGACTGATTCGAAGTGTAGACTATAGCATGAACTACTTCATCCAAATATATATTAGGAGCATTTCTATGCTCCATCAAACAAGCCATCCAGGAATGGTTTAGTTTCTATGTTCAATGACACCATTCTACTAAGGGGTATATGGTGTAGTGAGTTGGTAGTTAATGCCATGTGTTGCAAAAACGTAAACATAGCGAACGAACAAACCCCCCCCCCACCCCCCCCCCCCCATCTAACCTTAGAGTAACAATTTGAGAACTTTTTTTGGTCGGTAATAATGATTAACTTATTCAAACAAGCTAAGAGGAACTTGCCCCGAAACAAGTGTGGAAACAAGGGTTCCACCATCCCATCAAAAGTCAAGCAATCCACGGAGGAATCAAAGGAAAAAAAACCTCAATAACCTACTCGTTTTGTGTGAGACTTGAGAACCATATCTAGTTTCCTTGGAAGCCTATTCTTCTTCTTTTTGACCACTTGCCATCTTCCTTCCATTCTCAAGGCTTCAGGATGCGACATACCTGAAAGCACATCAGGTTCAATCACACCCTCCTCAACATCAGATCCCACCTCAACCTCCATTTTCTCATCCTAAGCACAAACCTCCTATTCACTATGTTCCATTCCTTTAGACTTCTCCCGTCCAACTAGTGTACCCACGGCCACATAAGAAACCTGCCCAACACCGCCATCATCATTGTCGACAAGGTTTTCATTATCCCTCTACTTCCTCAAAGAATAGTCTGGCTTCAAAGGTATCTCACAACCACCATCTTCATCTATAACCTCGGAGAAACTACGACATTTCTCAACCTTCTTCTCCACCATATAGTGTTGAGTTAGTACATCTTTCCACTAGGTAGATGTCATAGGAGCCCTGCCCTATTCACAATCTTCAGCAACATACCCTATTTTAAAAGACCTTCTACATCTGAAGGGGATCCCTTCATAATCCATTGATTGTGTCCAGCAACCCTTAGAAAATTTAACCGTAATCTCAACTAGAAAATCCTTCTCAAACTCCATTTCAACCAGCAAATGAACAAAAGCAAAATGAAGGAGGTTTGACGACCGATCATCAATCATCAAAAATACACCTAAAGAATTTCAAATTGCTTCTAGCACTGAATCAAACAAAAGATGCAGGGGGGAATTTGGAAGCCTTACCCACACCGGAACCTTGTCAAATTTCTCTGTAGTTGGACAGAAACCCCAATGCCATAGTTTTAGGATCAAAGAAAACTTATCCTCCCAGCAGCAAAAATGCTCACACAATTCTATTTTTATCCTCAACACTTTCAAACACAGTAATGAAAAAACCTTTAGCCATCGGATAAATCCAAACCCCCCATCCAAAATGGGATCCCAATGCGAGATCCAAGAATACAGCGCTTGTAAGCTTGGCCAAAAACCCCCAAAGCTTCCATTAAACCCAAGCTCAGAAAACACTGAAAGATTGTAAGCAATCTCTTCCTCAACCTTCGCACAGGCCTCTATAGTAATAGTCATCAAAGAGGGGCACAAGGCTATACCCCAACTGCAGTTGCCCACACCTTCCATCTGCTTCAACTTATCCTTACACACCCCCTGCCTAAGACCCAGCTTGCTACGCCCACATTCCCTTGTTTGGCATTATCCTATTCATTCCCTACACAGGAAGCGCCCTTGTCAAAAGTCTGACCTCAGTTTCTAGCCACTGGCCTATCTACATTTTGCTTACTCCAGCCATAGCAGTTCAAATTCCTACCTCCCAACAGATCCTTGCCAACACCTAACAAAACCTTTGCGTCACAGGCGTCCCACAACAACCTTGTTATTTTCCACCTAGACCCCCCCATCCAAAATGGGCTCCCAATGCTCTGAGATCCAAGAATTCAGCACTTGTAAGCTTGGCGAAAAAGCTCTAAAGCGTCCAATAAACCCAAGTTTAGAGAACACTGAAAGATTGTGAGCAATCTGTTCCTTAGCCTCCGCACAGAACTCTATAGTAATAGACGTCGAAGAAGAGTAGAAGGCTATACCCCAATTGCGGTTACCCACACCACCCATCTACTTCAACTTATCCTTACACAACCCCTGCCTAGTACCCATCTCGCTACATCCACATTCCCTTGTTTGGCATTATCATGTCTATTCCCTGCACAGAGAGCACCCTTGTCAAAAGTTTGACCTCTTTTTTGGCCGCTAGCCTATCTACATTTTGCTTATCCCAGCTATAGCAGTTCAAATTCCTACCTCCCAACAAATCCCCGCCAACACCTGATGGTCTTTGCATCACGAACGTCCCATAACAACCTTGTCATTTTCCACCTGCATCCAAAGGCTCCCCCATCTGGAAGCTAAACCCTACTTGCTTCATTCTCACCTTTAGAGGCATCAATGCTGCCAATGGAAGCTTGCCCATCTTGATATTGAGGCTATTGTTGCCCACAGCAGAACTCTAAACTGTTGGAGAAACCCTAGCACTGCGAAAAAAAACAGTCGCAGAGTGCCATCCAAAACAGCAAATTTAAGAGCTTTACTCTTTCTCAACTAAGGCATTATACCGCTGAAATGTATTCAACAAATCAAATTTATTCTTAAGAAAATACACCCGTATTTTTCCACTTAAGTCATTAACAAATAACAAAAAGTACCTGGACCTAGTAATCAAAGGAGTATTCATTGGTCCAAATACATCAATGTGAATCAATTGAAGTACCTTGGAGGCTCACCAAGGATCATCGTCCAAGAAATGGTGTTTAATATTGCTTCCTACCTTAACAAACTCCACAATACCAAATGCTGAGTCTGGATCTTAGGTAAACCAACAGCCAAACCTTCCTGATATAGCTGAGAGAGATAATGCAGACTCAAGTGCCCATTATGATGATGCCAAAGATTGCTGACGGAAGAACTTTTCACTATCATGGCATGCTCCTAAGAGTCACCTGAATCGACAAATCTATAAAGACCATGATCCTCAAGACGCATAGCAACTGTAGTTTGGGTCTCTCTATCAAGAATGCTACAACGATGGGAATAAAAGCAATATCCAATTGGACATAATGTTTCATGATCTAGCTAACTGAGATAAAATTGAGTTTCATGTCTAGAACGTAGGATACATCAATAAATATCAAATTCCTCCCTCCAAATTGAGTTGTACATTTCCTTTACTGACAACAATATACTCCTCTCCTCCAAAGATCATTGAATCAAAGAATGGTTTGAATTTTGTGAACTAATTCCGTCGATGAGTAAAATGTCACAAAGCCCCTGAAGCAATATAACAAGCAAAAGATTTCACTAGATCTGCAATTCGTTTGTCCATAAAGGTGTAGAAGGCAGATTATTTCTGATCAAAGTGCTCTACAAATTTTGCTTTGGGTTGAGACTCTCCCTGCTTCTATTGCTCCGAAGCCAACTGATGCCAACAGTCGACCTTCTAGCTGTTAGAAAGTATAGGATCGCTGCAAACGTATTTGCACTGCCTGGTTTTTGGTATGTACTTTCGAAAGGCAGTGGTCTCTTAGATTTATATGGAGAATGAGTCAAGAATGAACATGTCCCATGAAGGGACATGTCTATCCATTAACATAATGACATATATATATATATATATATATATATATATATATATATATATCTTAAGTCACTAATTTCTATAATATAAAAATAATAATATTATATATATTTAAGCATATATACTAAATATATATATATACATATCTTTGCTAGTATTTGTCCAACTGAAGCTACAAAACATCAACACATGTGACCATACTTGTGACAATATTTATATTCGACGTTCTTTTCCTTCTTGTTGTCCTGACATGGACTTAAGCCTTTTGGATGGGAATATTGACCTTTCCCTTTGTCCATAGCAGAATACTAAGCAGAGCACGTTTGTTCTGTGGAGGACCAACTGGCACTACTACCAAATTGTTGTTTCCAAAGAATTCTGCTGTAGAAACTTATAGTAGAGATCAGTAAACTTCAAAGCAATATTAGTTGAAGTAATGTTAAGCATTTCATTGAAACGCTCATAAGATTTGGGACTTTTCAAATTAATGAGTATTGCATCTTCTTCCCTCATTTTTCAACCAATTGCCTCTAGCTGATCACGAATGTCATTGATCAAAGAGCATGTTCTTAAGGAAGAACACAGAACTCTTATTTGATCAAAAGAGCATGTTCTTAAGAAAGAATGCACAACTAATTTGTTTGAGGGCACTTTCAGCAGTTGATCATTGGTCAGTGAAAGTTTGATAAGCATCACCACTTCACGGTTGCATTCGTCACACTTATGATGATCTTTTCCAGCAGCAATAGTACAAGAGGTAGTGCTAAGAACAGCTTTTGTCAAGCAACAACATTCAAAGATTATCATCATGCACTGCTTCCAGGTGTTATTATTTTTCCCATAAGTTTCTAGTTGCTTTCTAGCATAATATTTGACAAAAACACCATCATGTACCCTAAGATCAAACTGGTGAAGGGGAAGAAGGTTCAGATTTAAAATCCATTGAGGCACAAAAAACGAGGAATGAATCCCAATGCACTAAAAATAAAACACAAAAAATCATGAAAAAGTATCTGCTGCTACAGAATCCTCTGAAAAAATTGAACGTGAGAAGCTTTGCAAATCCCAGAAACCCTAGCCACTGCACAGAAATATTTCTGCAGACCCTTTACAAAAAACCTTCAAAATTGGTTGAATTTGCTAACCATATGACATTTTTTTTTGTAGATCACTTCTAAAAAACAAAAAAAACTGCAGACATCGCGACCAAAAATCTAGAGCAGACGACAGAAATTAGTCACAAGGCTTGCTGAATCTTTGTACTTTGTGTCAATTATTTGTCATGGTACAATTTTTGCAAAGAAATCCAAATACACCAAAGTTTTCAGTGTTTGAAACCATTAAACACCTGCTCTTGGAGCTGCAAAACAAGTTCTTACTCTGCTATGCAGTGAAAACAGATCTTTTCACTAATAAAGTATTTAGTATTATATTAATGGCCATTTACATGTAGTCTATTAAGTATTTTCTAATTTCTCAGTTGGTGGTTGTAGTTCATGTTTATGTTTCTTTATTGCTTCTCTTTATAAGGAGAATATAGCTCTATTTTGTAATCAATCGTCATGAACAATAAAATATTCATTAGGTCATTTTTGGCGATATTTTTATTAAAAAATCAGAGCTTCATTACCTGCTCTTTTTCCAAAAGTCTTTTTTTATTGTTCTTTTGAAAATCTGAGTTTTTCATTTCTGAGATTTCTAGGTGCCATAAGAATCCATCAACAGTTTTCTGGCTTCTTCTGTTCTGCAAATCACAGAAATTTAAAGGAAAATCATGTTTCTCTGCTTCCTTGTAGCCCATACGAATATTAGTTTTTCTCCCACGTGAAGGTTTGAATCTGTCCACTCAAAGATTGTCTGCATATATTTTTGTACCCAGGATGACATTTTTGGTCATCCTTCCAAAGTTTTCTGGTTTCTTTTTCAGCATGCGCAAGTTGCCGAAATTAGCATTCACAAGTCCTCTGCACCATTTATTGTTTGAATGCTGCAAGAGAAGGTTTTCTGAAGAGCCAAGTGCAAGTATTTTGTTTTTTTCGGGCTCACATTTTCTCAATAGCATGGAATGTTTGCCTACGGCAAGGGTTTTCCTTTTACAGATTTTTGTTTCTTAGCACAATATTTCTCAGGGTTTCCAGTAAGTCTCACCACCTAGGGTTTCGGATCTAGGAATTTGTGCAAAGTTTTTCCTCAATTTTGCATTTTATCTGAGTTTTGTGCTTTTGTTTCCAAACATCATTATTTTTGTAAAAGGGTTTTACTGTTTTTCCTCAAAATCAAGATTTGTATTCTACAACAAATTTGTCATCAGATTTGTGCCATGGTTTGACTGGTTCTTGTTGTCTGGCAAACTGGGTAGTTAGACGGTTACTGGTACGAGCACGGTTGTGTTGTTTCATTGGCACCATGTTGGATGTTATAAATGTTGCTTGCACTTATGTATTTGACATCATTGTATTGAACATTATTGTTATGTACGGAAGCATTTGGTAAATGAATAGTATTTTACTTTGTTAAGTTATTATATGTTTCTTTCCTGTTCACCTACGGGTTGAACATTTGGCATCGTTGCCAGTTTGAATCCGGAGTGGTAGCAAATGGAAGGCCAAAGATAAATGGGAATACTTGTAACAAACAACCGGAAAACAAATGAGGACGACGAAGCAAAACTCCTGGAAGGCGAGCACGAGGCAACCCAGAACTTCCACATACTATACCACATAAGCCTCAAAACCTTTGCATGGAGAGAAGCCGCGAAGAACGAGGTGACACAGAACACAGTATGGAATGCCATGCACGCAAGCCCAGTAACAAATAGATTCCTAGACAAACTTCCCTATCACAAAAGAGAAGTAGGGAAGAAGTCGAACAAGAGGAACATCGTCAAGAAACCCTCAAGACTTTCTATGAGGAGAGAGACGGCATCGCAAAGCTGAACCATGAGCTTTTGTGTCATGGTACTAAGAACGCTCAAGGGTCTGTAACTGTCACATGAGTCGACCACATGATGTATACAGATTAAATGAATAAAAATGTTTTGTTTTGTTTTTTAATATAATGGTATATGTCAAATGCCCAATCTTTTAAATAAAAAGACAAACTTGAGGGAGGATATTGATGAATTACAATATGTGCAAGGAGATTTAATCCAAGCCGAACAAAGGCGGCGAGTAAGACAACTTGCCAAAGAACGGACTGTGGGGCAGTCGGAGGAATCATCAAGTGTGGTAGAAGGCAACCACGCGGGGGGTGCAAGAACCACCGAAGGGTGCCACAATGCATTGGAATGGTGAATATGGAGCAACGAGGAGTTGCTCGAGGAAACATGACACAGATTAACTATGCTCGAGGTGACAAGAGAACAATTTCTACATTCATCCTGTACAGCACTACGAGAGCGAACCCGTGAAGAAGTAGGAAAGCAGGCGAGGCCAACAGAAGACATCGGGGCACAAGAAAGTGTCAGAGGGGCACTGCACGGTGGTCAAAGTAACCTGTTGGGACCAATTCCTAATAGTTCCGGGACACAATCGAGTGGTCATCAAAGGACAAGAAACACAATGTCTTAGAAACAAAAACTCTCAAAGTTCACAAGCGGCGAAAAGGAAGACCCCATATGGCATTGCCGTACATGTGAAACCATATGGACCACCAACTCAATTAACAAGGTGGATGACTAGTTGAACCAGCTTCTAGCCAACCTACGGGGAGTGGCGGTGGATTGGTTCTCTAATATGGACAAGGCGAAGATCACCACATGGGACGACCTAAAGAAAGAATTTCAAGCAAAATTTTGACTGCTACGAGATGACAACGAGGTTGTCGCTGAGATCTACAATTGCACACAAGAAAAAAAGCAATCCATAGGAGCCTACAATCGAAGGCTAAAGGATCTTCTTAGCAGGATGTGTACTCAACCTGTGGATCAATTAAAGAAACGGTGGTACGTAGAAGGAATCTACGGGGCACTAAGAAGGAAGATGAAGATAGTCCCGCCCACATCGTACACAAACACCTACGACCGTGCCATGAACTTGGAAAGTGAGGGCAAGATGGCAATGGAAAAGAAGAAAAGCAAATCCTCATCCTCCTCTAAGAGTGATGAGTCCTCTAAAAGTAGTGCCAACAGTGACGACAAACCCAACTAGAAAGTACAGGCTCTCCAAAAGGACATGGTGTGGATGAGGAAGGAGTTCAATTCCATGAAGGGAACCACAAGCTGTACGAAGGAGGGAGAAATATGGTGTACCAATTGTAAAGAGAAAGGGCACACAAAGGGAGCATGTCCTAAGTAGGCAATGTGCGATATTTGTCAGGTTTTTGGCGATTCTATGAAGGAGTGCCCCCTACAACATGAAGACACGAAGCCAACAAATACTCTTCACACAGGAACAGCCATCCACCTCTAGCACTAATAATGTGACGTAGGGGAACAACAACAATGCCACATTTGGTGGCTATAGAAACAACCGTTGAGGGGCACGGGGTGGAAATGACAATAGGAATCGGATATAGTATGATTCCAAGGGAAGACCCATAATCCAATGTCGTGCATATAGCAATAGGGCCACTTTGCGAGAGATTAACCGAAGGGTGATACTCCTCAAAAATTGTGTCGATTAGGGGACCATAAAGATGCCAACTGCCCAAAACAAGCGAACCTCCTTAACATTGACGAGGAGAAAGTTCTTATTCTCACCCGCAACCAAGCCAAGCAAGCAACGTATCCAAATCCCTACACCGAGAAGCAAAATTTGTGGGAGGCACAGGAAGTAGTAGAAAGGGCGATGAAGGGTACAAAAGATATCAAAGGTACTACTCATGGATGAACGGAGGGGGAGAACAACCTGGTGAACCAAATGTTGCAAATGGAGGTGCCCATCAAACTTCAAGACCTATTACAAATAGTACCACAATTAAGGATCGCAATATTGAATACCTATACCAACCCATCTAAGACGAATGAACAACCAACTTTACCGGGAGGGTTGGTTGCAGATCCCATGTTGCTAACAGTAAGCAATGGTCGTCATCCAGCGGTGGTCGAGATGGTAATCCTCGGAACCATCCTGACGGACACCATCGTGGATGGTGGGTTTGGGGTGAACGTTCTTCCCAAGGAGACATGGACGAAACTCAACAAGCTTACCCTATGGCCATCCACATTCAACCTACACGACGCCGACCACTAGGGGATTAAGTCACTAGGGACCTCGGTGGCTCAACAAGTAACCATTTGGACACAACCATTTGTGCTCAATTTCGTAGTGATTCCCTTGAAGAAAAAGGGATACAAGGCCATTCTTGGAAGAGGATGGCTGGTGGTAGCCAAGGATAATCACAATTGGAAGAAAAATATTATGTCGATGGAAAGCAGAGGGCAAAAGTTCGCCTTTGACCTCTGAACGCAAATAGTAAGTGAAGAAATGGCATCATTGTCGGAGTCCAAGGTAGACGGGAAACATCAAATGGATGAGGGAAGAGCCCGCATGGATCCAAATGACAAAGGCATTTTGGAATTGGAGGAATGTTCAGGAGATTAGACTAGTTCAATGAATAAACTTTTCCATTGGCAGATGGAAGACTATGAACTCTTCTATTCTTACATGCTTGGCATCGAGGAACCCAAAGGTGAGAAGGAGGTATTCCCACCAGAGTTTGTGGAATACAAAGAAGGCAACACATAGATCAACGAGAGTCCTGCCCATCCCTTTGAAGGGAAAGCCATTAGATACATAGAACCATCAGTGGAGGCCGCCAATCTTAGCGACAAAAAGAACCCGAGGAACATACTTGTAGGAGACGATTGGAACCCCATATTGAACGCTGCAACATTTAAGATCTTTATGGAGTATAAAGATGTATTTGCCTGGATGTGCATTCACCACATACCTTTGGTACCCGGAGCCATACCTATGCGGAAGCGACCATACAAAGTGAATAAGAACTACGTGGCACGCGAAGATGAGGAAATACAACAAATGTTGGAAGCCAGCATAATATTTAAAGTGCAAACAAGTGAGTGGGTGTCACCAATTGTGATATCCATGAGGACAGGATCCAAATCTGGAAATGTGTGAACTTTCGATGCCTGAATGCTATCACGATAAAATATCCCTTCCCCATTCCATTCACCGACACAATTCTGGAAGAAGTGGCAGGACACAAGATGTACTCCTTCATGGATGGATGTACTCCTTCTAGCTATAACCAAATCTCCATTGCTGAAGAAGATAAATAGAAAACTACCTTTGTGGTGGAGGATGGAGTATATGCTTATAATCAGATGCCCTTCAGATTGTGTAACGCACCTGCTAAATTTCAGAGAATCATTTTACACATATTTGACAAGACGTCAGTAGGCAACTTCGAAGCATTTTTGGATGATTGGTCCATCTTCCGTGAATAGGACAGCCATTTGAAGGCACTCCAGGAATGTATGGAGAGGTATCGGTGGGCAAGGCTGGCACTAAACCTTAAATAGTGTCGGTTCATGGTTCCTCAAGGCAAATTACTTGGGCACATTGTTTGCAAGTCAGGATTGAAGACCGACCCGGACAAAGTGAGGGTGATCATGGAAATGGAAGCCGGCATAAGATTTGAAGTTCAAACAAGTGAGTGGGTGTCACCAATTGCGAAATCCATGAAGGAGGACGGGATCCAAATCCGGATATGTGTGGACTTCTGGTGCCTGAATGTTGTCACGATAAAGAATCCCTTCCCCGTTCCATTCACCAACACAATTCTGGAAGTGGTAAGACACAAGATGTACTCCATGGATGAATTCTCTGGCTATAACCGAATCTCCATTGCTAAAGAAGATAAATTGAAAACTATCTTTCCGGTGGAGGATGGAGTATACGCTTATAATTGGATGCCCTTCGGATTGTGTAACGCATCTGCTACATTTTTCAAAGAATCATTTTACACATATTTGACAAGATGTCAGTAGGCAACTTCTGATCATTTTTGGATGATTGGTCCATCTTCAATGGATAGAACAGCCATTTGAAGGCACTCCAAGAATGTATGGAGAGGTATCGGCAAGCAAGGTTGGCACTGAACCCTAAATAGTGTCGATTCATGGTTCCTCGAGGCAAATTACTTGGGCACATTGTTTGCAAGTCAGGATTGAAGACTAACCCGGAAAAAGTGAGGGTGATCATGGAAATAGAAGCCCCGACAGAGGTAACGGGAGTAAAATCTTTTCTCAGGCACATTGGATACTACAGATGATTCATAAAGAACAACGCCCGAATTGCTCTTCCCCTCAACAAGTTGACACGGAAGGGAGAACCGTACATCTGGAGCTCCGAGCAAGAGACTGTCTTCACAGAGTTGAAGAATAGATTGTTTGGCGCACCCATCTTGCCATACCCAAACTAGGACAAGGAGTTCCACATCCACGTGGACGCTTCTAACTTTGCCATAGGTGTAACGTTGGTGCAAACTAACGACCATGGCCTTGATCACCCAATATATTTTGCAAGTCAGCTACTTTCAAAAGCCGAGAAGAAATATAGCGCCGCCGAAAGGGAGACCCTCGGGATGGTGTATTTCGACATTATCTCTTGGCTACACCATTCACCTTTTACATGGACCACCAGGCGCTAATGTACCTGGTGAACAAAGCAATCATCCAAGGAAGGATTAGTCGATGGTTGTTACTACTGTAGGAGTTCACCTTCACCATTATTGTGCGAGCCGAGAAAAGTCATGTCATTGCCAACCAGCTCTCCTGAATCAAGTTCGAAGAGCCACCGAAAGGGGTCAATGATGATTTTCTAGATCACACTTGTTCAGGATCACCAATCTTCCAAAATAGTACAAGTCTATTGGGGAATATCTATCTACGTCCCAATTTCTGAGGGAGATGCCGCCAAGCAAATGGCAAAAGCTAGTGTTAAGAAGCCAAACTTTCCAACTGATAAATGATCTCCTATATAAGATGGGCCCAAACCAAGTGCTAAGGCAATGCGTAATGGAAGAGGAAGTGCAGAGTGTTTCGAGGGAAGCACATAAAGGTCTGACAAGTGGCCATATGGGACCCGACACAACGGCACGGAAGGTCCTACTTGTAGGATTATGGTGGCCCACACTTTACAATGATGCATGGGAATGGGTGTTAAGTCGCGATACATGTCAAGGAGTCGGCAAACCACTTAGGCAAGATTTCATGCCGTTAAACCCTTCCCACGCTCAAGAATTATTCGAACATTGGGGATTAGACTTTGTGGTTCCATTGAAGGTGAGTAGAGCCTGACGTTGCCAATACGTGGTGGTGGACATTGAATATTTAACAAAATGGGTAGAGGCACAGGCACTACCCGACAACTCTACAATAAGTACGATAATTTTTTTGTATGAGCAGATCGTCACACGGTACGGCATACCCATCTAGTTAACAAGTGACTGAGGAGGTCACTTTGTGAATCACGTGATCAAATTTTTGACAATAGAATTCAAGATTTTGCATTTGTTGTCAAGTCTGTATTACCCAAGAGCCAATGGCCAGGCGAAAGTGACAAACAAAATCCTCATAGCTATCATATATAAATCATGCAGAGTAGAACAGACAAACTGGGAGGAAAAGTTGCCTTTGGCGCTATGGGCCTACCACACAATATTTAAAGTCACAACTGGACAAACGTTGTTCCAATTAATGTTCGGGCAAGAAGTCGTGGTACTAGCTAAATTCATGGTCCTAGACTCCGAATCACAATTGAAAATAGACTGGGAGATATGGAAAGTCTACAAGAACGCCTATATCGACTAAACAAATTGGACGAACGAAGATTAACGGTGCAATGGGCGACGAAAGTGATGCAAAACCCGTCGAAAGGCATGGCATGATAAACATTTGAAAAGAAAAAGGTTCCAACTAGTGTTTTCGTATAATGGCCGCAACGAGACAGCATTGGGAAAATTCAAGGTCAAATGGGTTGGACCGTATAAAATCAGAGAAGTGGGTGATAATGGTTCTATAAAATTATGGACCTTGGATGGGTGAGAAATTCCTGACACCATTAATAGATCGAAGCTGAAGATCTATCATGAACAGCAGGAAGGCTAAGTAAAGTGGGATACTAGCCAAAAATCAGACTTATGTAGTAACAAAAAAAATTTAAATCATTTTTTTTAAATTACAAAAAAAAAATTGGGGATGTCCTGCGGACAATACCCATGGACAAGTATCCCGTGGACAGTGTCCCATGAGAATGTCCTATGGACACTATCCCGCAAACACTTGCCGCATATAAGTGACCGTCGTGGATAGAAGAAAGGGAAAAAACAAAACATACTCCACATATTAGAAACTCCCACGTAGAAGCAAGAGGAAAAGAATTAAAAGCTCCCACAAAGAATTTTGTAAGAAGCCTCTACAGAGAAGGAGAAACAGGGATTGTGTGAGTAGTCCACAGAAAGAAGACACCACGTTCCACACTACAAAAGTGTGAACCCGCAGAAAGACAGCAAGCAGCAAAGAGGGAAAATAGCAGCGTCTACGGATAAGGAGAAAGCGTATGGCCGCAGAATAGGAGAAAGGGTGTCCGCGGAGAAGGTACATGTGACCGTCCATGGAGAAGGTAATTGTCAGTTGGTAAGGGAAAAAGAAAAAAAATAAACAAAGAGCATCCACAAGAAATCAAGAGTATCAATGGAGGGAAGTTAAAAGATTAGAAGGGCATTCAATGTGAAACAAGAGATAAAAAAAGGGCTTTCCGCAAAGAGGGGAGGAAGGTTAAAACGCCATCGGAACGAGACCGTTAGTATGGAGTCCGCAAGAAAAAGGAGACAGTGGAAGGATCGGCTGAAGGAAAATAGTGCCGAGATGGACAAGAATGCAAGAGTGTTGGCCTCAAGAGTCCGAGTTGCAAGGTCCGGAACATCGAGCAGCAAGAAGCAGAAGGTGAAGACCGACCTTTTCTCATCTCACAATTCAATTTGAAGGGCTGAATAGCAGTGAGTGTTGCAAATGGTGGCAAGAAACGGATGACACAGACCTCATCAAAAAAATTCTGATCGGTGCGCAATTGAGCCATACAACTTCTATATTTTCCATTCAGTTGTTTGAGACGATCTTAAGAACTATGATCAAAACATACAACAGGCACAACTGAACAAGCACATTTGTATACAAGAAGCATCATATGATGGTCTCTTTCAAAGCCTAAGATTTTAGTAGGGTTTTTGGCATTCCTGGCCAAGGAGGTCACAAAGTGGTGACCACGAACCACAAATTGCCGCAAGAACACAAGGAGTACTAGATAAAATTGGTGGGACGCAACCTCACGCCAGAGGAACTTGAGTCCGTTGTAAGGGGTACTAAGAGTCGAGCGTTGCGGCAGAACTTCATCCAAGAAGGCCATTGGAGATGTGTTATGGATGTGACAAAAAGCAGGTTAACCAGGGCAAGTAGGGCTTCAGATATCCCCCAGCCTCAGATTACCTTCATGAGTGGTACGGTGTATGATTAGGCCACCGTCCTCGCGAATAGAATGGAGGAATTCATGACATTGCAGCATCGAACATTTTATATGTTGCATCGTGCCATCAGTTTGTTTCTAGAAGCTGCACTCCATCAAATTCTAGCAGACAAGTTTGAAGTCCCACCGAGAGGAAAATTGGCACCAAGAGAACACCCAATATTCTACTGGAGGCATTTGGACACGGGTGGCATAGTGGCCGGCAGAAGAGGGTATTGCAAGGCTTAGATGCATATGATGACACTGCTTGCAGTCGGAGGATACCACAAAGAGTAGTGGGACCGATTCAAAGGAAGAGAGTACCTCAGCAGAGGCTAGGAAGGATGCGGCAATTGGAGGGTCCACACTTTTCACTCCTCCCCAGTTGTCGACTTCGGCACACTTGATAGCCACCCCCATGCCCCTTATTCCTCCATTTGGCTAGAGGCATGCACCAATTGTCATGACTCCACCTACAGCCATGACAGAAACCACAGATGTTATGACTCCACGGAATGCCTCAGTAGATCCAATCGCACCAGACTTAGTAGCAGTAGTACCAACAGCAGCATTAGTGGAGATGCAAGGACCAGAGCCCGAACTTTGAGTTCGACTAGAAAGTCCTACAAAGACTGGTTGGCTGATCAAAAGACCAATCAAAGAGAGTCTCAGCAGCAAGCTCATGTAACAGAGCAGTCTGAGGAGTCAACCTTCTATGCATTCATGGCCAAATGACCCAAAAGCTTTGTTTTTTGTCTGGGTAGTTAATAAAATAGCCATTAAAGGAGGGTAATAAAGTATTTAATAATATATAAATGGTCATTTAAAAATAGTTAGTCTATTAAACAGTTTCTAAGTCCTTAATTAGTTGTTTTAGTTCATTTAGTATGTTTCTATTTTTTTTTACAAACTTTCTTTGTTGTTTCTCTTTCGAAGGAGACTATAGGTCAATTTTATAAATGATTAAAAAATATTATAATATTCACAAAGCATTTTCAAGCGAACATTGTCTCCTCATTGGCAAGTCACAAAACCCATCCCACCTTTCTCAATCATTATTATATGAGTGTAATTTGTGACCTGCTTCAAGCCATAGCACATAATACATGGAAAATGGATTTCACAAAAATGTTATAACGTTTGTGCCAAAAATTAGTTATAGTTCATCTAGTTGAGTAATCAATATAAAATATAGATTTGAATATTTACTACTCTTCTTAAAACGGATTTAGATCAGATAAATTTATTAATATCCAACAAAAGATCACAGAAGCAAGGATCAAGATCTATTTTAACATTCATGAAATTAATATATCGGAATAAAATATGCTTGATGTTTTACAAAACACCCGTCTAGATGATTAACTTTCACTTTTGCTTTGTCATGTCATCCGGGAGTCTGAGCTGCTCAACTACAACAATGTAAATGCACATGCGATACAATTGTAATTGGTGATAATATCTGGGCAACGTTAATACACACCAACATCCTGCAAGCTGCATGTGTGCTCTCAAGCCAAGGAGACAAGTACATAGAGAAGAAGCAAGTGCAAAAGCAATCATGTCTACACATCCTAAGTCAACTTCTAATTAATTTTGGAAGTGCCATAATTGCCTATTTGTAAACAACAACAATTAAATGATTTTATAAATCATAAACTAGTTCAGTCTTTATTTTCTATCAAAACATTTAGTCTCACTTAAAAGGCAACTTCAGCATTTCTATCAATGTACAACTAAAATAAATAAATCAAGCCAACGACTATAGCAGACTTGTCCAAAACCAGAATATATGAACAAAAATAAACATACTATGATCATGGGATGTATGCTCCTTTTCTACAAGATCAGATATGTATTCAGATCCAATTATATGTCCATCTTTGTGTATTTTAAGCTGCAAAAAACAAAAACAGTAAAGTTAACTTTAGAATAACAGGCCAAAAACATTCAAGACTTACTTAAATGAGTCACATGGTGGGATAAAAAATTATATCAAATTGAAATACCACAAAATTTTATCCAGGGCCATTGTTGCTGTAAGTACTCTTAAACAGACTAAGCAATATACATATGTCAAGAACCCTAAAGGCTTTGTTGGAAAGTAGTCATATAAATATGGAAAATAGGACCATTTTTTCTGTAAAGTTGACTACTTGACATTTTCCTGTTACAGAATTCCAAGCTGCCTGTAATTCAATGCTCAATGTAGTGTTTACTTTAAACTATGTAAGAACTACGGAAAATGAAAATGAAAAGTGGTCAAAAATAGTAACAAATGCACTAACCAAATTTCTTTCAACCTTGGGAAAACAAGAAAGTCTCAAACTTCTACTTTATATAACACTAATGAAAAATCCACCTTATTCAAGCTTGGATTGAAATAAAAAACAAAAAATAGGATTTTAAGAATAATTTGGAGTAACCATATATATATATATATATATATACCCTAGACCCAAAAAGTCATTGTTGAGATCAGTGTTTCACGACAACGAGTCTAAGGCAGAGGCGGCCTTTCCGAGGCAAATGGCCTCTGGAATCTGACTTGGCCAAGTCCTAGTAGAGTCCACGTGGACTCACCGAGTCCCGAGCCCAAGACTCTCCCGAATTTTTAATATTTTTTTTTAATTTAAAAAGATAGAGATTTCTAGGTTTTCTTTTTTCAGTGTATATTAATTCTGAAAATGATGTTGTGGTATGTTAGGAATTTATTAAGGATTGAATCTTAAATCTTAAATCTTCAACTTTATATTATGTTATTCAATTTTTTTCCTTCAGAAATTCGTTGTTATACTTATGTGATCTATGCAAAATTGTGTATGTGTTAAGTAGCTTCTATTTATCTCAATTATTGTGTATTTGATGTTAATTGACTAAATGATGCATGAAAAAATAGTTAAACCCTTAAAATCTTTGAATTTCATGGGTTTTTCGATTTTTCGAGTCCTAGCTGAGTCTAGTCGCAGAGTCCAAGTCTGAGTCGGATTTTGACTTTCTGAGTCAGAGGCAAGTCTGAATCCCATAAATATGCTATATATACAAGATACCAGAGAATGTTTTAGTAACGAGCAAGAGAGGAAATAGAAATGTTCTTGTACAATGAAAAAGAAAGTTTTCATAACGAACAAAAGGAGTTTATGGAAACATTACAAAAAGAATGACCATTAGAAAATGATGGAAGAGGGAGTAAATAGAAACTATCTAATATTGTAATACCCACCCTTAATGGTCAATCTATCTTCAAAAAATAGAAATGACATGTCCTCACAAAGCATAAAAGGCAGCCTCAAGTTGATCAAAGAGGTCTGCATGTTCTGCAATGATGGCTTGTGGATGAGACCCTTCCTGCTTTCATTGGTCAGAAGCAATGCAAGTCCTACATTCTTGGATCACATGACCAAATTTGTGGCTATAGTTGCACCGGATTTGCTTCTTCTTGGAGCTATTTTGAGACTGAGCAAATGGCTGAGATAAGCATTTATCCTTGTGAAAGGATTGGGCTGAAAATGCTTGTTCAGAGGAGGTTGAAGGAGCACAGCTGCCAAACTATTGTTTCCACTGGTCCTGCTACAAAAGTTTAGTGCACAAATCTGGAAATTTGAGGTCAAGATTAGTTACAGTAACGTTGAGTGTCTCAATAAAATAGTCATCTGCAAAAAAATTGTTAATATGACACGAGAATCAAGGGTTTTCAAAAAAAAACTAAGTTCGATTAATAAACTTGATCCAAGAGGTCTTGGGTTCGACTCTACACAAGCTTAATATTAATAATAATTCATCACATCACATAATAACAATGAATCTTGGCTTCGGCCTCTTACCAATCAAAAAAAGTAAATAAATAAACTTGAAAAAAATTGCAGAGTTCTTGAACAGATTGCGGGTTTGAAAACAAAGGCAGATTTTATCCATGTTGGGGGTCATATTAGCTGTAGAATGCAAAAGATGAAGGCAGAAATTGTGAGAAAGGTCAAAGAAGCATCGTGTTTGAGCAAAAACGTAGCAGAAAAACACTAAAAATGGCAATGAATATTACGCGTTTTGCAGAAAAAAAGACTGTGGATGAATAAAAAAGGTTGCAGAAGACCAAAAAATGCCAACGTCATTTATAAGAAACAAGAAAAATGCAACCAGAAGTCAGAGACGTGTCTGCAACAAGAGGAAGATGCCCACAATCTTGAGTAAAAAAATGTGTTTTAATGACCTACAATTTTGCACAAAGAAATTTGTGAAAAAAAATAAAAATTAGACGACAAATCCCAAGTTGGGTTTAGAAAGATGCAAATTTGAACACGTTCAGGCAAATATTTTGAAAATTATGAGCTAATAATTTCAAAAAAGAAATAAAACAATTTCGAAGAGGCCAAAGACTCCGCTCTGATACCATATTATGGTAAAATAATGAATGTGTTATTAAACAAAGATCATGTACAATCTATATATACAAGATACAAGAGAATGTTTCTATAACGAACAAGAGAGAGGAAATAGAAACATTCTTGTGCAATGAAAGATAAAGTTTCCATGACGAATAGGAGTTTATGGAAACATTACAAAAAGAGTGACCATTAGAAAAAAATGGAAGAGAGAGAAAATAGAAACTATCTAATATCGTGTTGGTTAACAGTTTATCAATGCCCTCTGAATTAAAAGGTAAAACTCCCTTAAGTTGCAAAGATTTGTAATAAGCTCTGTCTTTAGTAGATCAGGGGTTTGGGAGAATGCTCTTAACCGGAGAGCAATAGAAGCAATAACCAGACTACTTGTAGCCATAAGCACCCTAAGCAAATAGAAAGATTTGGACAGCCCTGAAAACCCACAGAAATGGCTGATATGAGCTATCTTGCAGTGCTTCTATACTACTTCTAAATTCTACTTCTATTTTTACAGCTACTAGATGCAATGAGTGCATAATGAAAACAGAGCATAAGTGGCCCTTAGGGGCTCTCTGACCAGACAAAGTTACCCAACAGCAACAATGAGAAGTCTAGACTCAATGAGGCACTGATACAAAGCCCAACCTGTCAAGTTACAGTAACTCAAAGTTTGCCCCTAACTTGGACAGATCCTCATTAAATAAACCCAATCCCAGCCACTGGAATGAATATGCAATTACTATGAAATGCAAGGTAGCCCAAGAAAAGAAAAAGAATTGCACATGAAAAGCAATACCAAGTCTGCTAATACTGTTAATACTATACTAACACTCAAATCAGCAAGACATTAACGACATCACATACAATTGTCTTTTGATTCCAAGGAAAACTAATCTAACATGAAAGGAATGACAAACATTCACAATAAATTAGATAGACAAAGCTACTAAGCCAATTCACACCAAAAGTTTGTCGATCTCGTATTCATCTTTAAAGGTTACATTTATAGGCCCCTTGTAGAGATCTGGCCAGTTACATTTCATCATTACAATTCAGATTTAGTTCAAATGGGATAGCCAAAAATAGGATTGAATGACAGTCATCCATTACCAAAGCTTATACATGAGGGGAAAATTGCCATGTATGGCTACAATAAACAGAGACAAGCAGAGAGAAAGAGGCACATGTTAAAATTCAAACTGAAGAAGAATGTAACACTTTTGTTAATGTCAGTTCTTCTTCGGGGAAAAGGTCATGGCCTCATGCACTCTCAATGCATCAAGTACCATTGTTCTCTCTTTGACACTATGAATGTAGACATTGCCTGCTTTGACCACCCAGAAGTCATGGTCTTCTGTTAATTCTTCCACCGTAGCGACCTTTAATTGGAGTTTGTCAGATGCCCTCCTCAACATTCCATCGACAGCAACGAGCTCTGGGATCTTAGAATCTTGAAAATTGGCAGGGCTAGTTGATTCCTCTATGAATTCTAGGAATTTTGCTTTCATTCGCCCAATTTCTAAAAACTGTTTATTCGTAGTTACGTATAACTTCGTGTGCAAATCCTTGAGGTACACGTAGACCTTTTCAATCACCTTCTTCACATCATATACATTCTTCAGCTCATGTTCAGCCTTAAGTTTTAACCAAGTTCTCCTTATTGAACTCCATTGATTGCTTCCAATGAAGCAAATGATTCTTTACCGGTTCTCATTCTTCAGCTCTTGCTCAGCCTTAACCAAGTGTACCCCTAACTTGGACAGATCCTCATGAAATAAACCCAATCCCACCCACTAGAATGAATATGCAATTACTATGAATTGCAATGCCGCCCAAGAAAAGAAAAAGAATTGCACATGAAAGGCAATACCAAGTCTGCTAATACTGTTAATACTATACTAACACTCAGATCAGCGAGACATTAATGACATCACATACAATTGTCTTTTGATTCCAAGGAAAACTGATTTAACATGAAATGAACGACAAACGTTCACAATAAATTAGGTTGACAAAGCTACTAAGTCAATTCACACCAAAAATTTGTCGATCTTGTACTCATCTTTAAAGGTTACATTTATAGGCCCCTAGTAGAGATCTGGCCAATTACATTTCATCATTACAATTCAGATTTAGTTCGAATGGGATAGCCAAAAATAGGATTGAATGACAATCATCCATTACCAAAACTTATACATGAGTGAAAAATTGCCATGTATGGCTACAATAAAGAGAGATAAGCAGAGAGAAAGAGGCACATGTCAAAATTCAAACTGAAGAAGAATGCAATGCTTTTATTTATGTTAGTTCTTCTTCGGGGTAACCATCATGGCCTTATACATTCTCAATGCATCAAGTACCATTGTTATCACTTTGACACTAGGAATGTAGACATTGCTTGCTCTAACCACCCTAAAGTCATGGTCTTCTGTTAATTCTTCCATCATGGCAACCTTTGACTGGAGCTTCTCAAATGCCCTCTTCAACGTTCCATCGAAAGCAATGAGCTCTGGGATCTTGGAATCTTGAATTTGGTAGGGCTAGTTGATTCCTCTATGAATTCTAGAAATTTTGCTTTCATTCGCCCAATGTTAACGAACTGTTTATTTGTAGTTACATATCACTCCATGTGCAAATCCTTGAGGTATACGTAGACCTTTTCGATCACCTTCTTCACATCTTCTATTACGGAAGTAAGTGGTAAAATACTTGCTTGATATTAACAGAGATTGAAAGGTCAATTTATACAAAAGAATGAGACGATGTTTCCTTAGGAAACTATCGTAAATAATAGAAAAATTCTATTCTAGAGAAAGCATAAAACAAAAGCAAACTTAAAGCTAAGATATTTACAATAGATAACCATTAACCAATAATAGACGACTTTATCTATTATTGTAATACCCTCCCTTAATGGTTAATCTATCTAACACACCAAGCTGTCCTCTGAATTTGACAAACTTATCAAAACCAAGAGGCTTGATGAGAGTCAGATCTTTGGTAGGAACATAATGCAAATCTATAGTCTCGTCTTCAACCAACTGTCGTATGTAATGATAGTGAACATCCACATGCTTGGTTCGTTCATGGAAGACTGGATTTTGTGCTAACTTGATAACGCCTTCGTTATCAACAAATAGAGTAGTCGGTCCTGCTAGTGACATTTGCATATCCCCAAGCATCCAACGAAGCCAAACAGCTTCACATCTTGCCTTAACAGTCCCTCTATATTCAACCTCTGTAGAAGAGAGAGAAACTACCTGTTGCTTCTTGCTGGTCCATGTGACCGTACCGGATCCCAAACTGAACACATATCCAGATGTTGACTTTTTCTCATCAACAGAGCCTGCCCAATCTGAATCTGTGAACCCACTGAGTTTAGGATTAGAGCTTCGAGAGTACAAAAGTCCATAATCTGAAGTGCCCTTCACATAACGAAGCACACGCTTTGCTGTCATCCAATGATCAGCCTTAGGAGTTGTCATAAAGCGTGAAATATAGCTGACTGCGAAGCTGATATCAAGCCTAGTAGCAGAGAGGTAGATGAGGTTGCCTACTGGTTGCCTGTATGTAGTATCATCAATGGAAGGAGAATCAAACTTTGCTGATAACTTGAGACCTTTCTCCATAGGTGTAGATGCAGGTTTGCAATCCTACGTTCAGAATTTGTCTAACAGGGCCCTGGCATATTTGGACTGAGAGATGAATATACCAGAAGACTGTTGTCAAACTTCAACACCTACACAATAATGCAAGAGCCCAAGGTCAATCATATCAAAAGACTAGCATAAGTTCTATTTGATTCCTTGAATCAAAGATGCCAAACTGCCAATAATGATCAGATCATCCACATTAATAACCAAAAGGATGATGTCACTATCAGTAGTCTTGATGTACAAATTTGAGTCTGAAGAACTCCTCTTGAAGCCTTGATCACTGAGGTACTTATCAATCTTGATGTACTATACCCGAGGGGCCTGCTTCAAAACATAGAGAGCTTTTACCAACTGGAGAACCTGATGGTCTTTACCAGCAACCTTGAAACTAAGAGGCTACGTCATGTAGACCTCTTCATAAAGATCACCATTCAGGAAAGCACTCTTGATGTCCATCTGATGGACCTTCCAGCCAAACTGTGTTGCCATGGCTAGGACTAATCTGATGGTGCTCATCTTTGCAATAGAAGCAAAGGTCTCATAATCAATGCCTTGACGCTGAGAAAAGTCCTTCACCACTAAACGAACTTTGTACTTGTCCAAAGTACCATTTGATTTGTATTTGATTTTGTAGACCCATTTGCAGCCACTGGGTTTCTTCCCTGGTGGATGATCAGAAAGGACCCAAGTGTTGTTCTTCAGCAGGCTCTGGTGTTCAGAAGTCATGGCCTATTCTCACTCTGGAATTCCTTTAGCCTCAGAATATGTTTGAAGTTCAAACACACTATGAATGTTGGCCATAAGAGCAAAGTTAATAGAATCTGTAGTTTTGCTCTTTTTTCGAGCAGTGCTCCCATCAATGAGCTCATCATCACGAAGATCAGCAAGTGTCTTAGCCCACCACTTAGGCCAGATAGGAGAATGACCAATAGTAGTACTAGGAGATGCTTGATCAGCAAGATCCTCATCAGAAGAAGCTGGATCAAACTCAGGTGAAGCATCTGCAAAGAGAGGTGATCCTACAGGAGAAGCCGGAGGTGTCTGTACAGGTATCACTGGAATAACTGGAGCTGCAGGAGCTACTAGAGCCCTCCCATCAGGTGGACCTAATGGACGCTGAACTCCCAAATCATGAGCCACCGTAGACTAGTCTGCTGGATCAGGAACAAGAGAAACAGGCATGAATGGTCCTCGTTGCTCATCAAAGACTACATCACAACTATAGATGAGACGAGATGTCTCAACATCGATCAGGGGGTAGGCTTTGTGAAGACTGCTATATCCAGCAAGCATGAGTTTCTGACTCTTGGCATCCAACTTGGTCAGTGAAGAATCAGGGATCCAAACAAAAGCAAGGGAGCCAAAAACCTTCAGGTTACTGATTTGGGCTTGCGACTTGACTAGGCCTCTTCCGGAGTTTTACTTTTGACCGCCAGTATGGGTGACCAGTTCAACAGATAAACTGCACTGTTAATTGCTTCTGCCCAAAACTACTTTGGAACATGTCTGTGTTTGAGCATGGAACGAGCCATCTCAGTGATTGTCCTGTTCCGACATTCAACTACACTGTTTTGTTGTGGCGTGTGGGGTGTGGTTAACTGGCATTTGATGCCATGTGTATCCAAAAAGCTGGAGAAAGCATTAGAACAAAATTCCCCCCATTGTCTGATCTAAAAGTAATAATAGATTTCCCAAACTCTTTTTCAACTAAGAGTTTAAACTTCTGAAATACAATAAATGCATCTGATTTCTTTTTAAGGAAATACACCCACATTTTTCTACTGAAATCATCAACAAACAACGGAAAATACCTGGACCCAAGAATAGGAGTGCCCATAGGGCCGCAGATATTGGCATGAACAAGCTAAAGTACTTGAGAAGCCTGCCAAGAATCGCCACTTGTGAAAGGTGTGCGATGTTGCTTACCAGCCTAGCATGCATCACAAACTCCAAGTTGTTGAGTCTGAATCTCTTGCAATCCAAGAACAAGCTCATCCCATTTAAGTGTCCATATCACTGATGCCAAAGTGTGCTGACCGAAGATCGCCGAGCAGCCATAGCTAAGCCCTAAGAATCACCAGAATCAAAAAGTCTGAAAAGACCATGATCCTCAAGACCCACTGCAACTGTAGACTTAGTCGCCCGATCAGTGATGGTGCACTGATGTGAACTGAAGGTGACTGCCAAGTGTGGAGAATGTCGAAGCAACTGACTAGCTAAGAGTAGATTTAGTTCCATCTCTGGAACGTAGTATACCTCAAGGAATATGAAATTCCTCCTAACAAACTGAATCTAAATGTTGCCTTTACCGACAACTGTGTACTCTTCTCCGCCACCAAAAATAATAGTTTGAATAAGCCGAGTAGTCAGTAAACCAGTCTCTGCGGTGAGTGAAATGACGAAAAAACTTGAATCAATGTACCAAGCAAACGACTTCACATGATCTGCAGGGCTTTTAGCCATGAAGGCATAAAAGGCAGATTCCACCTGCTCGGTGTGCTCTGCATTGTTCACTTTGGGTTGCAAACCTGATTGCTTAGACTGGGCAGCTAAGCGTTTCCAACATTCAACCTTCATGTGACCAAACTTGTGGCAATAGTTGCATTGAATGTTCTTCTTTCTAGAACCATCTGATGCTGGAGCAAAAGACTTCTGCTGAAATGGTTGCTGAAACTTGCCCTTATCCTTCTGAAAGGATTTTGCAGCAAAGGCTTGCTCTGTGGAGGTGGAACTGGAGCTGCTACCGAACTGTTGTTTCGACTGATCTTGTTGAAGAAGCAGGGTGCAGAGATTAGTGAACTTCAAATCAACACCAGTAGATGTGATGTTGAGAGTCTCAATAAAATGCTCATAGGATTTTGGTAAACTCTGAAGAGTGATAACCACAATATCCTCTTCCTCCATCTTGCGACCGATGGCAAGTAACTGATCACGGATTTCCCGAATCCGATTCAAGTGTGCCTAGAGCACGGTGCGCTCATCCATGACAATAGAAAACAAAGTGTTTTTCAGAAAGAAGGCTCTGCTTTTGTCAAAAGTCTCATGAAGACCTTTGAGATGTGTCCAGATTTCGGCAGCTGTCTTGCCGGATGGAATCTGAGAAAGTTGATCATCAACCACGGATAATTTGAGAAGCATCAATGCCTCTCGATTATTCAGATCCCATGTATCTTGATCAGGACCCGGAGAAGTCAGACGCTTCGTAACACCCAGAACAAGTTGGTCGGTGTTCTGATATTCAAAAATTGCAATGACGCACTACTTCTAGGTTCCATAATTGCAACCATTGAACTTGCAGTTATGCTCGAGCAGAGTATTTGTTAGAGATGCCATGGCACATTTTTCAATGAATAACTGTGAAAATCTATGAAGGCACATTCTTCGAGACAAAAATTCGGAAGACCCAGAAGAATCAAAGAATGACCCAGAAGAGAGCTCGAAAAACCCAAAAGGAAAATGTTGTTGTTTTCTAGATCCGCTAGCTTGAAAATCGAGGCACCCAGAAAAACGGACAACCCAGCTGAGCTCTCGAAAAACCCACCAAGAATCTATAAACAAAATTTTTTTACGAACCCAAAAAAATTAAGGTTTCGAGCAAAAAACTAGCCGGCTGCAAAAAACTCCAAAAAATGGCAGTTTAGGGCACGTAGATGGGTGAAAAACGTATGTCCAAAAACCACGAAATGGTGTTGATCAGAATCGCGATTTCCTGACAAAAAATGCAAGTTGAATATTTGTTTTTATGCCACGATTTGCAAGAGAAAACAAACCCCGATTGGTTGCAGGCACGAGTTGCAGAGAAATTGGAAATGGACGTCTTGAGTTTGCAGATACGAGTAGAGACAAGCCAAGGTAGAGTTTGCAGAAAACGCAAGCAGAGAAAACGTGGGTTGCAAATGTGTTGCAATTGGGAGGCAAGGAGAAAATCACGATTTGGAGCTCCAAATTTTTCAGACGCAATTTGCAGACGAATCCGACCACGAAACAAGTTGAAACTAGTCACAAATCCAACGGCCAAATTTGACCACAATTTCCACGCGATTCGCAAACCCTAGTTCAGGAATTTTTCCAGACAAAAACACTAGGCGAGTTTTTAGAAAAATTAGCTGAAATAATTTTGGAAAATTTTAAACAGATAATTTCAAGAAGAAATTATAATTTTTTTCCAAAAAAAATTGAGTATTTAGCTCTGGTACCATATTATGGAAGTAATTGGTAAAATACTTGCTTGATATTAACAGAGACCGAAAGGTCAATTTATACAAAAGAATGAGACAATGTTTCCTTAGGAAAAGATCGTAAATAATAGAAATATTCTATTCTAGAGAAAGCATAAAACGAAAGCAAACTTAAAGCTATGATATTTACAATAGATAACCATTAACTAATAATAGACGACTTTATCCATTATTGTAATATCTTCATATACATTCTTCAGCTCTTGCTCAACCTTAACCAAGTTCTCCTTGAACTCCATTGATTGCTTCCAATTAAGCAATGATTCTTTACCAGTTCTGAGGATGCCAAGATTGATGGCAACATCAGTCTTCATGTTTATCACCTCTTGGAGCAATGCCAATTCTTCTATCAACTTCTCTGACTCTGTTTGCATCAAGACTCGGTGAGTAGATACGGCCTCTCTCGACTTATCTGCATCCAAAATCAAATTACCCAAGTTCTCAATCAAAGGGGGACCTCGGGACTTCATCTCTTCAATCCAAGGACAGTCGATTTTTACAAGTAAATTCTTGCTCTCATTTGCCTTGTGACCAAAGGTACTCATAGTAGCATTGTCCCACGGCACAACTAAAAGTAATCCAAGTGTTGCTTTGATATATTCAGTTAATTCCTTGTTGGCGGCCTTCAATGTTTCTTTTCCCAACTTCATTTACCATAGAATCATGCATTGGTTGCCCTATGTCAATTGCCTTCATCTAGAAATCAGCTGGAGTTTGTTCTTAAATCTTTCCCTCCTACAGCGTAGCAATCTCCACAACCATATGTCTGGAAAACCATCAAACACACCAGTTCAAATGTAGGAGAATGAGGGAAATTGAACAAAGCAGCATCCAAATTAGCTTACAACTCAAATTGCCTCTGGTGAAAACCTTCTTTCAGGACACTCTTGTAGCTCTCTACATAGCCTCATAAAGAAGGCATCATTCACCTTTGTATATTTCTTATAACTACTTTCCAACTACAAATAGGGGTAGAAGTCACATACCTTTGTAGTTTCATCAAAATCTTCGATACATGGCAAGCCAGGCCATAAATGATGTGTTGCCAACAAATATATAAGGTAAGAATACATAAAATTGCTTAAATGTCTTGGCCTAATTCATCCAACTGGTAACCTTGTCACACAGGATTCAGGCCCAATCAATATGTTGTCCATAATCGCACACGGCTTGCACCAGAAAGAAGTGATGTTCTATGAAATTCAGGACCTCTTCATATCCTTTTATCCTTAGAAGTAGAGCCAGGATATCTACAATTCCCCTCTCCACACTGGATCCAAATAATGTCTTCGGGAATTTACTCTTTTTACTCTTTGGTGGTTGGAATCAAGTCGTCAAGATGTCCCCTTGCCTCAAAGTCTTTTTCTCATTAAACACCAACGCGGACGAGCCAAAATCAATGTCCAAGTATTCATCTCTTTTTGGGATCCCCAAAGTACTCTGCATAAGGCCTCTATCAAATGTGAGAAGAATAGAGTCGTTCGACATCTTGATTTGCTTAGTGCTCGCATTGTATCGATGCTATGCATTCTTTGACGAGCTCATGTGCTTGGATGGCCATCAGAAACCCAACAACCTCAACTAGCCCAGTCTATTTAAGCTTTAGAGATAGGATGAATGGGCTGATTGTTGAGTCTTCTGTGCAGCTCTCTGAGATTATAAAATCTACAAGATGTGTCTGTGAAATTCTTAAGCTCACTCACTAATCCAGGCAAGCGATCGATTCCACCAATCCTTCTGGCCATTTGCTATAAATCATTACACGGAGCAAGAAAACTCGCACTAATCATGCAATTGTGTTAGTTGCGATATGCAGAGGTGAACTTACCAACAATTTGATCATTGTATTCAAATTTGAACATTGGGCATTGAATTTCCCACGTCACGCAAGTGAATAGCAGCCTCTTAACTCAAATTTCTCCATTCTTGGTGCTCCGATCATATCAAACCTATGATTAATGAGAGGTCGAACGGTGGGTATTAACCTTTAAGCTCTAGTGTAGTGGAAATTGGATTTTCCAATTTTCCCTCCTTTGTAATGGCTTTGGAGAAGTGGTTGCGGAGGTGAGAATCTGCCTTGAAGAGAAAATGCCCCTAACTTAGCTGAATCGGGGGGGAAGACTTTCCCTCTTCTTTCCACAAAGCTCGCTTTAGTTCTTTCGTGAGAGTAGGCATTTCACTGCTTTTTTGAAAAGCCTAAAATTAGCGCATTTGCTCTTTCTTGGGATTACACCTATTTGAGTGCGCTTCTGCAATTGGAGAAGCCAATGCTTCACTTTTCCGCAACCTTAATATTCAGGCCTCTACTTTACCTTGAGTGCCTTTAGGGAAGTACATCAAGAGCACCTCCACCCGAATATTCTACTTTATACTCAAGGGCTGCTTAAAAGTATCTTTTGATATGGCCCTTCAAAGGAGTGGCCAGCAAGGTGCTTTTCCGCAAGTGGAGAAGTGGATTCCTCATTTCCCGAAATTTCTTTATATTAGAACTTGTTTCGCTTTGGAGTAGCATCTCCTGAGAATCTTCGAGTGAACATTCCATTGAACGAGTCATTTTTTACTTTCAACTTTACTATTTCGAAGAAGTTCCTTCTGAAGTGCTCCTCCAACGGAATTGGTGGAACTTTGACATAGCAAGAGATTACTTGAAACCCACTGATCTGAATGTATATTTGACTTTACAATCATCTAATTATCTTCAGAGAATGCATTCTTGGTGTTCACCCTGGATGTGCATGCTCCAATTTATTTCCTCAGAAAACTACAATAGTCGTTACCGTGGTGCACTGCAAATGGTCATTTTTCGTTTTGGCTCTTCCCGTCATCAAGGCACTGCAAGAATTGCTCTTCCTCATTTAGAATACCTCCAAATACCCTTAGAATACATAGCTCTATACACTGGGCAATCTTGCACTTTCGGAAAAGTGTCTTTCGAGGTGCGCTTCTAAAGAAAGAGTAGCAAAAGCGGTGGAACTTTGGCGCCATATAGAACTAAGAGATTTCATCTTTTCTATGACAATCCAAGGGCTTATTAGCTTAGGTACATTGCTCTAAGCAACCCCATATTCCATTTCTTCGATACTAGACATCTAGAAGCGCTCTACCTTCATGTGTTGGAAACTCACTTGGTGAGCTACTTTTTCGGTGGAACTGGTGAGCTACTTTTTCGGGCAAACAGGTGAAACCCCGAAGGTGGCATACTTGGGCAATCTTGTGCAGATCCAACAACTTCCTGACCTTCTTCTCATCAAGGGATAACGCTCAACAACAATCCCGTCTGTGTTGGTTACCTAAGACCAGTATAGACTGATTTTGCATGATTCCCATAAATAAAGCTTAGGGGAGAAGGCGAAGTAGGGAAATCCCAAAATCCCTCCTAGACAAGGTTAAAGACAAAGTATGAGAAGAAGAGCCACCTATATCAACCTAGTACTCGGACACTTAGATACCATTGCATTTGACTTGACTCCAAGCTAGAAGCATTAAAGAAAAGAAAGGGAAAGACTAAAAGTCTGGCAACATATCTTAATAGTTTCAGATGGCCCTAAACCAAAGGTTTGTTTCGAGACTCGAGCATTATTTTATTGTTGTGCATGTGCAATAATCCCTGATAGCATTTCTAAGGCACATGCGACCTTAGATTTGTCTTCGTGTTCGCATTCTGATTTTTGGAGGCTATTTTTTTCTTGTTCATGTGTCATTTTTTCTTCGGCTGCATTTGTTGGCATCGGGAGTCTTCGAAGCTCAGTCAGGGTTTTTTCAGACTTGCACCATCTTGTTTCATATTCAAAAATCTGAAAGAAAAAAAAAACAATGATTTTTCCTCAAAAATCATGGTTTATCGCAGTCACTTTTTTGGGTTATGTTCATCTGCAAAAGCTTTTGATGATTTTTTCAAAATATTGTGGCTGTTTTCTTCTCAAGCAATGGAGTGTTTGTTGCTTTTATCCTCACAATCATGGTTTGAAATTGAGAAGCTAATCTCGCTTTGGCTACAAGGAGGGATAACTTTGTTTCCCAACATCAGGTTGGAAGGATTATGGTTATCCCAGTCTTCTCCAAAAGTTCATTCAAACTAGAGACTGTCTTAGTAGCAAGCTCATGTCGCAGAGCGTTCTAAAGAGAAGTGGCCAACCTTCTATACATTCATGATGAAAGACTTCTAGATTATGTCTTTTGTAGGTAGAACAATGGGCATAAATGAAGGGTATTAAAATTTTGTAATGTTTCTATAATGGTCATCTTAGTTGGTTTAGGAAGTTTCTTTTTTTGCATTCTGTTATAGAGTTTCGCTTGGAAACATCTTGTAATTTGATATAAATAGAGCCTTTCGTCTCTATTGTTTATAACTTTATATCGATTTATAATAATAGTTTTCTCATTTCTCAGTCTAAATATGTCAAGTTTGCCAAACAGGTTCAAAATGACAGATGGCAAAATCTAGTCTACACTTACGAAGAAAGGGCTGAAACTTTCAGCCAAATCATACTCACCAATAGTCAATGACTCAGTTCCCAGGCAGAATCTGTGAGTTACATTTTTCGATTCTTGACAGCCCGTAAGGTACAACATTGGTTTGTAGTGAAGCTGGTACTGCAATATATGAAAAGGACACTTGACTTAGGCATTCTGTATAGCAAAAGCAAAGATACTTGGCTGATTGGTTTACAGATTTATATTGGGAATGTTTTGTTGATGACAAGTCTATTTCTGGGTATTTTCCAGTCTTCATATGGGTGCAATCACATTGACCAATAAGAAGCAGCAAGCTACTAGTAGCTCTTTCCTCGACAGAACCAGAGTATTAAGGAACAATTGATGCAGCAAGCTATCAAAGGATGCTTTCTGACATGCAAATGTCTCAAGCAGGGCCTTCACCCTTGTAACAACCAAAGGGTGCTAATGCTTGCCAATACTTCAGTCTTCCATGAGCAAACAAAGCACGTATAGCTTCACTGTCACTTCAAATGACAACTTGTTTAAGATGGATCAGTAATGTTGCAGCATGTTTCAATTGAGGATGAAACTGCATACATTCTTACCAAGTCTTTTATGTATGGAGAAATTTGTAAAATTTAGGGGCAAAGTTGATGTAGTTAGTAGAATCATCAAATAGGGAGGAAAAGTAATATTGTTATATTTAGCTTATAATGATCATTTTGTTTAGTTTGCTTTTAGTAACTCTCTTTTATTTCTTTAGTTCTTCATCATTTCTGTTATGAAAAGGTCTTTTGTAATCGCTTATTTAAGTAGTCGTCCACTCCTTTTTTTAATATCAATTATCTCAATCATTTCCCAAGTGAGCCAGATGTGCATCTAGGATATAATTAAGTGGCACTAAGTGGTAATAGTAGCAAGAACAGAAACCTAAGTGTTAAGAAACACGAGTGGAAAAGATAAATTAAGAGTATGCATTTTAGATAATGTATGTGTTTTGAGGGACAGATATGGTCTTATGAGCATTTGTTATCTTTGGGCAATCAATCTGCTCTATTGATCAAATTTTGTCCCATCTAGCATTTATGAGCATTTGAATGTTGAAGAGCTAAAGGAAAATACAAAATAAAGTAACTCATTCAAAAATTTAATGTTGTGTTAAAGCTGCATAGACTTTAACAACAATTGAGGAAAAATCTTCCAGCTATTAAGAATAGAAGAAATATCAAAAAATGTTGTTAAATAATGAGATCTATCAATCTAACGCAAGTAATATGCCATATTCACAATGCCAAGAAGAAGCTCTTACTTTCCATATATTTGTATCCAGATCTACTTCATGCTTGCCTGACATGTCAATTGCATCAACACTCAAAACTGCAATACAGAAGTTATCAAGAAAAATCTGAGCATGGTATTAAAGACAAGTGATCAGAACTCCACATAAACACGGATATATAATTCAAATTTATCATGGACAAATTAATTAGAAACTATATACAACTCAGGAAAAAATTCAATGGGGAACCATTGAACTTGGGAGCTGCAACAAACAGTGAATGCTTGATGGGATGAAAATCAGAAAACCCAAAGGTTCAAAGCAAATAATATGCATCCATACTTGAAACTATTATAGATATACCATCATCTAACAAATTGAATTAAAAAAATTGATGTCACAAATCTACTATTATGATAATGGATGGTTTCTATTATCGTTAATGGTTACCTATTCTAATCTATTGTAAATATTAGAATCTTTCTAATATTTAATTAGCTTTTAGTTAGCTGTTAGTTATCTGTTAGCTCAAATAGAATGTTTTTATTCTTGACATCATTTATTTATTTGTATATATTGATCTGTTGATCCCTGTTAAAATTAAGAAAATAATTTACCAATTACTTCCCCTAATATGGTACAAGAGCAAATACTTAAATAAAAATTTGAATAAAAATTAATAATTTCCTTTCAAAATTATCAGTGCCATTTTTTCAAAAATAATTTTCAGCCTATCTACCCCCATGCGCTAGGGTTTCCTGCTGCAAATCGCAACTTTCCTGTTACAAATCACAGGTTTTGAAGTTGTCATTTTTGCAGTCATTTGTCCTTCGTTTTTTTCCTGCAAAATCGCATCTACATTGATGCCATTCTCTGTCATTTTCTTGAGCATTTGCTGGCTATTATTATTCCTAGGCGTTTATCTCATCTACAAGGTGTCGTTTATGACCGGAAATCACGCAATTCTTTGGCCGTTTTTCCTGCAAACCATGCCCCTTTTTTTGTCATTTTTCTGAAAACATCAGGACTTTGCAGTTTTGGGTTTTTATGTGGCGATTTCTGCTTCCTAGCCATCAGTTTCAACCTTCTTCAAGGTCATTTTTGAAAAAAAAACAGCAGCCAATTGTACCTGCAGCTTCATTTTTCGAGCTTGTTTGTAATTTTTTCATGGTTTTTGCAAAAGGCTAGGGTTTCATTCAAAGCTCTCAGATTCTTGGTCGTGGTGAATAACTCATTAAAAACTGTTGGTGGGTTTTCCAAAAGCTCAACTAGGTTTGTCGTCCATTTCTTTTAGGTGCCCCAATTTTTGTGCCTCGATTTTCAAGCCAGCAAATCTAGAATTTGACAGCATACTCCTAGGTTTTTTGAGCTCTCTTTTGGGTACCACTTCATTTAATGGGTATTCCAATTTTCACAAATTTACATGCTCTTTCACTAAAAAATGTGCTATGGCATCTTTGACAAATATTTTAATCAAGGGAAATCAAAAGGTCAATGGCCATCATTATGGCACATGGAAGCAATGGATGCTAACAATCTTTAAATATTAGAATACTAAACAGATTATTTTAGGTCTTACACAGTGTCCGATTGCAACTGGTATTGATCAAGATACATATGGTCAAAATAATCGGGAGGTAGTAATGTTTCTAAAGTTATCTGTAACTGATGATCAACTCCCTCAAATTCCATGCGGTAAGAAAGTTGCCGAAACATGGGAGCATCTAAAGAAACTTCATGAGACTTCACACAAAAACAAGGCCTTCTTTCTCAAGAACACTCTATTTTCTATTGTAATGGATGAGCAGAAATCACTCCAGGACAACTTGAATAGGATTCAAGAAATTCGTGATCAGTTGCTTGCCAAGTGATCAGTTATTAGCCAAATTTGATTCTCCTCCAGTTGATGTTACTACATACGAGAAACTAGTAGGCAATCTAATCTACTTCTCTGCTACTAGACTTAATATCAGCTTCGCAATCAACTACAACTCACATTTTATGACAGCTCCCAAGGTTGATCGTTGGATGGCAGCAAAGTGTGTGGTTCATTATGTGAACGACACTACTGATTATGGATTTCTTTACTCTCGGAGACCTAATCCTAGACTCGGTGGGTTCACAAACTCAGATTGGGCAGGATCATTGTTACCCGAGGATGCATCCCGCTATATGTTCAGCTGTCCCCATCCTGGAAACGTCTCGGAGACTTGGGGACACCTGGGGGACTTTGACTTCTAGAACAAATTAGACTTTGACTCTCAAAGTAACATAAATGTGGCATATGAATTTCACTGATTATTGTATTTTAAGGTTCTATTATGTATAAGTAAATGCTTTATCCATTTTTTCCTATAAATATTTTAATTTTCCCTATTGGTCCCCATTTGTCGTCCCCAAAATCGGCACAAAAAATTGCCCTCCCATGAACCTGTCCTGTTGTGTCCCCTATCGTCCCTGTCTGGAAAACTCAAGGGAACACAGGGCAAGATCTGTTGACGATAAAAAGTCAACTTTTGGATGTGCCTCAACACATGGACCAATAAGCAACAGCAAGCAGTTTCTCTCTCCTCTACAGAGACTGAATACAGAGGGACAGTTAAGGCAGCTTGTGAAGTTGTTTGGTTTCGTCAAATGCTTGGGGATATACAGATGTCACCAACAGGACCGACTCCTTTGTTTATTGATAGTGAAGACCTTATCAAGTTAGCACGAAATCCAATCTTCTATGAACAAACCAAGCATGTGGATGTTCACTCTCACTACATTCGGCACTTGCTTGAAGACAGGACAATAGACTTGTAGTATGTTCCTACGGTGGAACAAACTGCAAACTTTCTCACCAAGCCTCTCGGTCCAATTAAGTTTGTCAAATTCAAAGCACAACTTGGTGTAGTGGATAGATTGACCATTAAGGGAGGGTATTACGATAATAGATAGTTTCTATTATCTTTAATGGTTACCTATTATAATCTATTGTAAATATTAGAATCTTTATAATATTTAGTGAGCTTTTAGTTAGCTGTTAGTTATCTATTAGCTAGAATAGAATGTTTCTATTCTTGATGATTTTTTTGTAAGTAAACATCGTTTATTCATTTGTATATATTGATTTACTGATCCATGTTAAAATTTAAGCAAGTATTTTACCAATTATTTCGCCTATATCTAGTCTACCAACTTGAACAAAATCATATCACTTTTGTGTGCTCAAATCATTTTATATATTTGATTTCATGAAACCTTATTATGCGCTCGGTAATTCTAAGATTAAAATCTCTAATAACAGCCACCAATAAGTAGTAGATTCTTACACCCAAAAACATTTTCTAGATGAAATGATAATTGATTAATATTCAATATTAACTAAGGACATGAAGTCTCCTTAAATACAGAATACAAGACAATATTTTCATGACGGAAACAATCGAGAATAGAAACATGAACAATATAAAGGCAATTTCTAAATACCTCAGACTCGGCAGCCTGGAAAATTGGACACAAACTCAAACTCCAAAAAAGAACTTGGGAAAGGACTTGCAAAAGAAAAGAAAAACGCAGCTTTACCAAAAAAAAAAATTAAAGCATTTAGAGAAGAGTCATAATTGAAAAATTACACGTCATATGATCTCCAAACACTCAATATTTGAAATTTCGCTATAGTTTCAAACTTTTATATGTATAACAGCAGTATAATTTATAAATGTTTACGAAATTACATATAATGACATGTCCGATGTGAAAAACAGCAAACAAAAGACTACATCTTCCTCTTTCCTCTCCTAAAATAACTCAATTTTTCAGGCCTTGAACTAGTAGGAATTGTGTAATGTCCCCTTTCTAGCATTCATAGAATGGTGTGTCATTAGCATGTTTCCCCATTGTCCCATAGGCTAATGAAGACATTAAAGGGACTTGAATAGTCTGGCCTAGGCAGTTTCAGTTGCAGTCCATTCTGAGGGGTTTTGAGGCAGTTTTGGGCATACTTACTATTTATAGTAAATCACTATGGGCATGACTAGACATTAATTGACAGTGACATGTTGATGGTAATTGTTTAAAATCAACAAGTAGATTTATTTATCATTGATATGGATTATTGTGCGCTAATCAAAGTTATTTTATAAAGTTAAATTAAATATTTAACTTTATTGTGTATTGTCTATAGTTTGTGGAAATATTAAATCTTTATTTTATTATAAATCAAAGACATAAGTTGAAAAGGAGTGTTGTTTATGTTATCCTACAATGACAAAGTGAGAGCTCTTGTGCGAACAATATAAAAATAATTGACTGAGTTCTCTTTCAGACTGCTTGGAAAATATACGAGGTTTATGAAATTGTCTGGAGAATTCATATTCTTGGGCTTGGGGGATGAAACCCCTCTTCATTTGCATTCTTCTTCTTGCTGAAAGATACAATCAGAAGGATTTGTGATTGAAAAGAGTAGAAGGAAAAGTACGATTTGTTTGTAAAAGGTGTTCATTGCATTTAAGGAGTTTGAAACCAATCTGTGTGAACATCTGGTGCTACTTGGGGTGTGTTTAAACCGTTAGAAGTTGCATACCAATTGATAAGAGTTGGCTGATCACAATGGGGAAATTTTTAGCAAGGAATGTTGGTTTTGTACAAATCAAGAAAGGAGTTGTACTTGTTGCTAGACATTTATTGGGAGGTTTTATAGATCTAAATGTCCTTGTAGAAGGTTGTAGGGTTGTCGTGCAGGCTTACGAGTTGTCTATGTTTACCGCATGGGGTAAGTAGATTAATGCACACAGACAATAGATAAGAACAACAGTACTCCTTTTATTATTCGCATATGCCAAAGACGTTACATTATGCTTATGATGATAATTACAATGATCTTGGAGGGTGTATAAATACTTTCCTAAGAACCTTCCAAAAGGGTTGTTGGCTACATAACAAGAACCTTCCCGAAGGGCCCGTCGGCTACATAATATTTACCGACGACATACATCCTGTCGGCTACACAATAACTACAGACGACATCATCCCCCCCAAAAGAAAAGTCGTCTCCGAACGACAATACAACAAAACTCAAAACAACTAATTACATCTATTCATAAAAACAACATAAACATCATGAAGTAGAAGGTTGTGCCTCTAACTACGTAGACCAGCTGCGTCACAGCTGATACACTTGCTCCGTTCGAACCTTTAAATCAACTCTAATCTGGGAGCTCTCCTCTACTACCTCCTTCAACATCAATGTGGCCTCATGGCATTCAACTTCTTTCTGATCGTGAGCTTTCTTTGTTGCTTCCTTCTCCTATAACACTGTTGCTAGTTGTTGGTCGGCCTCCTGCTCCCCTCGTCTAATTTCCTCGAGTTGTGCTAACAGTGTTGTCCGCTCTGTTTCCCATGCCAACTGCTCAGTGGCAAGTCGGTCGGCCATCTCCTCCCGAGCCTTCTTTGCGGCCTCCCAAGCTTCTTGCCCAGTCTCTACCCGCCGTCTCTCTGTAAGCACCAACTCTGCCAAGAACTTGCTTTTCTCGGCAATGTCACTGAGGCATGAATGGATATCTTTATCCTTTTCCTCCACTACACGTGTAGGATGCTACGTCTATACCCTCCTTTTTGCTTTTACTGGTGCCTCTACACTCTGATCGCCTACTTCTGGTGATGTGGGGACCTCGACCACCCCATTGTTTGACCAAATTGCTTCTAACTGAAGATCCTCTCGCATAGGAGACTGAATGGAGGGACCTCTGGCAACAGGAGCAAGTAGCTGTCGCCTCAGGGACTCACTCGCCCGACTTGCTGAGCTAATCTATTCACTGCTGGCATCTGGGGTTATACTTCCGACATGCTCAAATCAACACCCTGATCCGCTACCTCATCCAGAAGGGTGTCAACTATCGTGACTACTACATTCATCCCAATCACCTCTAGTCGGACCTGCTCCTATGCGCCTCCTTGACTGACTCCTCCCTCTGTGGCTATCGACTCTGCTACAGGAGATGGTTGTGGCAAACTGCTACTGACTGAAGTGATCCTTGTTGTGGAGGTATGAGGGTTGATTCTTGAACCACTAACTGAGGTTGTGTTCCCATAGGTGTATCCGCTAGTGATGTTGTCCTCCGGCTTATTGAAGGTTGGGCAACCACTGAATGTGAAACTGATCCTACTGCTTCTGCTGCTGTCTGTGATCTGGGATTTAGAGTGACTGGAGTCATCACCACAGGATGCCGAAACTATCTGAAACCCAAAATGTGAATATCTGCCATGGTGTGCATGTGTGGAGCTGAAAATGATGGTGTAGCTACTACTAGTGCAGCCGTCAACTGTCATAGAAATTGAAGTGGGGTCGCTGAAATCACCCCAACTTCCTCATCATCGTCCTCCTCATCCTGCTCCACCTCCTCCATATCCTCTGAGTCATCCTCCTCACAAGATGTATCCTAGCAGCCACTATCTGTGTTACCCGATTCCTCCATCGCCTATCGTACCCTCTTCTGGCCAATGCCTTTCTGCTCTCCAGGAGAGTCTAAATGCCTCTACTGCATTATCGGAGGCTCACCAGGTACTATTGGACTTGGTTGTATTTCCAACTTTTCTTGAGGTATCGTCTTCGCAGTTGCCTCCAGGAAGAGTCCGATGGCACAGTGCGGCATGTAAAATGTTTTATGTTGTAGTGTCATGAACTCATCCATGCGTGTGGCCAATAGAGAAGCCCAGTCATAGACCCTCCCATTCATGAGTTCGTTCATCATACCGACCAGCGGAAAGGAGATATCTGACGCCCTACTGGACCTTGTAAGTCTACTCTTTATCACATCCATGAGACACCTCCAATGGCCTTCTCTGATGTCAGATTTTCGCAACTCTCTTCTCCTAGAGGTCTGACTAAGGGCATCTTCCTATTGCTGTACCTGATCCTGGCACACTAATTCCACCAGCTTCAATTTCCTCTCCTTGTCTATCTTTTGTGGCTTACTGTCAATTTTCTTGCCTCCTTGTACCGTTCTTGGTATGCCGAATACTCTGGTAAAGTTAGCTGGCTGGAATGATACCACTATGTCGTATCCCAAGTACGAAATTGTACTTTTACGAGAGTGCCTGTCATATGCCTCAATCATGATACGCAAGACACCTCCGAAATCTCAAATACAGAAAACTGGCATCCGGATTGCCCACACTACCTGCGCCTTCCGTATGCTTGCTTTCACGAGGTGGTCATCCGGATTTTCATTCCACCATTACCTGCATTCCAGCCCCAGCAACGGCGCCAAATGTTTACTGCATGGGGTAAGTAGATTAATGCACACAGACAATAGATAAAAACAACAGTACTCCTTTTATTATTCGCAGATGCCAAAGATGTTATATTATGCTTATGATGATAATTACAATGATCCCGGAGGGTGTATAAATACTTTCCTAAGAACCTTCCCGAAGGGCCGTCGGCTACATAACAAGAACCTTCCCGAAGGGCCCGTCGGCTACATAATATTTACAAACAACATACATCCCGTCGGCTTCACAATAATTACCGACGACAATCTTGTGTCATATTTGACAAGAAATGTTGTAACAAGTTTGAGATAGAGTTTTTGGAAAGCATATATATTTATGAAATGTATTTTGGAACTTCTTATGGTCTGTGTTTCCTATTAAATCTATTTCAGTGGCAAATGAGCAAGCATATATAATCAACCCGGCTTTGATTATTGGTGTAAATCTGAATCTTGTTCTACTTATGTTATTATCATAATAAATATAGATGCATTTAAAACTATTTGTATGCATGGTCTTGTTAATTGTTAGTAAAATACACTACATACATCTGTGTATTAGGAATAAATCATAAATTAGTGATTGGTTTGAAAGCCAATTGCTTGACAAATTACATTGAGTAAAAGGAACAAAATTAGGTCTAGAACAAGGGGGTGTCTTTGTTACAAGCTAGGGTTGTTGTTTCACCAAAAGATCAACCTATCAATGCCCAGTACAACCACTAGACTTATAGAACACATGAGGCAGTTAAGTCATCCTAAAGGGATATGTTGGCGGGGATATGTTGGCGGTTAATCCAACAATCCACCATGAGCGTTACCCAAGGAGATTCGAACTTGTGACCAAGCTCTGATACCACTTGTTACATGCTAGGGTTGTCATTGCACCACAAGATCAACCTGTCAATACTCGATAGAACCACTAGACTTATAGAACAAAGGAGGTTGTTAAGCCATGCCATGAATCTTGAGGGGGAACACTGGCAGTTAGTCCAACAGTTTTTACATGTTGAGCTCTCTAAATGAGGAGTTGACTCTTCTTCTTCAAGACCGAAGTCTACTCTTTCATGAAATTCATCCAATGCTACTACTTCTCCTTATGTTGCACCTCTCTCAAATTCTGCAACACATTCGGTAAGGACCACATCATCAACATCATTTTGTTCATTGATGGTCTAATCACCATATGGATCATTTTGTACAAGTCATGGACTCATGTATAACAGCCTTCACTTTTCTCATGCTAAGGCAAAAGTTGTACCGAACAAAGACAAGATTGTTAAGTCACTTTTGGGGCAACCCATTTCTCTTCTTTGTGTGAATGTTCTCAAATAATTTATGATTCCATTCACACCCAGAAGCACATCACTAGGACAAATACAGATGGCTACCTTTTAAAGATTAGGCACACCAACACCACAATTCTCCCACCATAAATCTACAAAAAACATTTAGAAATATTATATATCTAGAATTATGTAAAAAATGTAATAACCATTATCAAGTTTCTAATATTTTTGTAGTACTGAACTAAAAATTTTACCTAGTGGTTGTTTCTCTCTCTTATCTATTGCTTGTTGTGAAGAGAAGAGTCTCCCCCCTGCACACTTGTAGATCTTGAACAATGAACATTTCCAAATTCATAATAAGATAGTCAAACTCAACTAGTCAACAATGAACATTTCCAAACTCATAAATAAGATATTGCAAATATTAAATCTCAACTCCTACTCATCTCTAACATCATAGTCAAGTGTCATCTTATCAATGCATGTAACAACACCTGTCATAACCTCTTCATCAGCCCTAAATGAATTAGAAAAGTAGAATTTTGAGTTTAATCGTAGGCCAAGACATGTATTGATTTATGGAGTTGGTTTGTCAACCTACAATCAATGCTGCACTAAGGATTTTATATTTTCTTGAATTTCCACCATAATAATGTGAAATGGCTTGTTTGGCCCTAACCATGGCCTCGTAAATGAAACCCATTGGCATGCCCTCTCCATCCACCATACGAAGAACCCTCACAAAAGGTATTGTCACCTATAAAACTAAAAACAAATTTTAAATTATTACAAAATCGACCCCTAAAGAAAACAAATAGATTATCACATATAATGTTTATATTTGTGTTTGTTATTAAACTTGATCATCTCCTCTCTACTTTTGTTGAGCTCATCATCATAAACGATGCTTACTATCTCCTCCACCTCATTTGTTTTGGAGAACACAAACTCCAACCAAACATCAAACACAAACATTTGCTTAAGATGAAGAATGGCACCAAGAATGCTTTGCAATGTGAGGAAATGGCAATTACATATGCAATTGCATTGTTTGTGATAATTTGGACAATAGTCTCAACTCCCACTTCCTGGATCACCCCATCTAATAAATTGCACAAAGGCATAGTGTTACTGATTTTATGGGAGGCATCAATAGACTTGAGGATCAATGGTGTGCTAAGGAATTTATATTTTCTTGAATTTCCACCATAATAATGTGAAATGTCCTATTTGGCCCTAATCATGGCCTCATAAATAAAACCCATCAGCATGCCCTCTCCATTCACCATATGAAGACCCTAACCAAAGGTATTGTCGCTTATAAAACTAAAAAACAAATTTTAAATTATTACAAAATCAACCCCTAAAAAACAAATAGATTGTCACATATAATGTTTATATTTGTGTTTGTTACTTACCTTGATCATCTTCTCTCCACTTTTGTTGAGCTCATCATAAAAAACAATGCTTACTATCTTCTCCACCTCATCTCTTTTGGAGAATGCACACTACAACCAAGCATCAAACACAAAAATTTGTTTAAGATGAGGAATGGCACCAAGAATGCTTTGCAATGTGAGGAAATGGCAATTACATATGCGGTTGCATTGTCCGTGATAATTTCGACAATATTCTCAACTCCAACTTCCTAGATTGTGGGAATTTGATCTCTTGGAATATTCTCAACTCCAATGTCCAGGATCACCCCATCTAATAAATTGCAAAAAGACTCAGTGTTTTTTTTATGGGAGGCATCAATAGACTTGAGGAATACCATTGCACCATTAGAAGTCGCCAAGAAATTGAGGAGAGTCATATTTTGTCCATCTATTCATCCATCAGATGACATGCTACATCCTTTTCTCCTCCAAAAAATTTCCAAATCATCAAGCACGACCTATGTATTTTTCACTGATTTCTATAGCAATGGCTCATTGGTGTCTTAATACATACATATATATAAGCTAGATGTTGGGACCTAAAACCTATTGCCTACAACTACAAATGCTGTAACCAAAACTTCCCAATATGAGTTGTCCACCACATTAAAAGGCAACTTATCATAGTACAAAAATTTGTTATTGTTATCCTTTCTTGCTCATGCTTTTCTCTATTCCATCCAGTACCTTCAAGTGATGGCTGTGTTATTCAAACATTTTTTGGAACAAAAAATTGGGTCTTATCTGTGAAGAGTCTAAATGTTGGTGGCTTCAACCTCATTGTCAAGAATACATGAGTTTAGTTGATGGAAGCTTGGACTTCCGGAAAGTAGAACCATGGGGAGTCGAATTCATTACAACTGACATAGCTTCTTTTGTTTTTCCCTTTCTTCTTTTTGCAATACATACTTAGCAAGAAGGGCCTTAATGTGTCTAAAAATCTCTAAGTTAAATTGAGGCAATGTTCCACATTTTGTCCAAGTATTTTTGCAAGGTGGTATTTTAATCAGTATAGTCCACTTAATTTTTATTTCGCTTTATCCCATAATTCCATGTTCCGACTTTGTTTTCTTCGTGACTTTGGGGCTGCCTTTCGAGTTGAACTTGACTTTGTCTACACGAAAGAAAACAAAATAGGGTTCTATGGAAAATCAACAAAAAAATGATAATGAATCGTTTGAATAAAAGAGTATTCAAAAACAAGATAAAAATACAAAAAAATAATTTTCAAGAAATAGAAATGGAGAAGAAAAATCCTTTACCACTTTGATGTTATTTCCTCAAGTGTTACATCCCTGTAGCACGAGTCCCTGTAAAAAGGTTGAGGATACCCATCAAAAAACTCAATTGAGTCTTATAAAAAATACTCAGAGTCTGAGTTTAAGACTCACTTGATTGACTTGTGAGTTCATGGCAAGTCAACTCGGCTCTATCATGGACTCGCAAGTTATTCTAAGGCGAAACCTATTTTTCTAGCACTAATATCAATATTACAATATTATTTTAATAACCTCCATATTACAATCTATAGGTCAATTGGCCATGAATACATAGAAGGTAACCCCGTTCTCTTCAGAACACTCTGCGACATGAGTTTGTTACTAAGACTCTCCTTGGTGCTGCAAAACTTTTGGATATGACCATGTTTACCATAATCCTTCCAACATGATGTCTAGTAACAAAGTTATCCCTCCCTTCATCCAAAGACACCAAGAGAAGCTTCAAAAAAATTCATAGTTCTCAAAAACAATGATTCTGACACAAACACCTACAATTTTGACAAAAAGCAGTACAAGAAACCCATGATTTTTCGAAAAAGCCATGAAAAACACACTCCATGGTTTTTGGGAAAAAATCATGCAAAAACTCTCAAAAGATCTGAAAACTAACAACCCTCAGTTACAAGAACATGGGACCCTTGCAAATCTAACTAACTTCATTTTTGTAGTGAAAACGGAAAAGAAATCTATTGAAAGCATGATTTTTGATAAAACAACATTGCCGAAATTTGGAAACTCTCAATTTTATTAAACAAATCAACTGAAAAATCTTCTGAAAATTTCCTCATGAAATGTTTAGGAAAAACCATGAATTTTAGTTTATAAAAAAATCCACCAAGACAAAACCAAAAAAATTATTCAAAAAAAATGGATAAAAGACTTCTAGATTTTTTGTAAAAAACCAACCTCTACTCTAATACCATGAAATGATAATTAATTAATATTCAATATTAGTAAGGTAGACAAAGGCTCCTTAAATAAAGAATACAAGACGATCTTTCCATAATGGAAACGATCAAGAATAGAAACACGAAAGTCAGAAAAGAAACTTTCTAAAACTACCTAAACACAAAAAATACAAAAGGAAGTTTCTAAATACCAACTTATATAACCATTAAATAAATATCAAAATATTTTTAATATTAGAGTGCCTTAAATTGTTTTAAAAGTCTTCCAACCTCGCATAAAAGCAACTCTCTTGAGCTCTCCTTTACGATCTAACTTCAATAACGCCTAAAATCTGTGTTACCGGATCATTCCCTGCTACGCGGATTCAGATCCAGGTCTGCATAGTTCCGGGTTCGCATCCGGGTTTGTTTGTTCCAAGCAGGGTCTTCATCCAAGACTCTAGGTTCACTCGGATCCACGTTGGAGCGAACCTAGGTGAACCCACAGCAAACCTATGGCGAACACGAGGCAGTAGGGTCCAATATGTCAGATAAAAACAACTTTAAAGAGTTTTTTTTTTTAATATTTTTATGTAATCCTAAAAGGAACCTAATAAAAAACATTTCACTCATCTAATCTCTCATGTTGAGGAGAAGGATGATATAGCAACATCTAGACCTAGTGGAACTGGTTTGGGTTCCAATGCTGAGGATCTAATTATAGTTGCAGCCAAGGATGAAGCCATTGATCCCCCATTTTTTTATGACCCATTTGACCCTTGAAGGGCATTTGATACTATGATCATTTGATAAACTACTAAACACTTGTCATTTATCATTATCTTTCAAACTTTATCATTTGATGAACTAGTCTATGTTTTGCAATTTAGTAGTTCAATGTATGATTTTCTTTACAATCATGAAGATAGATTGATGAGCGAGTATTTAATGTTTATCATTGACATTTGGCATTGATCAATGATCCAGCAACATCTATTCATACTGTGAAATGACTTAGATTTGCAATTACGTGTGTTTCTCTTTCTTTTTTTGTATATATATTGCATATATATATATATACACACACACACGAATCTAAATGGGAATTTTTATTTTTGCCTGAACCCACGAACTCGAATATGTCCCTGAACTTGAATCGGCAACTTAGCTTAGAATGCAATTGGGTGGAATAACATATTTAGGAAAAAATTGTAACAAGAACACAATAAGCTATTTTTCATGTTTTTCTCTAAGAAATTTCCGGAATACAAATATAGTGAAATTTATGGCTATTTTTCACATATTTCTCTAATGAACTTCTAAATCACAAATTTCATATATATGGATATTGTTTTGGGAGCCTAGCTTACTTGGTGACAACAAGCATCACAATAGCGAAAGAACAATGAACAAGAATGTAACTCTACTTCCAACATATTAAATCATAAATGGGAAATTAGTTACACAAAAGAGTAAAATTATCAACTGTTTGACCTTTCTCTTCTCTAATACAGTCATGTACTCTAGTTGACATTTAAAAAACAGAAATAAAATCATATGAAGAAACGTTTAAGCATGCAACTCACTTTCACAAGGGATTGAAGGGAAAGTCATATTAATATGTATAGGAAGAGTCTCTCCACGCTTCACATCTACAGACATCTGCATATAAAGAAACTTAGTTCTTTAATTATTTAAATGCAAGAATCCCAACCTTACAAGTTTTAAGATCATTAATAAACCCACATTTTGCAGAAAAAATAGTCAGTCGCTCTATTCAAGAATAAATCTTCAAAACACAGATTCACAAATGTTTATACTAAATGGTCTCAAAACAAAGTTATTGTGTTCATTATGACCTCAAATTCATTTTTAAGGGCCTATACATTCCAGCAGCATAATAATCCTAAAAAGAGAGAAAAATTTAAGGACAGAAAACAAGACCTCATGAATAGTGTTAGTTGTAAGATAATATCTCAGTTCATGTATGAACAATGTTGTCATAATGAAAAGCCCAATGATGGAGACTGCAAAATCAACAAAACAAGTTGAAATCAAATTCATTAAAATATAAAACAAAGGTATTAATACTAAGTTTGAAATATAAAAAAGAAGAAAAAGAAACTGTTTACCATCTATGAGTTAGGAGAAAGCAAACATTAGGTTTAATATCTACCTACATAATATTAGCTAAACTAGTCAGAGAAAAATTCCGAAACTAGGTCCTTCACAAAACAATCACATTACAAACTTACAGCATGGCTGCATGCCTATAGCAAATAAGGATATTTAATTGAAATAATTACTAGGACAGTCAACCTGATCCAAAATTGATCAAGTTAGTAAAATCGTTAAAATAGTCAAAATTTTCATAAAAAAATTCTGTGTACTTCAAACTCTTGATGACTGGTTCTCGCAAGAACCATAAATGAACAGAATTGCAAATATCAGATTCTCAATGTTGAATGGAGACAAAGTTGCAGTTTGTGATCCAGACACTCATAGCACTAATATAATACAGATAACAGGCGTGCTATTGTTTCTCCAACTGCTGTGTATGCCATACCCTCTACTTGTTGAGACAATCTTCAATTCATTGTTAATCGCACTTAACAAGACTAAACATTATAGATATGGACCCTTTTCCCATTATTCAACACATGGAACAGCCACTTTATCAAACAGTTTACCTTAAGGTCAATTAGGATCCAGATTGTTGAATTGTGTAGCACAATATCTCATGAATATTTTCCTTGTACTTCAAACTCTTGATGGCTCATTCTAGCAGGAACCAGAACTGTTAGGAGTTGAAAAGATTATATTTTTAAGGCAGAATGGGGACAAAGTTGCACTTAGTGATGTAGACACACATGCTATTATTTGTCACAGCTCCCTTTTGTACCTAATATTATTTAATAATTTAATAAATTATTGTGTTTGTGCATGTGATGCAGGGTGCTCCCCTTAATACAATAAACTCATAACAGAAACAAGAAACAACAGCAAATGCGAGAACAAAATATGGACTTCTTATTTGCACCACAAATGCGGAATTATAGATTCATAAGTACAATATGCTAACCCACATGGGCACCTTCAATACAATAATTTGCAAGACAAGTTGTGAACTATCACCTAGAGCTCTTCTGGACAATGTTTGGGCCTTTCTTAAACAGGCAGTTTTATGCCACCCTGGAAGATTCTAGATGCTCAAACTTAATACCTAGGGCCGATAGACCCTAACAACACATATAAAGTCGGCCAAATACATCTTTGACAATTATTTTAGAAGTTTCAGGTAGCCCAACTCCGGAACACCATAACTCATGAACCATTGCTCCAATTGTCTATTATAACCACTTTTCAGAAACACCAGCTCGTGATCTACAGGCTCAGAATTGCGCTAGCGCCCTTCTATCGAGTTTTCAAACCTCATCCGGGCACTCTAAGGCCTCCAACGGTGAGCCTAAAGATTTTTCTGCAAATTGTTCCACCGAAAATCTGCAATAAATTCTCCGATACTTAAGCTGGAACAATGAGATTTTTACGGTAAGCTTATATCTCTAAAATGAACCTTCCTATAGAAAATGAGAGCATTTCGAGCTCATATGACAAACTTACTAAAAATAGCAAGTTCCCACAAATAGTAACCACCCTATCTACTAGTCCTCATTAAAATAGAAAACACTGAAAATAAAATATTTTTGGGTGATGCAAGATTGCCTTTACACCCAGGATGCTCCTGCATCAGCATGCGTGCATGTATAGACAGATAGAACTAATTTTTATTATGCTATCATCCTTTTTAAACTTGATCCATTTTATGTAATGTAAATTTTACTTAAATTTATGTACTTGTATTGAAAATGAATTCCTCTGAATTATTTATCTTTCTTTAATTATATCAGAATAATATGGAGTCAGCAAACTGCACCTTGAAAAACAATTTATAAATTATTTTTGCTGAAATAGTCGACAGACTTAGAAGACTGTTTATATTATGTGTTCTGTGTATATCAACTATGATCACCAGCATATCATATATATAAATCACCTAACGGGGGAGTCATGTCACTTAATTTGAGAGATAATATGATTGGTCAACTTATATGTTAGGAAATACGATACGTGATCAGTTAAATTAATAATTATGCAATTAATATGAATGATAATAATGATAATATATATATATATATATATATATATATATATATTTCATGTATACATATTAATTTCTTCAGCATAATTATCCAGATTTAAGATTTTAAATGGTAGTCAGTCACATACAACTTTAGCTGACGGAAGCTATAAATCATCAACAATCGTTGTTTCAAAAATTTGAAGCCTTTAAGAGAATTTATTGAAAAAGAAACCAGTATTATGTAACCCATAAAGAGTTACAACTAAGTTTTTCTTATCCACGTAAAAATAGTATGGGAGAAATTTTAATCTAGGAATGTAAAGTTACTGTGGAAGGATTTGACTTCAAGTTATTGGATGGATACCTTTTTTAAAAGAAGGCATTTTTGCATGTTGTGGAAGAATGGCAGGCATCTGTCTTGCATGTCTTTATTGTTCTTAATGGAGACAGAAGAGAGTCAGACAGCCTGAGGATAGAATAGGTCAGCGTTATCGGCATTATAGAAGGGAGCAAGGAGACAGGAAGAGAGAAGCAAGACAGATTCAATGAGAATGTTGAGGTAGAAGAAGACGCGTTTAGGAAAATAGGTACAGTAGGGACAAAAAGGAACTTTCAGGGCAAGGCAGATTTGATTCAGAAAATAGGAAAGAGGGAAAAATGAAAGGCAACACGAGGAGAGAAAGTGTGGGGGAACAAGCTCAGGAAGGGAGATTAGAGAAGTCTTCAAAAATGGCACAAGAAGTAAGCTGAGGAGTCATTTTGATCCACACAGATAGGCATGCCTTAAGAAGTTCTGTTGGCATTGCCTTTGTGCTTCCCACATTTTGCATGCATTCCTTGTTTTCTTACTTTCAACCATATTATATCGTGGTAAGTTGCCTTGACTTGGAAAGTTCTAATTCTATATATATGAGATAATTATGGTTTGATTAGAATTGCTCTTTCCTTCGGTTCAAGATACTGTGAATATTAGAGGTGTATAGTTTATTTTCATTTAGCATGTATGAAAATCTTTCATGCCTTCTCTGCGCTTCCAACATTCACCTACAGTTCTATCATTATATTTGCACTTAAGTTTCTAGGTCCTTTTCAACAAGTCTGCTATAAAGGGTTGTGTTCATCAAGCACTTAAGTTTCTAGGTCCTTTTCAACAAGTCTGCTATAAAGGGTTGTGTTCATCAACATTAGAACCTAAACTGGCATGAACAGTACAGTTATCTTCTGTTCACATTAAATAGGCAACTTCAAACAATTAGATGGCACAATGGGTTTCGGTAGATTATTAAAGCACTGAAAATTCATACAATATAAAAATAGTGGCAGAGCAGATAAACAATTAACATAATAATATACATAGGCACTAAATCTCCATGTGCCTTTATACAGGAAAATGCAAGCTAAAAATCCTTCCTTACAAAGTGAAAATTGCATACAATGCATGGAACATTGACTGCCTCCAAGCAGCACAAAAGTACCTTCTATGAGATATTGTTTCAGTTCCTGTTCTTTGAGGTATAAAACTATAACTGTCTAATTTAAGGAGCAAGGAGAAGTAAGGGGAAGGAGGGAATATTTTGTTCAAGCTAACTTAGCAGAGGAAGACAATTTCTTTTCTTTTAGGCTTTACTTTCTATTGTTGGATTAATAAATGCCATCCTTTTTTCACTTTCACAGGCGTATATTCTATTCATGTATTATTTTCGAGAAACATTGTAATCAATCGCCCTAAATATAATTCCAAATAAGAAATGTGCTTAGCAGTTACAATGATTACCATTATCCATTTGCATGCCTTGTACACCTAATCTAACTGTCCTGAAATTAGAATGCTAGTGCTGCAGATAACTACGGTTCACTTTGCAAGCTACAAAATTAAGCCCTGCATTCCTCATTCCTTTAAATTATTTTTTACTCTTCTGTATTCCATAGTTCCCCAATGATTCTCTATGATCATCTGTCTACATTATTAGAGACTCTCTTTCTTCAATGCTTTTGAAGAAAGCTACTGTAACTAGGGTATTAAGAAAAAAAATCACTCAAATCATTCAAAACACTTGGAAGCTAAATGTAAGTCTCTAATTTAGGTCAGGCCTTGGGCAACAGAATCGCATGAATATTAGGGATAAAATAAATTTCCCCAACAGGTATGAAAAAATTCCTTTCACAAAAAACATGTATAGTAGTCAGGAGGCATATCAAAGCATTTACCTATTGCCCCAGATGGTGTCTTTTGAGTCAAGTGCTCCTCAGCACGAGGGAAAGCATCAAGATTTTTCAATGCTTGTATCTTGAAACCCATTTTTTTGACCTAGAATACAAAGGAGAAGGAGTCAGCTTTAATCATATGTTTGAAATTTGACTGTAAAGATATTTTAATTTTAGTTCAAACAATACAAGGAGTAAAACAAAGAAAAAACAATTCAGTACTCAAAATCAAATTATATAGAAGCACAGCACCAAATTCACAAATATGTTTTTTATCTACAATGGAACATGAACCTGAACCTCTAATTAAATTGAAACGGAACCTCTAATTTGCATTTGGAAAGATGATTGCCTTTGTATTAATGATAAACAGACATACACAGTTAATAGGTAAAAATGCGGATTATCTCTGACAAGAAATGGATTTGGATAGACAGAATTAAGTTATCAACATAAGAAGTCAGGCTAGGGATACAAAGATTAATAGTGGGAGTCATATGTCCACATGGATTCACTTAAAACACCTTAAGAAATTTACCATTAACATAAAGTGTTAGTCTGCCTTATAGGTTTGTACTTGGCTCTGTTGTGAGGTTTTACACCATTGCTCCATTGCAAATGGGGACCCCTCTTTTTGCGTTTTGTAAGAGCAGCCGTCTTAGGTGGTCTTGGTAGTAGTTTTCAAGTCTCCAAGTCAAAGAGATAAGTTTGAGCAATTTTGGCATATTGGAAAGTCCAGCATCTTTGGGATGTGAGTGAGAGTTGGGCTAAGTCTGTAAGGAATATGAAGTTGAAACCAAGTGATTTGTGATGAAAGGAGTTCAAATCATTACAAAATCGTTTTCCTGTATTATATTTCATCTTAGAAAGTCAAGAAAGGTTGTGGGAGGTATTGAAGGCATGTTGAATCCTGAAATCTCGCTAAGTCTGGAATTTTTTGAAAACCCCCAAAATCTCAAATCTTGATTATAATTCCTATAAAGTTGAAACCTAAGTTGCTGATGTTGATGCGGATGCAAATGCGAGAATTGGATGTGAGGATACGAGAAAAAAAGTTGGAATGCATGCATGTATGTATGTATCTATGTATGGAAAGAAATGCAAGAAATATACAAAAATTAACCATTCCAAAGCATGATATACAACAGTTGTACCAATATAACACATGCTGAAATAGACGATTAAGTGATTTTTGGCATGGGAATGGCTTTTTGGCTGCGGGTTCGTCTTAGATGAGCCCGGATGCTCGTAGAAAGCGCATCCACAAGCCCAAGATACGCTTCCTACAAGCAACCAGGCAGATCCCAAACACATCCATGCTTTCACACGCATCAAGATCAACATTCATCACCAAGAGAAGAGAACTGGTATCTAAGGTTGAAACCTATCTCAAACATCCTAAAAGTATTTATATAAAATATAACTTGTATAAGTAAATTAAATGTTATATTTTACATAAATCCCCTTGGCCTATAAGCTGAAGCAATTGACTTGAATAATTAGGGAATTAAATTGCAAATACAAATTCTAACACTAGGTCATGTTAATATTTTAGCGTCAATAGAAGTAGAACATTGATTATTTGATATACTAATATGTGTTTATCTTTTCAGATAAATTGTTATTTGTGATTCTTATATTATATATGTATTATATATTATATATTATGCATTATATATCTCATATATATATATATATATGTGTGTGTGTGTGTGTGTGGGTGTGTGATATATGTAATATAATGTGTATTATATATATTATGCATTATATATTATTATATAATAATATAATAATATTATATTATATTACATATATGGTTAATATATTAATATTATATATATGTTAAAGATAAGTTATGCATATAGTTATTGATAATCTAAATGGTGATTAACTATAGAGACATGTCTCTTCATGTTTCTTGAAGAGACATGTCTCCTCTCATATTATACATATATGAGATCCAAATCTGCATTTGGAAATCATCAATTACAGTAGCAATGAGAGTACATTTGCAGAAACGATCTTAGTTACTTTAACATGGTATTAGAGCCAACTGCAAATGTATTAAAGTGATAAGAGTATAAAGAGAAATTATAAATTGCAGAATTTAGATCTCAAATGAGATAAAATCTAGAGTTTGAAAAGGATAAATTTATACTGAAATGGACTATTAATGTCACCGAACATGAGTTTTTTTTTTGGAACAGTAGATCACAAAGAATATGTAGGGCCCCACATGTGTATCATGCATGTCATGGATGAGTCGCCAATGTCTTCTCACATCTGATGTCTTTACTTCATATGTAAGATCCAACCATGATTTGCACCATGTTGGGGGAGGTAGCAAATATGATATGCGGCATAGATGATGAGCACACTGGATGAAGCCGAATGAAACCTGGGTGGACTGGTGAACCAAAGCCGTAGTGGTTGAAAAGAGCCATGTTGAATGCCAAAAGTAAGGGGATATTGTAGAGGATAGATATTTTTACTTGAAGATGGAATCAACACCATTATTTGGGGCTGGCCTAATCAACTCTTCAATTCCTTGTGGTTGGGTGTTGAGGCAACATTTGTTTGTTCAACAGTGATTCTACATATCGCAGAGTATGTTTTCAACAATATGTCCTCTAGTTAGCATTGTGAGAGACCAAGAATGGAACTATTGTACAGTGTCACAATAATAAGAAAAGAAGACCTCAAACATTGAAAGGCGACTCATCAAACGTTGAAGTACAGACAACAAATAACTAGCCAGTGCCCAAATTAAGACATGTACAATCAACATCCAAAAGAGAGGAGATGAAGATATTAGGAGGAACATCTAAACGCACAGACTTACATCTACCTCTAGTGTTTATAGAGAGAAGTCTTGGCTATTGATGTGCTACTAATAATCTTCAAAGATTTATGCTATGATTTGCACAGAAGGCGCCTCTTAGGGAAGACCGGGGATCTTCAGAAGATGCCTACAACACAAGTTACGATTTGACATACACAACTCAGATGGAAAGGCTTTATATGCAAGTCAAATACTAAACTAGCCATCAAAGCTATTCATTCGTTGCCATCAAAGGTGGCCAATAGTTACTAAACTATCTTATGAAATCAACGGCTCCCCATAAATATAGCCATTTTTGGATTTCATATATAAACTAGGATATTTAATGTACATGAGCCTTGATGGGACATCTTCCACCAACAGGAATAATGGCTACCACGTGCATCGATAATAGTTATTGGGATTGAGTAGGAAACACTCTTTCAAAGTGCAAAAGCAAAGTCGTGATCACGGGTGATCCCAACGGGATAGAAGAAAATATATTAAGGTATGTGTGACGTGTACAATTGGATCGAGAGGTGTACATAATTTCTACTCTTTATCTCATAATATATGAGTGTATGTATATTAAGGCATCTGGCCCCGACCAAAGTGAGTATAAGATATATACACTTATCGATGGCAGTCTATTAAATAGAAGATAGAGAATGACCAAGTGTAAGAAATTTGGGTAATCTATAAGAAACATATATATAGCAAAGGCATATATCATCTCCACTTTCATGAACAACGTGGAATACCAAGTCATCATTCAATATTGGCAGCAAAGCATAAAGAGAATGATAAACACACAAGTATTAAGTAGAGATTTTAATTGCGCAAGTCACACACAAAAGATAATAACGATGACAACGACCAATGACAAGTTTTTGACAAAGGTATGACCCCTCGAAATAGAAGGAAAGAAGGGAATATAGATGTGATCTAGAATTACTTTAGAGTTTAGCGAATGCTACTAACAAGATTGATTAAAGTTTGTACCATAAACTAAACCTCATGTGAGTGGAGATGAAAGAAATATATGTAAGATCATTTAAACTTATTTGGAAACTGTATTAAAGAAATTGTGGACGCCTACAAACCTACCCTCAAATGCTAATACCGAGGATAAGCATAGAGGATGTTGCACAATCCAAATTAAGATAACTAGATGAATGAAGAAGTGAAATTTATGAATGAATATGATTTACCAAGAATGAGACATTGATTTCTATCTTCAAAAATAAGCTTGGATTGTGGTCCCGATCAAAGTGAGAATAAGCTCCCACCACCATTTGGACATTGGCGATAAAGCCATCTCTTAATGAATGATTGGAATATTGGGAAACGAGATTGGTAAGGTAAACAAGGTATTATATATATTTAAAATTCTTGTTTCTATTCATTGTAGTCTATATATATATACACTTGAGATAGGGATTAATTTAAAGTGATCAATGATTAACAATTAATAAGATTATTTCTCATTATGGTTACACATTTTTTTAGGATAATTAGTGTAATAAAAGGAAAATTTAAAATTATTATTGAAAAGATGATTTTTATAATCTATTTGAATGGAATATATGTATGTATGTTTCAAGTATAGTATTTATCTATATTTTATTGGAAAGAGCTTATTTTGAGAATTATATTACTCTCTCATACTTGCATTTCAATATTTATTGTAAGAGCTATATTCTTCGATTTTTTTATTTTTTCTGAGAATGTTATTGCAAGAAAATGAAGATTGAGATTCAGAAGGAGCCTGCCATGTTATTAAAGCAACCTTGAAGAAAGGGAGAAGAGTGAGGATGTTATTTAGTTAATCTTCAGTGATCTCGATCATATTGATTCAAAGGGAGTAAACAATGTTGTGATAGAATCTTCAATGATCGATAAATTGTAACTGTCAAGAGGACTTTAATTCATGCACTGTGTGATCTTAATCATCTATGATAAATGATACTTGATGTATGAATTGTAGAGTTATTCAAGTGACACAATCATACTCAATCAAGATATTGGCGTATTGTGGACGAGCTCATGTTAGCTTCTATTATTAAGCTTAATGAATGGTTGGAGCTTCAATGGATAAAAAGAGCAAGTTGGAACTTAGACAGAAGTCGTCAAATTTGATATGATGTGAAAGTGTTCAATAATATAAGAGTGGTAACTTTACATCGTGGGGGGCAATAATAGACAATGTTTCATTCCCATTTGAACCATCCTTAGAAAAGGAGATATTTCATGACCCTCATGGACAGATTAGTACTTATATCTTTTACATTTATCTATTCATTTATTTGTAATTCTATACATACTATAAGGGTCATTTGCTTTGATTTTTTCCTTTATGTTTGAGGATATTCTTACAGGGAAAGAAGGTTGGTACTTCAATATGCTACCTAATATTATACAGACTAAATCTAATGATAGTAGTTCCAAAGACCCTGATGATCAAGATAAAGTGTGGCTCTTGATGCCAGTATCTTTGATGATTGAGATTATGAGATTCTTCTACATTAAGAGGGAGTGTGACACTTCTTCAAAAGCAATGTTGGAACTTAAAAGATTGATACTCAGAGGAAGTCTAGAAATCCATGTGGGTGACTGCATGATGTTGATGGGCCTACTCCTATGTATATCATGAGGGAGTGATGACTTTGAAAACCATCCATGGGAAAAGGGAGTTTCTGAGGAAGTAACAAAAGGACCTGACATCCCAGGATCGATACTCAGAGGGAGAAATTTTGAGATGCAATCCCTTATGGATGATATCTTCTCTATGAGAAGTTCTAAAGGGAAAAGTTAAATTGAAATATTTCAAAGGTAAAACTTGATATGTTGATTTCAATCTATATCTGGTTATATAATTGTTGTTTCAGATATGTAATGAAAGTTGACGATCTTTCATTGGCATATATAAATAAAAGGTAATCATTGTAAGGTGACGATCTTACATATGATAGGCCTGTTATCATGGTTCTTTGGGCCAAAATCTACCAGACATCATGATAACAAACAAAAGATAATTTTTGTAAAGTGACGATCTTACAAATGATAGTCTTGTTATTATGGACATCTCTAGACATTGCTTTAGTGCAAGTAGAGATTATATGTGTATCATGAACTTCTCTAGACATTGCTTAAGTGCAAGTAGAGATTATTTTTGGGCTTCTCTAGACATTGCTTAAGTGCAAGTAGAGATTATTTCTGGGCTTCTCTAGACATTGCTTAAGTGCAAGTAGAGATTATATGTGCTATATCTAGACATTGCTTAAGTGCAAGTAAAGACTATGTGTGCTATCTCTAGACATTGCTTAAGTGCAAGTAGAGATTTCATGTGCTATCTCTAGACACTGCTTAAGTGCAAGTGGAGATCATTTACTGTTCATATTGTGTTGCTTATATGATGATTCTAACTTAATTAATGTTTTACTTCTCCCTAGCTAAAGAGGGAGTGTTAATGTTTTAGCGTCAGTAGAAGTAAAACATTGATTATTTGATATACTAATATGTGTTTATCTTTTCAGATAAATTGTTATTTGTGATTCTTATATATATAATATATATTATATATTGTATATTATGCATTATATATCTCATATATAATATATATATATATATGATATATGTAATATAATATGTATTATATATATTATCCATTATTTATTATTATATAATAATATAATAATATTATATTATATTACATATATGGTTAATATATTAATATCATATATATGTTAAAGATAAGTTATGCATATAGTTATTGATAATCTAAATGGTGATTAACTATAGAGACATGTCTCCTCTCATATTATACATATATGAGATCCAAATCTACATTTGGAAATCATCAATTACAGTAGCAATGAGAGTACATTTGCAGAAACGATCTCAGTTACTTTAACAAGTCAGACAGCATGTCTCAAAATTCACAATCCCAACAACCCTCAAAATTTTGCCTCTATTAAAAGCATGTTTCAACTCCGAATTGATCAGAAACACTGGGAAAATGCAAAATGATGATTTTTTAATGGAATTTGACCAAGTTAACATAATCTCAAGAGAAAGGTGGACTCCGCCTGCCCTTGAACACCTCCAATTTTTGCCCTCCTTTCTTGATTCAAAATCTCAATCCACCTTCAAACTCTGGCTAGGTTGGGGATCTTAAGATGATAGAGGCTATTTTTCATAATCAGGGACAAATCCTTAGGAGAAGAATGGAAATCAGATTAAGCTCGAAAGAAAAAATGCAGAATGGGAGCAAGAATGAGAGAATCAAAACCTCAAAAGGGGGCACAAATCAGATTGAAATAAGTACGGAATCTACCATGGAAACATGAGAGAAAAGGTAATGGAGTTGAGAAAATGTGAGATGGCATAAAACAAAGCAGAGTTGAATGGAAGAAAATCCTAAGGTTGGGGAGGAATCCACTCCCTACTTGGGATTCCCAATGCCAACAAAGGTGAGAAATCTGCCTTCTCAATTAGACTTTCACAACCAAGGTATGATTAGATCAATATGGCATGAAACGATAAGCTTGAAACGAAGTGGACCACGGCAGATTAAATAAGAATGAGATGGTTGAATTTGGAAGACAAAGGAGCAATGAAAAACATGTAAGAGATAATCCTAGAGAAGAAGAAGAATCAACTGCCTTCTTGGGATTCTTAATCCCAACAGCTATTTAATTTCCACCCCCTTTGCAGAGCCACCAATATGAGAACTTCATGGACAAAAGAAGTTGAGAATGAACAACGACTTGCACCTCCAAACTGAATTTGAAACAATAGAATCGAAGGACTTAGAAACATTGTAAGATATAGTCTCAAGGATGTAGTGAAATCCATTGTCCTCTTGAAATTCTCAATCCCAAGACCTTTGAGAATTCTATCCAGGTGATGGAGGATTAAGATAATGACAATTGGTATCAAGAAAACAAAAAACTGATAATCCTAAGAGGAAGGAGGAATCCGCCAACCTCCTCAGGCTCCAAATCCTTTGAGAGACTAGAATTCCGTCCCACGGAAAAAGATAAAATCCCAACAACACCTTGATTTCCACCATGGATTGGAGCTATCAAATTCATATCCTTAGCTTCTAATTTGCATAGAGAGGAACGAAAATGAAGGCAAATACAAATGGAAGTAGCATTTTAACAATCAAGAGCAAAAAAGTGAATCAAATCAGACCTAGCAATGAAACAATTTGGTTCAAAACACTTCAAGTTCATTTGATTTAAATCCACAAATCAAGAGAACTAAAAGAAATGAAGTGAAAGGGCAAAGGGTGATTTGAGTTTATTGATAAAGCATAGAGTCAATCCCACTACAGGGGGGGACCCACCCCCCGATTGGAAGTCACAATCCTAACATCCCCTCAAACTCCACCTCGACTGGAACTAAATCAATAAAGAGGTGGGGGGTGCAATTACATGGCCATTTGATGATAGACTTTACCTTCACCTTCCTTAATAAAGTTGACCAAGTATGGCAGAATAAAAGGAGTTAAGTTGCATGGATTTTATTAGCCGAAGGGAATGCAAATCAGCCCAAATAGACATGCCCTTCATTATGTGAGCACCTTTGCAAGAAGGATGGAGTCAATTCATTTTACCATCAAGTCCAAACAATAGCTCTTCCTCTAAGGGCAGCGAATTGGCAAAAAATCTTAGGCTTGCCTCTCCAATTTATTATGATAATAGATAGTTTCTATTATCTCTGTTTAGTATCTAATGGTTATCTATTGTAATCTTCTGTAAATATTATAGAATGTTTCTAATATTTAGTTTTTTGTTTCTAGAATAGAAAGTTTCTATTCTTTACGATTCTTTCTTAAGGAAACTTCGTTCAGTCTCTCGTATAAATTGATCTCTTGAAAATTGTTTAATACAAGCAAATATTTTCCAATTACATGCTCTAATTATTTTTTAAGATAATTATAATTTCTTGGTTGAAATTATTTGCCTTTTATTTTCGAAATTATTTACATGCATGTTTGCTTCCAACTCTCTCTATAATCCGACTAGGATTTCTGTTTAGAGAGATCTGAAATCTGCCAACTTCTGGTTTGGTTCTGGAACCCATTTCTGTACAAATCCGTTTGTTTTTTCAGCACATTTTTGCATTCTTTGTGGTTTTTTTGCAATAGGGCCGTTTTTTTCAAAACCCTAATTTTCGGGTTTGGAATAAAAATTTGATTCCAAATTCTTGGTGGGTTTTTCGAGAGCTCAACTAGGTTGTCATCAAGTTTTTCTAGGTGCCTCAATTTTCGAGCTAATCAATGCAGAAACCGACAACATATTCTTTCTAGGTTTTTTCGAGCTCTCTTCTGGGTCACCTTCAAATTTTTTCGTTATCTACTTTTTAAGGGTTGCATGTACTTATATGTTGTTTCCATGTGTCGTTTTACCATGCAAAGTCTCGTGTTTTGCCTCACTTAGAAATTCTGGTGGGTTTTCATAATTTTTTTCCTCAAAAAAAGATTTTGATGGGTTTTCATATTTTTTTCCCTAAAATTTTTTTTATGGGTTTCTATAAATTTACCCTTAAAATTTTATAATTCTGTAATTCGCAAAGTTGTGTGGGATTCCTTTATGGGTTTGTAATTTTTTCCTCAAAAATTATCCTTTGGGTTTTATTGTTTTTCCTTTAAAAAAATGAAGCTTTGTAATGTTGAGTTTTGATTTTTTTTTTTACCTCAAAAATTATGTTGGGTTTTAATTGATTTTTCACCTCAAAAATCATATTGGGTTTGACTTTTTTTACCTCAAAAATCATGTTGGGTTTTAATTGATTTTTCAGCACAAAAATCATGTTGGGTTTTGATCTATGTTCCCTGGGGACGCGTACCCGGCCTAAAACCCAGTGCTTCGAGGACATGGACGTCCCGGGGCAGCCATCCCCAAAAAGTGAAAAAATGTAGGGAACATCTTGAAAACTTGGGTACGCCAGAGGGAAAAAAGAGGTACGGCTGGCCGTCCCCCTTTTTTGTTTGCATAAAATTAAAAAAATTTAACATAAAAAAATATTTTAAAGCCTCCAACTTGGTCGGCCAGATTGGCCCCACCCCTCCAAATGCCCTAAAAGGCAATAGAGGCAGAATAGGAGCAGCAAGCTACTTCATTTTTCTATGTTTTGTTTTTTATGTTGAACATGAACATGATTATGATACATTGATACTTATTACTTTATGGCAGCCCTCTACCCTTTGGGCCTATAGCTTTGGGCATATTTTGATTTTGATTTTCAGATTTATCATGTTTATAACATTATCATTATGACATTATGATATTGACAATTGTTAATGTTCATTGTTCAGTGTTCACTGATATTGATATGCATTTTGACAATTGGGTACTAAAATCGGATATTATTTCCTAGATGGCATTCAAATGTTGTATGTTATGGTTCTATAATGTTTAACTGACATGCTCATATGAATGACATGTATATTTGCAAATTTCAATGTATATTTTAAAATTTCCCTATATATATATATATATATAGCCGTCCCCGTTTGCCGTCCCCCCTCGTCCCCAAGATCGCCAAAAAAAATTGCCGTCTCAAAAACCCATCTCGCCGTCCCCCGCCGTCCCCGTACCGGAAACTCAGGGGAACATAGGTTTTGATTGATTCTTCACCTCAAAAATCATGTTGGATTTTGATTGATTTTTCACCACAAAAGTCATGTTGGGTTTTGATTGATTTTTCACCTCAAAAACATGGTTTTTTACAGTTTGTTTTGGAGCATTATGCTCATCTACAAAGTTTTGGAGCGTTATCCAAATACCATCAACAATCTTCTCAACAGACCTACTCTACTCCATATTCAAAAGGCTCCTAGAAGAATATTCAATGCAACTATTGCCACAAGTTTGGTCACATGAAGGTTGAATGTCGGAAGTGCTTAGCTGCCCTATCTAAGCAATTTGGTTAGCAGCCCACAGCTAACAGTGTGGAGCACCTTGAGCAAACAGAATCTGCCTTACGCTTTTTAACAGCTTCATGCTCTGGTTAAATTAACCATTAAGGAAGGGTATTACGATAATAGATAATTTCTATTATCTCTGTTTAGAATCTAATGATTATCTATTGTAATCTTCCGTAAATATAATAGAATGTTTCTAATATTTAGTTTTATGTTTCTAGAATAGAATGTTTCTATTCTTTACGATTGTTTCTTAAGGAAACACCGTTCAGTCTCTTGTATAAATTGATCTCTTGATCACTGTTAATAACAAGCAATTATTTTCCAATTACTTCGTAATTGGCCAAAAATCTCAGGCTTGCCTCTCCAATTAACAGCCAATTAACTTATAAAATCACCAAATTCTTACTTCATTAGCAGCGATCTCAAAGGGTAGAAATCTCAACCTTGATGGCAAGTTTGTGATTCAAAGAAGACAGCAATGTGGGGGTTTTAAGGCAGAACTTTACTCAAAGTGGTAAAGAGAAGAAATTTGAGGATGCAATTGGGCTCAAACTCCTTTAAATTCCAATTTTTAGAAAAAAATTCATTTCTAGTGAAGCCATTTTGTCAAAATCAAAACTTAGGATTTGCAACAAGAAAGAGAAATTTGGTCTTGGACTCAAGAAAATCCACGCTCAATTGCATTTTGCTTCCTTGTTTTGATGTTGATGCAATCTTATTCCACGACAATTTTTAGATTTCCTTCATGTTCTCTCATCCATTTTGTGAGCTTAATGAAATCCTCCCTTTGTTTTGCAACGTAAATCATTTAAGGAGAAGCTTCAAGAGCAAGGAGATGGTGGCAAGATCATGCTCGAAGACTTCGAATGAAAAGAAAGTTAAAATCAAATTATCAAAGTGCAAATTGAAGACTGAGATCAAGATGGAATTCAGGAGAGCATAGAACAAGGAGAAAGAAAAATGAGAGAAGTTTTCATCAACTTGAATTCCTCCAGAAATCCAAGTTCACTTTGAAAGGATCCAACTACATGAAGATTTCATCACTTCAAGAAGATCAAGATCAAGGCATCAAAAGAAAAATCAAGTCCAAGCAAGTTCAAATCATGTCAATGAGAAAATTTGCAAGAATGAAGATGGAGAAAATTTCCAAGAATGAAGAAGATTTGAAAAGATGAAGCAAGTTGGGAATATGTCATCACATTGGAGGCTTGATAATGTTGAGTATTAAGAGATATTTTCTCTTCACAAAGATATGATCAAGTATACAAGATAAGGATGCAGATCTAGTACCCACTTGTCTTCAACCAATCAGGAAATTGTAGTCACACGTATCCAAGCACATTCAATCATATTATGCCAAGCGTAAAAAAATTCCATTGGCTCTCAAAAGCATTATAATTTTCTCATTGGCCCACACAGTGGTCCATTAATGTAATTGAATGATAGTGTGGCAACCCTAATTAGGCTTTCTAAAAGGTAAATCTTGGCCCTTCATTCTAATTGATCAAAAATTAAAGGCCAAAGGCCTTCTCATTTGTAACAGTTAGCCAATAGTATAAGTAGAGTGGGAGAGGAGACTTGGTGGCCATAACGCTATCAAAGTGATTGTTGATTCATTGTTGCTCTTCATGGTGGATTACTTGTGTTGCTTTGGAGTTCTCCATGGTTTCTTCAATTCCTCATTTAGGATTTTACTTCATGAAAAGTAATACTAGCAGCAGAAGTAGATGAATGGAAATATTGTTGAATGGTGATTAATGTTGAAGATAGTGTCCATACCTTTTGGTACTTGTTGATTGTAAGCAACAGTGCAAGGTTAGTCTAGGCCTAAATTGCAAGTGTTTAACTTCTATTGGAGATATTCATTTAGATTGTGCCTTCACAGGGTATTTCGATGAATATTGACAATGTGAAAATATTCCTACTTCTATAGAAGATAGCACCCCCCCATGTCTGGTTGACAAGGGGCAGGCAAGGATTAATTAGAGGCTCACTCCATCATCAACACTATCTTACATTCTTAGACTTGGATAGATTTCCTTTGCAATTTATTCAGTTGGAAGTGATTGAAGAGGTAGAAGTCAAGTTGGTGTCCATCAAATCAACAATATAAGTCCCTTTGTGATAACTAGCATATCACATCATTATAACTAGGTGAAAGTCCACGATTAAGAAGGAACCTTGAGGTTATCTCATTTGATCACAAAATTCATCTACATTGTTTAGCATATGAGAATCCTTATTCAAGAGAGTTAGAGAATTGGAGTTTCAATTCGAAATACTAAGTATTCAATTTTGTAGTTTGCAGTGGAACAAAACTCACATCAATAGGCCCAATTGATATTTCAAAGAATAGATTGGTTCTCTTTCAACACATTATATGGTTTGTAAGAAGTTGATTCGAATTGCATTCTAAGGCATTCAAATGCTTTTATACCAACTAAAAGTAAAAATCATCCTCATTAAAAATTATTTTACTTTTGATTTGGATTTCACACATTTTTCAAAGCAAAAGCAAATCATCCTTCATGCTATTTTAACTTCAAAAAAAATCACCAAGATTGAATTATAATTCCAAACATAAAAATAAAGTTTACCCATGCTGAGATGAACTATATGTATTAAAGAGTAAACATGGTATTTTGCCTTTGACAATCAAAGAGCTAAACTAAAAAAAGGTTTAAAGTCAAAAATACACAATGTTATAAAATTAACAGGATAAAGTCAAATGCAAAATAATCACTACATATTTTGAGCAAAATGAATGTTGAGTTTTCAAGAACCAGAATAGCATAAATAAATAACAAAAAAATCAAAACACATAAACTCCTGAGACACAGGGTTTTACCCTAGGAAAACCCTCCACTTCAGGGGGAAAAATCCAGCCCGACGAAAGATAGATATGTCATTGTATTCTCAAAGCAGATACAATCTTCTCAAGCTTATAACTGTTAACAGTTAACAAATCAGAGATTGTTAGCTCCTGACAATCAACCAGGAGAAACCTGATGAGAGTCCAAGCATAACTTGCTTAACTCCTACAATATGAACAATGCATTATGTATCTTGCAGATACTATAATCACTGAAGCAATACACAATTGTCACCTTTTTTTAATATGATAGTCACAGATGCAAATACACTAAATTCTCACGTTGTTTCTTGAATCAACACGCAAGATAAATGTCACTGCCTGGAATTGAAAAAAACAATAATAACCATACTGAAGGAATATAAAAGGCCATCGCTTAAGGCAAAGAGGCGGCACACTGACAGTTATAATCCACGTCATTCTACCAATGTGAAATGATGCAAAGCCATAATCTCCATTTTAACCTCTAGCCAAAATAAATTCCGATGAAGATAACAGTACTGCTGCCAGCAAACACAAAAACTCCCATACGAAGCTAGCAATGAACAAGGATGATGACAGTTATCATAGGAAGCCGTTTCACTTTCAAACATCTACAAAGCATCAAAAGAAACCACAGGAAGAACAGTGAACGGTGGAAAGAAAGTGCAGTTCAGGTTTCAATGGAAGGTTATAAGTCATCAAGGAATTCGCAGGTTGGGTGTCTATAACTGCACAGCAGCACATCAGAGGGTCAACCAGCTTAATACAGCCATTCACATCAATTCTGGAAGCTTCTCTCTGCCCATCAGTCATTCTTTGATGCACAGAAAATCACCAGTAACAGTCCTGTGCCCAAACTGGAATGATGCTATCTTCTATCATTCACATTACGATTCCTTGACCTGGTACGATCTTCATTGTAACTGTTGTTTGGCTCAAATTGCAGAAATAAGAATAAATCTCCCATTTTATCACTTCAGTGTAAATTCTCTAGATGAGCATTTCAATGATTTGTTGAGTATATTCCAGCACTATTCATTTGGCACAGTTTGTATTTAGAGTTTATATTGATAATAATTGTTCCATTATTGAGAAAAGTACCAAAAAACTGAAAATCATTCAAAAACTTGAAAAAAATCATATACAGTAAAAAAAAAAACAATGGCAACCTTCGAGCTCACTGGCCAAAGTTGTTTTTTTCAATCTTCAGCATCTTTGCACAAGAAATCGTATTGGGGAATCTGCCATTTGAAGATTTGTCTCATTTTGTAGGCTATATTTCAATCCATTGAAATATCTTGCATCTTTGTTCACATCATCGTCCACGTGGCCTGATCTAATACTTAATTTGTAAACATTTGTATATTTACATCCATGTCCTTTTTCTACAACTTTCAGAGTTGCCTATACAATTGGATAGCATAATCACTAGGTAGGAATCTACCTTTCAATTTTGCAACCATTCTATCCCATGATGTGATATTTGCTTCGCCTTTCTTCTTCCTCTCTTCTTGTACATATTCCCACCATAGGGATGCATGTCCTTTTAGCCTTGTTCTTGCCAATTTCACTTGTTGCCCCTCAAGTATCTCCTAAAACTCAAAATAATTTTCTAATTCTCGTATCCAATCAAGGAGTTCTTCTCCATTCGGAAACTTGTCTAGTCCTCCCACGCAATTAAGGATTCTTCTCCATTCAAACTTCTTAAATATACAGAGAGTTCCATCTTTGCCACTCCTAATTGCCTTTAGCAATCTCTCCAACCTCATCTCTTCAACATCTATTTCTTCTTCATGTTCTTCTTGTGTATTTTCTTTACCCACTTCTTGTTCTTCTTGGTCACTCAGATCTCCTCTAACCACTACTCTTCTCTGGTTCGTCTCAACTGTTGTGAGTCTTGCATCAAGGCTTTCCTTCAATGCTCTCAACTCTTGGGCAAGAGAATCCCACACCTCTCTGACTATTCTTTCGACATTCACCCTTGTAGGCATCTTGGCTAATCTTCAATTCTACTTGTTTCTGATCTTCTTATCTTCTCTAACTGATCATCCCTGTTCTGATACCAATTTAATGCAGAGAAAGGACCTATTTGGTCTTATCAAATCAAGCGGAAAAGGAGCTTCTTCAAGTGAACAGTTTAAAAGAGCTTTTTGAGGGACCAAGACTTCACAAGGTGATCACCTTGCTAATACAGCTCCACAAAAGAAGGGGCAGCCTAGAAAAATCCCAGCAGGATATTTAGTGGATATTTAGTGGATCCCCCTTTTTGGTCCATAGACTTTGGTCTCGTGGACGTTAGTAAAAATCATTTCATTTCATCTCAACATGAACATAGGACTCGTGGGATTTCCTCTAAACCCTTGTCCGTGGACCAACCGTAAAACATTTGAATATTGTTGTACTTGACTTTATCCATGTCATGGACAAATCTCATGTTGTGGCACAAGGATCACGAACAACTTCATCATGGAGGGTTTCAACAATGCACAGTAGTTGTGGTTTACACCTTGTTCTGTGGAAACTAGGAGTGCCAACCTTTACAAACCAGGCCAACCTATACCAAAGTGCTTCCAAACGTCTAACTCTACCTTGGAGGCCCTTACCCATAAACGAAGTGACCTCATGGAGCATTTAATAACTGTGTACAGCAATGGTTTCAAACATAATTGGTTACTGAGTGGGGTGTTCATTGCCATGTCCACCCTTTAAGACAGTCATGGAATATTGCTATAAGGTTGCCAAATTGATCATCAACACATTGATCAGGTCTATAGGACCTTCTATGACCCTTACCCAACAAAGAACATGAACATTCAACACTTATAAACTTGGATTTATTCAATCTTCAATTGCTGCACTATCACTGTCATATAAATTTGGTCTCAAACACCACAACAATGTCAAACAATACATGAAGACAGAACTTTCCACCCATTTTTGGTGATTTTTCACCATTGAAAAGTCAATTTATACATTTACTTCCACTTGCTGGTTACCCTAGGCGGGGTTTTGACCAGTTTTCACAAAAAATGTAGTATCTTACGAAATACCCAATGAGAATTGATGAGACCAGAAGCAAATGAGAGTAGATTTTCATGTCACCCAAATCCCAATTGATGTAAATCATAATATGGACAAGTCCTTTAGAAGAGAAAAAGCAGTCAAAAACATCACGAAATGCATAGAAATTGAGGTTTTCATTCATCAAACTTGCAAAATCCAATTTATCCAACCCCGAATGCGAGTTGAATGGCTACATTATACATTTTCCACCCTAAAAACTACTCCAACAGTTCAACCAACCATTTTGTTAACAAAAACAAACTTTTGAAAACTTTTGTGCAAAATGACAACACTGTTTTGCAACTGTTACAAAATTTGACCCATAGGCCTAAAACTTTTCAAATTGGTTCAATTATTCAATATGATCCCAAATTGTCTCAAAGGAGATTATTAGACTCAAAAGTCCCTAAACAACCTAAAAATCTAGAAATGAAAAAATGCACCTTATGATGCTCCTGCATCAAGAGACCACAATAAATGTTTGTGGGCGGTTGAAGGTACATGTTGAAACAACCATTAAAAAGAAATGGCAGTGTTCCCAACAAATATTCTATTTATAACAAGATTCACAGGTAAGTCAACATTGTTCTCTCTTGGACTTCACCAAGTACCGTGAAGCTTTCGTACATTGGAATGTAGTTCACAGAATGGATATGGAGGTCAAGCAGAGTAGCATCTACACTATGCATAATGGACTCTGGAACATGTAAAGCCATGATAATAATACAATTGTTGGCTTTTATTTTTTTGCCATATTTTTCAGTGGCAGAAGAAACATGAATAAAACAACGAAGTAATTAACTTAACATTAACCACCAGCTTCACAAAATTAAACAAATTAACTCATTTTTTATTAACTTGAGAAGCTGCACACCAAAATATAAATCCTTATCTAACACATATGAGTGAAAGCCTTGATTGTAGATTTATCTAAACCTAATTATTTTAGTAAAATAAATAAATTATTAAATATTGTTTTGTAAAGCCTGCAATTTGTCACTTATTTCACATCTAATATATCCTTTAGGTATACCATTCTTTTTTCCTTTTTCATGTCCACAGAATTTCAAAACATAGCCTGAATAACTGAAATTTATTGAAAATAATACATTGTATTTTATTTACCAAAAAGTGACTACGTGCAGTGGAGATGATAAGAGTGATATAGAAAAGTGACTACGTGCAGTGGAGATGGTGAAGTGATATAGAAAAGCTACAGACAAATAAAACTGTGGGATAAGATAGTAAACCCTAGTTCAAAGCTCCCACGGCTAAGATTACCAAAGAACAACATGTTAGGATTAATAGACCAAGTATTATCAGTTCCTGACTATATGTTGATCACCAGGATTGTTGACAATTAAATAAGCAAGGTGGTAAATCAGAGGGGCCTTTCATTGCCGATCACCAGATTCAGCCCTGCAGAAGATATGTTCACATACAAAATTGAATAAATGAATCAACTAATGGAGCCAGGAACAAGAAGTATTTGAATTTAACCAAACAGACATCTCTCCAATATGGCATCTTATCCAAAGATTTCCCGTCACAGGGTAAAGGCTTAATGAATTTTAACAAATGGATATAGCGAATAATCATAGTGAAAACTCAACTTTTATTTATAAAACTGCAAAAAAATATCACTCCGGTTTCAAACTCATCTTGCTATAATAGCTCATAACTCCAGGGAACATGCGGCGATAGTGTAATATGATGATTGAAAAAAATAATCAAGAGTGACCCAAATTTACATATCTTACGAACAACGTAGAAACTGATCGTACACGGTATTAGAAGTTGCCCTCGATCTTGCCCAAATTAATTAATTTAAATTAAAAATCACCTTCGGAAAGCTTTTACTTGCAAGAACTCACAGTATACTGTAGGAACCAGGAATTCCAAGTTTTAGGAAACAAAGCTCAAATCTGTTCAAAAATAAGAGAAACAAGCAAATACATATCAATAACTACTCGAGGGAAAACAAAGCTAACTGAAAAACCCTTAAGTCGTCTACTGTATATACATACCGACTCCGAAGCTGGTACGGCTCTCCCGATTCATGCCGATCTACCCATTTCTAAAAATAATTCAGAATTGAGAAATAATTCTTGCGTAATATTTGCATAAATTTGATGTAAACAATTGAATACTCATTCAGACCAAGCGCGCAGGATATGAAAATGAATAGCCAGAACATAAAATCCAAACCATGAAGTCAAACGGAACTTAAAAAATTCTCCAGTCACAATTATTTGCTTGCACCAGTGCAATGGTTATATTTTTAAGTAAATGTGTTACAAAATAATTAAAAAGTGGGATGCGGTCGAAATTATGTTATTATTATTATTTCATATTAATATTAAATTAAAATTAAAATATATGAGTTGTTTTTATATTTATTAGTAATAAAAATCATGGTTTTGATGCTTATAAAACTATTATTGGAGGACAATAGGCATATTATACTAATGCCAGATAAACATTAAAAGCGATTTAGAAGAGTTAATAAAGTAGGTGAACTTACACTATAGTCTAGCAGCTTATAACAATGAAAGTTTTTACTATAGTACAAAATATTACTAATCATAACAAAAGAAACTAAAACCCTACTAATGGAGTTGAGGTCATAGAATAATCAACAACAATTGGAAAAACTACCTCGGCTAACAATAAAAAAATACATAAAATCCCCAAAGGGGTTAGATCCCCATTAAGCCTTGTGAGAAAATTTGATATCACAACTTGATTGATACAACATATGGAACCATTCATTAGTGAGGAATTTAAACAAGTCCTTATAATTTCTTTTGTCGTGTTCATCTTCACCGAGCATCTTTTGTTGCAACGGGCAAAGGGAGGTTGTAGATTGTTGTGATACCAATTTGATGTAGAGTATCATGGAATGAAAATTTAAAAATATGTATTATTTTTTATATTATTAAGTAATAAAAATCATGGTCTTGATTCTTACAAGACTAGTATCAGAGGACCGTGTATGAAAAAAATAAATAGCCAAAACATTAAATCATAACCATAAAGCCAAACAAAACTTCAAAAATTTCCCCATCATAATTATTTGCTTGCACCAGTGCAATGGTTATATTTTTAGGTAAATGTGTTATAGAATAAAACTGGGACATGGTTGAAATTATGTTGTTATCATTAGTAGTAGTAGTATTTCATATTAATATTAAATCAAAATCAAAATATATGGGTTGTTTTTTATATTAATAAGTAATACAAATCATGGTGTTGATTCTTATAAGGCTATTATTGGAGGACTATATGCATACTCAACTAATGTGTGATAAACATTAACAAAAATTTAGAAGAGTTAATAAAGTAGGTTAACATACACTATAGTCTAGTAGCCTTTAACGATAAAAGTTTTGAATACAGTACAAAATAGTACTAATCATAATAGAAGAAACTAAAATCCTGCTAATACAGTCAAGGTCATAGAATAATCAACTAGAGTTGATAAAAAACCACCTCGACTAATTATAATTAAAAAATACATAAAATCTTCAAAGGGGTACAGAGTTAGATCCCCATTAAGCTTTGTGAGAAGATTTAATATCGCAACTTGATTAATACAACACATGGGATCATTTGTTAGTGAGGAATTTAATCAAGTCCTTATAATTTCTTTCGTCGTGTTCATCTTCACTGAGCATCTTTTGTTGCAACAGGCAAAGGGATTGTAGGTTTCTTTGATACCAATTTGATGCAGAGTATCGTGGAATGAAAATTAAAATATATGAGTTGTTTTTTATATTAATAAGTAATAAAAATCATGGTCAAGCATCTATTGTTGCAACAAGCAAAGGGAGATTGTAGGTTGCTCTAATACTAATTTTATGTAGAACATCATGGAATGAACCTTCAATACCCAAATCAATCATGGATATCAATCCAGTAACCCAACTAAACTCTTAGGTTCATCCACATATTCTACATATTAAAAGCAAATTCAATAAACAATCTCCCCTATCAACACAATTGTCACCAAAGTATTTTTAGGATCCAAAATCACTATCTCCGCCAAGGCTTTCAAGTATTCAATTAATAAATGGTTACATTATTTCATTCGCTCATTTCAAGGCCACCACCCCTTTGGCTCCTATTGCAGATTAAACCTTGAGGCCTGTTGGGCCTTGATAACTAACATCGCGCCTTTGAAAATTCATAAAATGAACCAAAAAAAATCAGTAACAAAGTCAATAATAAAGATTACCTTCTATATTAAGTCATTTCATCAATTGAGGTGTCTTCATATGTTGTCCATATATGGTAGTCATTTTAAATGTTGATCACGAACGAAGGAAAATAATCCAACATATATTCAATGATGTCAAAACAACTCATTCACTCGTATACTAGAGATTGTATTAAGTCATTGGATCATACCCACAAACCTAACAACATTCATTAACAAATAAATTCTTGCAAATTTTAGATTGACATCTACATCAAAGCATCCAATTGGTTAATCTTCAATAAACCCCATAAGTCAGGGTCCCATAAACTAGATGTTCAACAAGGTTTATTTATCATTGGTGTTCACCCTTAAAATAAATATTAACCTTTTTTCAAAGATCAAAGTAAACAAATAAGTCCTTTCCTAATTATGATTGTCACAAACATGACAACTTTGACTGTCTCCCGATATAATCCAACTTTAATTTTTCAAATCACCAGTCTAGATTGTTGTTAAAATGGAGATTGTTACAACATTGCTCCAACATTTAAAACCACCAAAAATCCCTTTAAGAATCATTAATCAATTCAAACAAAATAATACATTGTCAAAACACAATAATTTTGCTATTACAACCTGCAAGGGAATCATTTATCTCCTACAACACATAACCATACAATATAAAGCCAATTCCATTTCAAATTTATGTTAGTGTACTCCAACAAACCAAAACATCATGATTTTTATTGATTAATGTATGAGATTGTTGGTTAACAGTTTGTCTTCCTTGATATATTGGTTTATACCTTGACTCTTTGACCACAAAATGGCTTATGGAAAGCCAATGTAGTAATCTATCAAAGACCCTTGAATTAAAAGGTACAACTCCTTTATGAACGCAAGATATGCAATGAATTTGTCTTTCAGATTTTGAGGGTATGCTCTTAACTAGAAAGTTGAAGAGGCAAAAACCAAGTTGCTCAACACTTTAAACAACCTAGGCAAAGAAGGGGAACTAACTCACAAAATGCAATATATTACAACCTAGATGCAAGAAATGGGAACATGCATAACTAACTACAACAACAAGAAGAAAGGAGAGATGGTGAAAACAGTAATTCCCATATTACATAGTTTAGCTAATGTTTTGACAATACTTGAATTGTTTATACCTCAGCTATTCCACATACCAATTTCCAACTTCCTTATACAATGAACTAAACTAAACACATAGACCACGATGAACAACAAAGAAAACATAAAACATGCTTATGTTGAAGATAGTAAGGCATACAATCTATTGAATGAAGGAAATAAAGTCAAGTTCATTCACATTCATTCAACTTCCAACATTAACACATCATTCCATATACTTGACTTCTAAACTAGATGAACAACAAAACTTAAATGAACTCAAAGTCACACACGACAATCCCAACTATAGGGGTTTGCCCAAAGTAATTTTTATTGATCTTATTAACTTTGATAAAGATTATATATATAGGCCTTCTCAGAATGGTCAGTTACATTGAATGATTGCTTCACAGAGCATCTCTAAACAAAAAGACTAAAAATAGGACAAGCTTGAATAATTGTTCGTTATAGAGATTAGCAAAATACTGAAAATGGATAAAATTAGAAAAGAGAAGAAGAATGGCAGATGTTTAGAGAAGCATCATAACATCATGTCTTCTTAGAAGTAAATGATTTTGCTCTATAAGCTTTCATGGCTTTAGTTACTTTATCTAGTTCTTCAACACTTGGAATGAGGATAATATCGGCTTGGATCATCCGATAGTCATGCATTTCCGTTAGTAAATCAATTTTGGCCACCCTTGATTGCAACTTCTCCATTTCTCTCCTTATGACTGCATCCATTGCTAACAGTTCCCAAATTTTGGACTCTTGGAAGTTGAGGGGGTCAACTACTTTGTCAACAAATGCCAAGAACTTGGACTTCATTCTCTCAATGTCTACGAGCTTGCCATTAGTAAACACAAAGGACTCTTTGTGCAAGATCTTCAAATATTGAAATAACTTTTCAATGATCTTTTGCACCAAGTTGTACACATCCTTGAGTTCATTTACAGACCTCATTGAGCTTTCTATGACAAACTCCAAGGATTGCTTCCAGTGGAATAGTGACTCTTTTCAAGTCTTTAGAATCCCATGAGCAATGGCCACATTAGTCTTCATGTCTATCACTTCCTATACAAGAGCCAACTGCTCCGTCAACTTGTCTGCTATCTTCTATATGGTTGTTTGATGATCTAAAGCTACCTCTCTGAGCTTGTGAGCATCCAATATTAAGCTTCCCAAGTTTTCAACTAATGGGGGACCTTGAGCCTTGATTTGATCTACCCATGCCCAACCTACCTGCCTAAATTGTCTTTCTCGTTGCAGTTTGAGGAGTAAGTTTTTGTTCTCCTCTACATTTTGGTCAAATTGACTAGAAGAAGTACTTCTGAGTGCAAAGTTTATGTAATCCACTAGCTCTCTATTTGAGGCCTTCAATATCTCCCTCTCTACTCTAAGCTCTTCCAACTTATCCTCAATTTTCTCATTAGTTGACTTCCACATGTTCACCGTGGAGTGATGAACTGGAATGCCAAGATCTAATGTCCTGATTTGGAAGTCATCCTTTAAGAGCTCGTGAAATCTTCCTTCTTTTTGAGGCTCAACAATCTTAACTAGCATGTGGTCGGTCATTGAATCCGTAGCTAGTGTAGCAATTTTCTTCTGCTTCTTTGTTTTCTTTTATGGTTGTAAGGAGGTGACTTGTGTGATAAAGTCTTTTGATGGGGTTACATCCTCATATCTCCTCTTCTTCCTATCAATGGTCTCTTCAAGCCAAGACTCTATAGAGAGCACATTGATAGAAAATTGCAATGTACAGGGGTCAAACAACTTCCTTAGGATTAATGGAGTTAGCTTTCTCTAGGAAGTAATAGGGAAGGCAACTACCTTGGCTACCAAAAGGGCTAGAGCATCCCCTTGCTGAGATGCTTCCTGTTCCTGACCATTCATGGGGTTACTATTGTCATCCAAATTAATGACTTGAATAGGGGAGGATGGCTTAGCCATTGATTTTTCTTGTTCCTTCTCCTTATCCTTGTCGTCTTCCTTCTCTCTAGTCTTCCCGACGTTCGAAAGAGGGCCAACTCCACAAGTAGAAGTGAGTGGTACATTCTTTTCTAGAGGTTGGTCTCCTCCTTGGCCAATGGATTGTGATAGCCCTGCAAATGTTGATGTAGTGGTCATTGTGGTTGTTGTTGCAGCTTATTCAGCAACTCTAATAGATACTCCACCTGTAGAACTAGTGCTTTCAATCCTTTTCTTCCTTGCTTGGGTCAACTCCGCCCATTTTTATATTCTCTTGATTATCCCTTGCATGAGAATCTCCATTATGTCAATGACTGGGTCTACAGGTGAGGTAGACAGGATTGGTGTGCCCTTGATCTTCTCATAAGAAGTGGGGTACATGTAGGCTTCATTATCTGTAAGGTCAGAGATATCAATAGAATCATTATATAATTTTATTTCATCAATGGTTAGCCTTGACCAAAATCTATCCCAATTTAGTACTCATTAAAGCACCCAGACCAAAAATCTTCAATATTTGGGACATGCCTATAGGCATATCCCAACTTTAGATGATCCCTTACAAAATTAACTAGATCATATTGAGGTTTGAGCACCTCATAGTCCAACAACTTAATCTTATTCTCAAAAATCTTTACCAAATTTGGAGCATCTAATTTGGAGGCACATGAATACAGGCCTACCACTATAGGGAATGGAATCTTGATAATCTTCTTCACATTTGAACACAGGGTGTTCACTTCTAGGATTTGTTGACACAACTCAACTAGAACTACCTTTTCCTCCATATATCTGGGTAGCCTCTTGGGAAATCCATTGGCTCCTATTTGCAAATAGGATAAACTCATAAACTGGATGAATGAGCATCCAAACTGGCTTATGGCCAAAATTACCTCTGGTGAGAACCTCCTTTTAGGGCATCCTTGCAATTCACGGCACAACCGAAAGCATCATTAACAACTACATACTCCTCATAACTTCTTTGCAACTGTAGATGTGGGTAAAATTCATAGACGTTGGTGCACTTGTCATAATTTGGGATGCTAGGGAGGCTGGGCCACAAATTGTGTATTTCCAAAGCATAGATTAAATAAGAGGACATGTAGAATTGCTTGAATCCTTCGGCAAAATTAAACCATGAAGCAAGCTCATTGCAAATGATCTATGCCCAGACAATTTGTATATCATCAACATAGATTTCTTGTACTAGAAAGAAGTGGTGCTCGATGAACTCCAAAATCTCCTCTTTTCCTTTCAGTCCGAATAGGAGTGTGGGGATATCCACAATCTCTTGCTTTAGATGTGTGCCAAACAAAGTCTTCAACATTTTTATCTTCTTTGAGCGAGCAATTTGGAACTAGGTTCTCTACATGTCTTCCAATCCGAGGCTCTTCTTATTATTAAACATGGATTCAGAGGACCCAAAATTGACATCACAATATTGCTTTTTCATAAGAATGCCAAATGTTGATTGCATTAGGGCCTTGTTAATTAATATGAGAATGGACTGATCTGGAAACAATATCTGCCTAATTTTTGGATTGTATCTCTCTATACATTCCTTTTCTAATTCTAGTGCATGAACTACCATTAGAAACCCAACCACTTCTACTAGTCCACTCTTCTTAAGCTTCTAAGTGATTGGGTGTATGGTTTGATTGTTAAGTCTTCTACAAAGATCACCCAAATCACAAATTTTGAAGGATGTATCTACAAGCTCTTTTAACTTACTCTCCAATCCAATCAACTTATCATAACCAACAACTCTTATTGCCATTCACTATGATTGCACAGGATGGAGTTCTTGATAAATAGTCATCTAAATATACTCCAGGAACCCAATTACATGCAATTATGATGAAATAGCTTTAGGAATCAGAACATTGGCACCACACGAACAAAATTAAGTTCAGCCAACGATTATAACAACAAGATTTGCATTTAATTCCATGAGTAACAACTATTTAAACTTTCTATTTATTTGCACATAACATACTAAGTTCCCAAAACCACTCTTACTTTAATTAAAGTAAAGTGATATGACTAAGAATCATTAAACAATACAAATGCTTAGCTTTGCGAGAAGTGCTTCACTTTGACTCAGAATCTGAAATATAGATATTCTTAATAATATTAATATGATGGGAGAGAGAGAAACACTTAACTTTTTCTACAAACCAATTTTCCTTTTATTTGGAATCACAACATGGGGAGTAATCCTTTAGCTAGCTTGTACACTCCATTCTTCCACTTTCTACCTAAGGATTTTAACATTATTTTTCCCTCATAACAAGTTTGCATCTCCAACACTTACTTCTGAAGAAGTATCCTCTGACCATATTTGAAGGATATTTGTATCTCAGGATAACTTGGATTTCTATTCTGAAAGCCACTGAAAGAGTAGCCCTTTTTGTTCCATTGGGGCAGACAATTTCTTTCTCAACAACATTTCCTGGACTAAAGCACATCAAACAACATTCAACTTTTCTCATGGCCTCAAAGTTAGATATATATTTTTAGTATGCTTCACTTGTTGTGAGACTTTAAATAATTCTTTCAACATTATGCTCACACTATTTGATCATTTGAACTAAGATTTGGCTCAAGTTCATACAACCTCATAAACAACACAAAATGACTTCATTTCCATGAATATGTAGCAGCAAAACCATAAACTCGTAAGTGACTTAAATAGACCTAGACACAACTCTCTCTGAACACACCCACCTCTATCAATGACTTTGAGCTTTAAAAGGGGTAAGACTAAAAGATGGCAATAGAGATATCTACAAACCCTTACAACTCTATTATAAAGGGTTTTTAAGTAGTTTTTTGAAAATTAGATCATTATTCTTCCATTTATCATGACTATTGTTCAAATTTATTTTGAAACAAAATTTGTTATATCACACGTCTCAATTGACTATACAATCCATTCAATCCAAATATGCATTGAAACATGTCTAAAAATAGTAAGAATATCATTATTGGTGCAACTTTCAAGAGATTTGAATCTTTTGAACCACATATATACAATTAATCCTCATGGTGTCTATTTCCTTCTTCATCCACCCTATTACTAGTATATGAAGATGACATTCAAAATTAATGTCGAAACTTCATGATTGTCACCATCAACTTGTAGTTTGGGTGATAACCAGAGGTAAAAAAGTGTTTTCGTTGCAATGTCTTCCTCTAAACTTCAAAATGAAACCTTCCCATGGTTTATAAATTCCTTGTAACTTAGTTTAATAATTACAATTGTCCTATAATTGAATACACAACTTTGGACAACTTTTTAATGCATTTTAGGATACCTTATAAGATTTGAACTTGAACCTCTAAATTTTTGTATCATTGTACAAGCACCTTAACAACCTTAAATTGAAACCAAATAGACACATTAGATTCTATTTACCCTTCCTTGAGAATAATGGTATACTTTGACCATATGGACCCAAATGGGACCTTAATCAGCAACTTGACACAAATGGCTTGCATAACCTTGCACATAGGCTTATTGTGATTTGAAATACACTTGAATGACCTTGTAGACTCAATTATTAATGAAATTTATCATGGTATATCATCTTAACCTACTAGTGTACCTTTGGTACTAAGTGATTCTACACTAGTTGGGCATCACTTGAAGAATAAACTTTGAAGATTCTTCTTGATTTTAGTTTTGCCTTACTCCCTTTATTCGTCAAACTATCCACCTTACTTTGCAAGTTAGCCAAATATGAGGTCAAAGTCGCATCAAAGCTAAATGAAATTAAGGTATCCTGTAATGTGCCCTTTTGGACATTTTCAGTTTTTCTCCATTTTGTATAGATTCCATTATATTTTCATTTGATTTGCTTCCTTATTCCCAAAAGTTTTCTTGATAATTCATATATGATCCCCCTTTAACGATTGAAATTCTCTCTCTCTCTCTCTCTCTCTCTCTCTCTCTCACACACACACACACACACACACACACACACACACACACACACATATATATCAACACTTCATAGGGTTGCGTCTTTTCATTAATATATTTAATAAGGTAGTTATTATATTATTATAATAGTTATATATAATTGTATATTAATAATATATGATTATATGTTATATATGAATAATAATTAAATATTACTTTAATATATAATAAAGATATAATATCATATATTATTGTCATACATATATGTACTAATTATCTATGGCATATAAATATCTAACTCATAGATAGATTTATATGTATAATTAATACTTATAATTATATAATATATAATTATAAATTATATAATATAATATATGATTATTATAATATTATAAATTATATCTTAATATAATTATAATATTATCGATTATTAATATTAGATACTCTTTATGTATAATTAATTTATATACTGAAATGGGGATATCACAGTCGTACCCTCTCGAATTTGCTTGTCCTCAAGCAAATCATTCATACGCAAGCTTTATCATAGACATAAAACATACTTGCATTTAAAATACCAAAAAGATTTATGAAATATACATTGAATGAAAACACGATGCAGACAGATGAAGACACGGAGCAGACACGATGCAGACACATCATACATTCTTTATAATTTTCACAATGAAGTAGAGTAAAGGGAATGATTTATAACGTATAGTTTCCCAATACATCTTTTGATCATAGATCCTGCAACGCAAACAATTATTAGCATGTACATGTATATAATAGCTCCAAATAAGAGTTCAGTAATGATAAATTAGTTCTAAACCAATATCCTACCAAGCCCAAGAGTGGAACTTTGGCCCTCTTGGCCTTGATGGCAACCATTGACATCCATCAAGGTGGTCTACTTGGCAAATTATTAACTGAATAGAATTGACATGATGTCAAGTCTTAATCAATCTAAGCCCAGGAGCGAAACTTTGGCCCTCCTGGCCTTGATGGCAACCAGTGAAATCCATCAAGGTGGTCTACTTAGATGGTAATCTTATTCTTCTTGCCTAAGCCTAAGAGCGAAACTTTGGTCCTCTTGGCCTTGATGGCAGCCAGTGACATCCATCAAGGTGGTCTGCTTAGGAGGTAATCTTATTCTCCTTAAATATCCTACCTAAGTCCAAGAGCGAAACTTTGGCCCTCTTGACCTTGATGGCATCCAGTGACATCCATCAAGGTGTTCTACTTAGGAGGTAATCTTATTCTTTTTAAATTGATAATATTCATAATATCATTAGATTTTTGATATGTTGTAAAAATAGTCATAATACTATCAGTCCATTAGTAATCACATCCTCCTTATATATATATATATATATATATATATATATGAATGATTGCATTCAACCTAATATAACACCAATACAACTTCATGTTGAAATATGAATGACACCTTCATAGAATATGCATTTTGATTCCCTCCATGATCTGATTATCATTCACCAAGAAACTTATATATCTTAGTGGTACTATTGTCTACTGCAAGTGAGACAAAGAGTTCTACGCATATTCATGGATGACTTTTTGATGATGAAAGCTTTTGTAGCGAAAAGGTTATACTTTATACTTTCCATGATAACTATCATATTCTCCCATTTTAATACTTCCAGATAGTAGTCATTCCATCCCAGATGAAAGACAAAGGATGCCTAAAGTTCATTTATCAGTGTAACACTTCTCATGTTTGGTTTGGTGCACCATATCCTTATGTGTTTGACCATTGGATGTGAGTCTTCCCATGTAATATCCTCATTCTACATTCAAGGTAGTGCTCAAACTAGCCGCTTGCTATCTAGGATTAGGTTCGTTAATATGCTCAATGGTTATTTCCAAAAATCTTTGCACTTTCGATACACAATTGTTACCCTCCGTTCAATGGCCACTGCTTGTATTCTCTTCATTTCTCAAGGTAGCTATGCTCACAATCCCCTCTTTTCTCAAATCAAATAATGACTTTGTAAATTCAACACTACAATCGTGGAAATGTATTTCTTATCTTTCTTATGAATTACCGTGCTCTCCCCCCTCGGTTAAGGTAGATGGTTTGTTGCTTCCCTTACCACGTAATATTTGATCTATTATAATTGTTTAACCTCTATCTATTCTCGCAGGTCTATGGACGCTAATCTTTTACTGACATTCTCCCTATCCTTCATGATGTAAAGGGATTTCTTTTCATTAATTATCCCATGATACAGTTACAGCAGTTTGAAGGTTACTTCCATCTATTACTATTTCCATCCCCTTCAAATCATCATCTCTATACTTGTCCTCTGTTATCACAGTTGGAATACTATTAACATTAGCACTCGTTGTATAGTGGGTGCTAATAATGGTTCGAATGCATAAAATGGGAATTAGATTTCTTTATGTATTATCTTCTTTCCAAGTTCATCAATTGTCCTATGTTCTCCAACATGGCTTTCCATCCATCTATTATTGTCAATCAAAGATTTTTATTTCAGTCTGAATGGATGATTTTGATGTTACTTGTGCCTGCAGGAAGATGTGTGCTTTATCTTTTATGTTATATCAGTCGCCCCCATTGAGCCAATGATTTTTTGTTCTGTTCGATGCTTACAATCTATGCCTTAACATTTTTCCCCACATGTAGGAATCACTCTTATATTAATTATCGTTCTTCTGTGATCCACACTGTCATATCTTGCTTCTTGTTTGCATCTATGTTTGGACTATGTTGCCTTTCACCCTATTCATTCTATTTTATTTGTTCAGTTCGCAGATCTTTCTTTTCCTTTTGAGCACCGTAGATCTTAGTTTAAGCATGGATTAAACATATCCACATTGATAGTGAGTCTACACTCCAATTTACAATTCATCGCATCTAAACCTCTAGACTCTAGAATTTCACTATTCAAGCTCATTATAGGAATCACTCGTTGTGACATCAATCTCAACATTGGTCAATCCAAACCATCAAGAAAATTAACTTGATTAATCGATATATCTCTATTTTTCATTCAAAGGCTGGCAGGATATTGTACTCTGATACCACTTGTAATGTCCCCCTTTGGACATTTTCAGTTTTTCTCCATTTTGTATAGATTCTATTATATTTTCATCTGTTTTGCTTCCTTATTCCCAAAAGCTTTCATGGTAATTCATATATGATCCCCCTTTAACGATTGAAATTCACACACACACACACACACATATCAACACTTCATAGGGTTGCGTCTTTTCATTAATATATTTAATAAGGTAGTTATTATCTTATTATAATAGTTATATATAATTATATATTAATAATATATGATTATATATTACCATAATAATATATGACTATATATTATATTTTATTATATTATATATGCTTATGTGTTATATATGAATAATAATTAAATATTACTTTAATATATAATAAAGATATAATATCATATATTATTGTCATACAAATATGTACTAATTATCTATGGCATATAAATATCTAACTCATAGATAGATTTATATGTATAATTAATACTTATAATTATATAATATAATATATGATTATTATAATATTATAAATTATATCTTTTTGTAAATTGTGTTATTAGGTAGATCTTGGTTGGAAGGAGTCATCTTGCCATCAAAATTGAAGGATGACAAGATCCAATCTTAAGGCAAAGAGGAAGAATAAAATATCGAGCTAGAAAGGATATAAAGTGGTGAATAAAATTACATCCTAAGTAGACCACCTTGATGGATGTCAAAGGTTGCCATCAAGGCCAGTAGGGCCAAAGTTTTGCTCTTGGGCTTAGGTAGAATATTTAAGAAGAATAAAATTACCTCCAAAGTAGACCACCTTGATGGATGTCAAAAGCTGCCATCAATGCCAAGAGGGCCAAAGTTTCGCTCTTGGGCTTAGGTAGGAAGAATAAGATTACCATCTAAGTAGAACACCTTGATGGATGTCAAAGGCTGCCATCAAGGCCAGGAGGGCCAGAGTTTCACTTCTAGGCTTAGATTGGTTAAGTTAAGATTTGACATCATGTCATCTTAACTCAGTTAAGAATCTGCCAAGTAGACCACCTTGATGGATGTCAAAGGTTGCCATCAAGGCCAAGAGCGCCAAAGTTTTGCTCTTGGGCTTGGTAGGAAATTGGTTCAGAACTAATTTATCATGACTAATCTTTTTTGAAGCTATTATATACATGTACATGCTAATAACTATTTGTGTGTGCAGGGTCCACAATCAAAAGGTGTACTGGGGAACTATATGTTATAAATCATTCCCTTTACTCTACTTCATTGTGAAAAATTATAAAGAATGTATGATGTGTCTGCATCGTGTTTGCTTCATTTTTCATTCATTAAGATGTATATTTCATTAAAAAAATTAGGACTTTTGTATGCAAATATGTTTGTATCTATGAAGGAGTTGTGTATGAATGATTTTTCTTGAGGACAAGCAAATTTTGAGAGGGGAGGACTGTGATGTCCCCAGTTTTAGACTAGGTTTTAATAAGAGTTAAATAATAATATTCTATTAATTTAATATATTTATATAGATAAATATATGTTATAAAATTGTCTAAAACATTTTGTGATATATTTAAATATAATGATAATATACTATCATTTACTAATGATAATATATCCTTATTTACTAATATAGTAATATTAGAATATATATCTACCAATATAAAAATCTTATGATATATATAATAATGATAATAAATAAGGATGGTACTAAATGAATGATGATAACATTATTATGTTATCTAAATAACTTATATTATCCATAATCCCAAGGATACACTACAAATATGGAAATTTAATAATTAATAAATGTTATACATATAATATATTAATATGTATTGTTAAATATATGATAATAAAAAACTATTAAACCTTAACCATAACAACTAGGTTAATTATTATTTGAAGGGATGCAACCATCCATGACTATTCACTAGTAATAAAATATATAAATAGGAGAACAAATGATAGACTAAGCAATATCAGATTGAATTATCAGGAAGAGTTATAAGAATAAGGAAGCAAATCAAGAAATGTCTTAAACAGGACATTACACATCCTTTGTCAACAACATGTCAATATCAGGATCAACAAGTCCCTCTTTCACCTTGTCATAAGTATGAATCTAGTTGTTGGAGGTAGATTTAATTGAGCTACCAATATCATCAATCTCCAAAAGCATCGCCCTTTCTGGTCTTGATTTTCTCACTCCCCTTTTAGATTGTTTGGTTCCCTTGTTCCATGTCCTCTTCGAAGGCATAGTCAGCAAGTAATTATTTTCATTTTTTGTTGATCTAATGGCTAATCTATTGGATTTGCAAGAGGTGATATCGTCATCGTCAACCTCCTTATTTTCACTCTTTACCTTTTGAACAAAAAAATGGTCTTTTGTAGGTGGAATGATTTTAATTTCTCTTCTCAGATGTGGAAAACATAAGATCTTTCCCTTCCAAGATAGCCTCGGAGCTCATAATTCATGGGGTGTCCAAGCGAGAGGTACTTTTAATGGTCCCTAGATGCTTAATACCTCTCTTTTTATTTTCACTTGGCATATCAATAATATTAGCTGATAGGGAGTACAATGAAACAGGATCCCACTAAAATAATTGGTTTAGGATGGCAGAGGACCAAGTAAAAATGGTATGGCCTAAAAATAAGGCCCTAGTGGACATTAAAAAAATTGCCCCAATGGGCACTTTCCTTGATACCAAATACAAAACTCTTAAGAGATTATAACAAGAAAAAAAGAAATTGTAAGATTTCACAATTCCTAAAGTGATTAAGAATTGGTGTATGATAATAATAGCAAATTAAAATTTCCCCTCAAGTGTTAAGTACCTTGTGATCATAAAGCAATCTTAGTCCGAAGGTGATGAAAGTTGAGTTGTATACCTCATTCCTAATTCTTAATCAAAGTCTCTCTTCCCTTAATCAACTATCCAGTTGATTTTCTTTCATTTTGGTTTCTTGGGATAAATATGAATATGCCCCCGCCGCGCCCCTCCCCCCCCCCCCACCCTCGTAATTATAATATAATGCATAGGGTAATCATTTTTGGGAACAACATTACATGTCTTAATACAACCAGGGTCATAAATTGATTTGTACACAACAAAAGTGTTTGCAGTTTTTATTGGCTAATATTATTAAACCATCTTCCTAAGAAATCATATCTGTGTCAGTTATAGTTTGCCACAAGTGAGAGCCATTTCAACATAGTGCATAAACAAAACCCTTCATTGTTAAAGGGATAATGATAAATACAAATGTTTTTACTTGTGGTTATCACATACTGAGCATAATTTTTACATGAGATAATGGATATGAATTTGAGATGCAAATTCCCCTCTTGAAAGAATAATGAAATCATTCCCAAGGTTCCTTTAGGCTATTTGTCAACTGCTTGGGTAGTTCAACTGAAGACTAATGTTAATGTTCATAAGGAGGCTTTTGGTAGTTCTTTAAGTATAGGATGAAAAGCAATTAGTTTTTTTTTTTTTCCATGAAATGCAATTCTACCAATGCAAATTAATTTTATCTAATATGAATTTATATCTAAACCATTTTTTAAAAATTGATTAAAGTGCAGGGTAACAAGAATTAAAGCTAAATGTTGAAATTAAAACCTAATGAACATAATAATCATTGTATCATCTTGTGAATTAAAATGTCAAGAAGATGAAGAAAACCCACAAAATATAAATTAGAATTACTCATAATTCACATATCACAGATGTATTCATCAATAGAAAACTATGAAGGTGCATGATTTTTCAAAAATTATCAAATCATAAACCACTACTAATATATACACATGAGATGAATTTTTCTTAAAGCATAAATAAAAATCTTATTAATGATTCATCGCAACAAGAAATTGTAACAAGAATTAACTCTAAATTAATTGATTGCATACATAAATTATAATAACACACAATTGGCTCTCTATAATTCATAAATTTTGCATAGATAATGGTAAATACACACCATAAATGAAGCACCAATTTCATATAGCTTTATTGCAAAAAAATACTACCTTTGGTTATGTCATTTTATTGTGTCTATATAGTGCTTCATCTTGAAACACACAAAACTCGTTGCTTGACTTTCTGTTGGTGTAAATAAGTATTTACTTATTACACTTTACTTAAGTTTACTTAGTTTAATGCATTATTTTATTATTTTGCATTATTTTATTATTTATTCAGGTGAGACACTTAGGAGTTTGTGTCCTCTCATGAGTTACGCAACTCTAATTATGCACATGGTGTCTACAACACAAGAGTTTGCATCATTCACTGAGTTGTCATGTTGACAGCATAGTTATTCACACACCTAATTTAGCACATGTTGTCTACATCATTGATTTGCATGATACGCCATTGTAGGCTTATCCTCACATCATCACACTTATTTCGTGTTTAATGGAGGATAACCCATATCTGGTGGACATGTGCCTAATTGTATGACTTATCATGATGTTGACTTCTATGCATTCTAGAAGCTCTCTTTAGGCCTTTATAAACACCCACTCCTAGTGTACTCTCAAGGTGGCATATTGAATGAATATCGTCATTCTGATCATACTCTCTCTATTTTGGTCTACCGTGTGCTTGTGTTTGAGTTCCTTGGTCTAGAGTGAATTATGGCCTAGGCCAAATTCTTACACTTTCAATAATGCATGAAATGGGAAAATACAATTAAATATATTGTTTTGCAATTTTAAAATACTCCTAAATTGATTGTTAACTTTGATGTATAGATTTGCATCCATTTATATTATCCCTATATGCAAATACAAGCATAATCCACCCAAAGATGGTAAAATATATGCTACATTTCCACCATTCTTCAACTGGAGTTCAACTTTACTTTATAATTGTCACCTTGAATACTTCACTTGAATTGTCATTCACGTAAACAACTAATTGATATCTCCAAGGCATACAAAAATGACCTTGAGATCATATGCAATTTTACCAAAAATAGGATCTACGTGCAAAATAATGAAAACATGCAATGACTCCGAAATTTCATAGCTAACCCTGACTCCAAAATAAGAAGCTAAAAAAAAACCAAGTCAACCACTTGATGTTTAGAAATTTTAGACCCTAGAAACTTTTTGCCTTTTGGAGTTTGAAACTCTAAAAAAGATAAGAGAATTTTTTTTGAAGTGTCATAAACTTCTTCTAATCTTATGAAATTCTGGACTCATTCCTCGAATAGGAATCTTGGGTGCTCTTTGTGGAATCAATTAATGATCTGATTCACATCTCCATAATTAGGCAATGACATGAATTTTAACCTCTTTTTGTGCCTTCTTAAACTTCCTTGTGTGTATAGAAAGCTTCTGAATGTCTCCAACACATTACATGATCTTGTTTATGTCTTCTTTGTACTAGAACAACTGTTGCAAATCCTCCTATGTGTTCACTGCCTCAATTATCCCCTTGAATTATTGAAGTATATTGCTAATAGGGTAAAATTGGATCTCATTGGAATCTTGGTATATTTCCCAGTTAAGTATATCAAAGAACTTGCCACCTTCAAACATTCGAAGTGTTGCATCCTTCCTCGTGCCATTAATTTCCTAAAAAATGACCCTAAATTCCTTAACATGGGTATAAATAGAACCCAACCATCCATCAAATTTATCTAATTATTTCCCTTGGTAGAGTTTGAGCAAAAATTGGAAACTTTATTTCTAAATCCTCTTGAGGTTGACCCTCACCTACTCCCAAATGTCCATCATATCGTACAAGTCATTAACACTTTGAACTATTATAGCCATCTGAGTCCCATTATTTATATTTATTTTGAGATTCCTCAATACGATTTCAAACTCTCTGCATTGAATGCTTTAAAATTGACCTTCTATTATGTACAAGCCTCAATGATAGAATTGGAAGAAACATCCAATGTTGCTCGCTTTTCAAGCATGACTTGTAATGTTGCTTCTTAGTTTATTGGAGTTAATAGGATGAACTATCTTAGCAATTAAAGAAAACAAAATGGTGAGCAATCAAGTTAGACAAATTACTCATTGAATGTATGTTAAGAGGAGGAAGGCAAAGATCCCTCAACAAGAAAAACTCAAAATTAAGGATACTTTGTATTTTGTTCCTCTACATAATCAGAGTCTATGTATCTAACCAACTCAAGCCTAGTACCTATTGCAAGATGCATTTGGCTACCTTCCAATGAAGCTCATGTGGCTTTTGCATAAAGTGAGAAATAATGCCAACTGCAAAAGTTATGTCATAGTTCTTTGTGTAAAGTAGATGACTTCTAATAAGCTATCTATAAAATATATCATCAACTAGTGGTATGGTACAATTTTCCTCTAACTTGAAGCCTGAAAGAAAGAGAATGGGCGCAACCTTACAATCTTTCATGCAAAATTGAGCAAGTAAATCAAGAGCATACTTGGGATGAGAAAGCATAGTCCTTGTTGAAGACATCGTGATCTCAATACCAAGGAAAAAATTGAAGAAAACCTAAATCTATCATAACAAATTTGTCTTGCAAAGAAGACTTGACATTGTGAATAATGGATGAAGTACTCCCTATGATGATCAAGTCATCAACATAAAGCACAAGCATCAAGTGTAAGTCATCCCTTTGAATAAAGTATACATTTGAATCTGAATGACACCTGTGAATTCCACTGGGAGAATAAAGGAATCCATCTTGGCATACCAAGCCCTATGAGCTTGTTTGAGTCCATGCATAGACTTCCTCAACCATCAAATCATAGTAGTATCCTATGTTAATCCTTGTGGTTGCTCCATATAATTTTCTTTAAGAAGATCTCCATGTAAAAGTGCACTCTTCGCATCCATCTGATGTACAACCCAACCATGAGCTACAACAATAACAAGTGTCAAATGAATGGAGTTCATCCTAGAAAAAGGTGCAAAGGTTTTAGTATAGTCAACACCAAGAACCTATGATAAACCTTTTGCAACAAGTCTACCCTTATATCCACACTTCTATCTACTACAATCTTGGTCTGATAGATCCATTTACATCAAACTGAATTCCCTCCATTGGGAAGAGGAACCAAGCCTCAAGTGTTATTTTTCATCAAATAATTATATTATTCCTCCATAGCTTTGTCCTAGTCAAGAACCTGTGATGCTTCTTTAAATGATTGTGGATTCTGAAGAAATTTTTATATAAGCATGAGAATGATGTGTATTGTTCCCTTATCCTCATAGTATCCAAAGGATTCCCCATCAATGAACCTATTGAATCAAGTGTTAGTTGTGCCCAATGCAGTCTAGTGGAAGTAGAAGATAAGAAGGAATATCCTCAACTATTTGTTGACCATGCAAAGGTGATGGCCTACGAGTCACATGTGAAGGAGTCTCATCTTCCAAGTCACTATCATCATTATCACTTTCCGCAAAGGAGGAAGAGGGATGAGTTGAAGAAGCCACACTAGGAAAATTATATTCAAAGTGAATAATTCTCTCATAGAAAATCACACGTGTCTTTGGATCCATAAGTTTGTATGCCTTAAGAGTCTCAAAATAACATACAAATATGCAAGGTTTACTTTGTGGTTCCAATGCCTTGCATTGTTGTGGAGGTAACCTTGCCCAAGTTGGACAACCAAAGACTTTAAAATGCTTAACACTCAATTTTCTTCCACACCAAGTCTTGGAAGGAGTAACTCCATTCAAGGCCTTATCAGAACTTCTATTTTTGATGTAATAGCACAACACGTAGCTTCAACCCAAACAACTCAATCAAGATACTTTTTTTGTAGCATACAAGTGGTCATCTCCTTAAGGGTTCTATTCTTCCTTTTTGTAATACCATTTTCTTGCAGAGTGTATGCAACTAAATGTTGAAGATCAATACCCTCACGTGTACAAAATTCTATGAGCCTTGAATTCACATACTTGTTTCCATTATCTATACAAAGAATCTTGATAGCTTTCCCAAATTTCTTCTCAGCTTGAGCCTTGAAGGTGAGATTTTTTTCAAACACTTCATTCTTATGAGTAAGAAAGAAGATCCAAGTGCAGTGTTAAAAGTCATCAATGAAGATGAGAACATAGCAAGACTTTCCAAATGACAATGCATTAAATGGGCCAACTACATCACTATGAACTAATTCAAGAACAAATGTTGCTCTCTAATAATTCCCCTTATAAAAAAAAATTTCTAGATGCTTTCCCACTTCACAATATGGATATACACCCTATGAATACTTGACTCGAGGTAGACCCTTGACCATATCCTTTTTGCTAAGCTACTGAAGATAGTGGTAATTGAGATGTCTAAACCTTTCATGCCAAAGTTTACTTTATGAAGTTGAGTGTGTCAACAATGGAAGGGAACTAGACTTAGGTAGAAAGTGAGAAAAAGAATAAAGTCATGTATCATATTTAGCCTTGCCAATTTCCACCATGGAATCACCCTTTAGATTTTTTACCACAACTAAATTAGGAAGAAACTTCACTTTGTTTCCACATTCATAATGAGTGATTTGGTAGAATAAAAGGAGGTTGGTGCCAAGGTTGGGAACATGAAGAACATATTTTAAAAGTCCATTGTCATATCTACATTGCCTTTCCCTTCAACTTCAACTCGTGTATCATGTCCAACAAAGATGCAAGGTACCTTGGATGCTTTCAAATTTAAAAAAACTCCTTTGAAGCACTCATATGATGTGTAGCACTAAATTAAAAACCTGTTCCTCTAAATTATTTGTACTTCGTACCAAAGCTTGTCCCTTACCTTTTAAAGTAGACGACGACCCCTTATCCTTATAGGCATTTGGAAAACTAATGTTGTGTTTTCTCATTATGGTTGTCAACTCATAAACATGCTTATTGTAGCATTCATTCTCATCATGATAATTCTTCTTATTACATGCACACATTTTATTTTCCTTCTTAGAAGTGTTTCCCTTTTTATAGTTGAAGCGAGATTTGCATTCTTGCAAGGAGGAAAATTGTTGTGTCCCTTGTTATGGTTTGGCCTTCCACTACTTTTTATTCTTGTTGGAGTTCTTACCACCTATATTACCTTGATTCCCTTTATTGGCCACCAATGCCTTAACTTGGAAGACTTAAGAATTCCCACACCGACAAACTTTTATTGTTGTAAGACCAATATTTCTGAAAATGATTCAAATGAAGGCTCAATAAAGACATCTCCAATTGCAAACTTGTGAGTATCGTAACTTGAAATAAAAGCAAAATATTCAAGATAAAGAGGAGTCATCAAATGATTGATCAATTTTCCATCCTTAATGAGTTCACCACAATCCTTAAGTTACGATCTATAGAAGTATACTTGGGTGAGATAATCTTGTATGGTGTAAAAAATCCTAGGATCCAATTTGAGAATATTGTCCTCAATCATGTGGGCCATATCTTCATCTACTTTCCCATACAAATTTTCAAGTTTATCCCAAGCTTCTCTTGGCCAAATGCGATAATAATATTATTGAAAATCTAGAAAGTAGACAAAAAATCATGCACTGCAAAAAAACAAATTGCACCTCAAAATGTGTCCAAATGAGCCCAAACAAATTATTTGAAGTTGAAAAAATCAGGATTAGACAAGTATAGTCACCAAAAGTTGTAATTTCTACAAAATTCATACACCAAAACCAAAATCTAACAACACAATTAAACATTTTAGGATATTTAGGCCAAAAATAATACACTGAATCTGAAGCTTAGATAACCAAGTTATGGCCTCTCAAAGTTGGACTATAAATCTGAAACTATAAATGGTGAGCAGTTTGATTTTTGAAACCCTGACGAAATTGGCAAACCTATGAGCTTAAATTTGATGTCCAAAGAAATATTAAAGCAAAACAAGAAGGCTTAGTTATGATGGTCAAACAACTGACAAATTAAATGCCTCAAAATGATGATGTTAACAAGGGATTACTCATCTGATGACATGGCTGCTAATTGTTTGCAAATGTTGATGTGACTTACTTACTTGGCAGATGACATGGTATTTCACCATCATTGATGTGTCATATGGGTTGATGCATTTTTCAGGTGGACTAGGTAGTGGTCATGTGACAGCTGCCAATTCGTCCATATGTCTCTATGCTAGATCTTTATGTAGGGTCTACAGATATGCCGCACAATAGAGGAGGTGACAAATTTGACCATAGATGTTGCATGACATATATGAGTATGAGCACATGACATATTTGTTACCATCACATGGACTATCCAATATTTGTTGCATGGTAGTTGGCATGTCAGTCATGTATCAGTAGAGGTGAGGTAGTGGAGGAGCAGTGGAGTCCACTAGCTAGTGGTAGAGTAGGAGGGACTGACATGGGCAAAGAGCAATAATGGAGCTTGAGTTGTGTGGGGGTGATGGGAATTATCCCACATGTGCCCCACATAAAATATTTAGATTGTTCAAAAGCCAAAGCACGTACATTATTTTGTAGTGAGAAATCACCATGGTGGTTCCATAGCTATTGGGGATACTTTCCTATCCTATTTGTAAACTGAGCCAATTAGATTTGAGTGATAATATGATTTTCTTGATCATATTCAATTTGATGCCCAATTTCAAATGGGTTGGGGGTTGACTGCACGATTCACTTGTAAGACCCTTAACAAAGGCCCGATAGGTTGTTTTATAGAAAAAAAAAACCAAAACTGAAAATACACAAATAATACAAATCCAAAAAATTCAGATCTAAAGTGCAAAAATGCCAAGAAGCATTACCAAATTGTAGATAAGGCCTTAGGGGTCCAATTCGCAAAAAAAAAAAACTTCAAAGCTGTCTTTTGCTCATTATAGGCACATTTACAGTTAAAATTCGCTAGAAAGGTCACCCAGATGCAATGATGAGGTCTAATCTTGCTCAAGATCCTCCCACAAAATGCTTATCCTGGATTTGAATCGAGGGCCTCCAAAGATTGAAGCAAGGAAAGCTTTTCAATGACTATGGAATGAATACTCCTCTAGCTCTAATACCATATAAGAATTTGCCTAAGACAATGAATGTAATGCCAAGATCTAGAAGCTCAAGAGATAACACAAGTCGGACAAAATAAAGATAAAATGAGAATCTCTATAGTGATCAAATGATAATGGATGAATACATCATATGTGTGCCTGAATATATAGGCAATGCATGATAGCTAAAAGTGATGATAGAGATAAGTTATCAACTATGTAAGGTGTAAGCACGTGTCCACCAAAGGTGGATCATCCTCTATTGTGCAGTAAATTATGTGCAACATCTTCAATAATGAGAGGATGATAATGTGATAAGAACACAAATGTGGAGCTTAGTTATGATAGTCAAAAAATCATCAAATTAAATGCCAGAATATGATGACATCATAACTAAGCCTTTTTTTTGCTTTAATGACCTTTTGAACTTTATAACTGAGGCACTTGGTGTAAATAAATATTTACCAACTACACTTCACTTAAGTTTACTTATGATAATGCATTTTCATATTAGTTGTTATTGAGACTAGGAGTTCACATTCTATTTGAACACATGGTGTAGGAGAAATCCACTTGTACATAGTTGTTGTATTCACATCTTGTTGTTTACGAGCTCCATCTTTTTGTTCTTATCACATTATCATCGTGTTGTTGTTTTACATGTTACACGTACTTTATTGCATAATGGAGGATGATCCACCTTTGGTGGACATTTGTTTTCACCTTGCATAGTTGATAACTTATCTCTATCACCACTCCTAGTTATCATGCATTGCCTATATATTTAGGCACATCTATGATGTATTCATTGATTATCATTTGATAATTATTTAGATTCTCATTTGATCATCATTTTCTCTCTATTGTGTTATCTCTTGAGCTTCTCGATTTTGACATTTTGTTCATTGTCTTGAGCACATCTTAGATGGAATCAAAGCCAAACAAGCATTCATTTTATAACCATTGGAGAGATTTTCTTGTTTCAACCTTTGGAGGGCCACTATTCAAATATGAGATCAACATTTTGTTGGAACATTTTGAGCTAGATCGAACCTTGCTATTGCATCTAGGTGGCCTTTCTTACAAATTTAAACTATAAATGTGCCTACCCTAGGAAAAAATATAATTTGAAGTTTTTTTTTGTTGCAAATCTGACCCTTAAGGCTTGATCTACAATTTGGTAACGATGACATTAGAAAAGGCTTACTCATTAGATAATGTGGTTGCTGACTATATGTATATTATGAAGTATCTTGCTTGCTTGGACAATGATGTGGTAGGTGAGTTGTCACTATTATTGATGTGTCTATCTGGTGGAAAGGGTGGTGGTGCATGGAAATTGCCCATTCATTTATGTATCTCTCTACTAGAGCTCTACGAAACCACAGAAGGAACAAGGAGGTGGCAAATTTGATGTCATATGGAATATTTGTGTTTTCTTGTATGACATCTTTGTCATTATCACATAACATATTTTTCATTGTCATGTGGACTATCTAACATTGTTTGCATGGTGATTGGCGCATTAGTTGTGTGTCTGTGGAGATGAGCCACTAGAGGAGTAGTGGAGACCGTTGGTTGGTGATAGAGCAAGAGGGACCAACACGTGCATAGAGGAACAATGAAGCTTGAGTTGTTTGCAAGAGGTGAGAATTATCCCAAATGCACCCTTTAGAGAATATTTAGATTGTTCAAAGCCAAAGCACACCATTCCGCAGTGAGAACTCACCATCATGGTCTCGCAACTATTGGGATACTCTCTAATTCATTTTGTAAAGTGAACTAATCAGATCTGAGTGATGATGTGATGCAATGAGCCTCAAATAAGATAGAAATGTAGGCATCTATCAATTATATAAATCATATTGATATTATTTAATCAGTATATTAATGTCTTGAACTAAACTATATTGTTTAGTAATTACTTATAAATCAAAATAAAATCAATTATTAATTAATAACTACTTCTAAACCAATGAATACCAGTAATATTAAATAATCAATACACTTATAAAGGTAAAACATGACAAGACCAAGGGTTGCGACATGACAAGACCCTTCCCCATGCACATATATAAGGGAAAACAATAGTAAGAGGGGAGGCATCATGGAATATCAACAAAATGAAGATCAAGTCTATCACACGAGCATTTAAGGCATAAAACCCAAAAAATGACATGTAGACAAAAAGGTGCAATAGGTACCTAAAATTAGGTAACAGGACACATCAGATAAGATGAATAACATCACACTTGACATAAGAAATATATGAAGTAAATCCACCATTAAGGAGCAAACATAATTTCATACGTGGAGGAGTAACCAACATCTTATTAGGCACAAATGTCTGACATGGAGATCGCCATACAAGTATGCAGGGTGCATGTGGCATTTGTACTGATTAAGGGAGGTGGCAATATATCATATACAATGCATAACCTAAAAATACATATGAATTCCCACACAAGTAAGACCACTAGTAGTTGCAAGTACATGGATATATATAGAACATAGAGGCATTAGATACACACCCAACAAAGGTAGGTAAGTCTAGTTCCATTATTAATGTTAATTGTCCTTTCACCATTTTATATTAACAATATTTGTGCATCAATAAGTGTGAATATGAGAGACTAAAATCCCATTTGATTGATATGCCTAGATTAAGGAATCTCTATAAATGTTGGTACGTGAGGCTAATAGTCTTCATGTGAATAACATGCTTGAGATTAAGGATCTCTATAATGTCAATATGTGAGACTAATATAATCTCCATCGAACCAATATACTTGAGATTGTCATCATCTCTATAATGTTGGTATGAGGGATTGATACAACCTCCATCTGACCAACATGCTTGAGATTGATGTGCCAAAATATTCTGATGATGTTAACATATGCATATGTAAATTTTAAAGGGTGCACTCTAGAGAAGACAGTCGAATAACTGTGGCTTAGGAAACCCAATCTAAAGACGTCTTTAAGGTTTGGAATTAAGTTAGGGGTAGAATAGTGTAATTTGACTAGTTAATGTTTGAATTCTAACATTTATTCTACAAGTATTATTATCCTAATCTAACCCTAAATAATATGGGATATTACACTTGACTCACCTAATCAAATTCAATTATGTGCTCAATTTGGAGTGGTTCGGGGGTTGACTGTCCGATCTACTTGCAAGACCCTGCACAAAGTCCTGATATGCCATTTTTTTTGCAAAAAATAATAGCTCCAGTACACAAATAATACAAATATGAAAAATAATGATGGAAATAAAAAAATAACTTTAAATTTGAAATACAAAAATGCCAAGAACCATTACCAAATTGTAGGTCAGGCCTTAAGGGTATGATTTGCAATTTTTTTTTTGGCTCAAATTGGACTTTTTCCCAAGGCAGATAAATATATAGTCAAAATTTGCTAGAAGGGTCAACCGGATGCAATGACAAGGTTCAATCTTGTTGAAGATGCTCCCACAAAATGTTGATCCTACATTTGAATGATGACCCTCCAAAGGTTGAAGCAAACAAAACTCTCCAATGATTGAAATAAACACTCATTTAGCTCTAATACCATGTAAGAATTTGCCTAGGACAATTAATGTAATGCCAATATCTAGAAGCTCGAGAGATAACACAAGAGAGACAAAATAATGATCAAATGACAATGGATGAGTACATCATAGATGTGTTTGAATATATATGCAATGCATTCTAACTAGAAGTGATGATATAGATGAGCTATCAACTATGCAAGGTGTAAGCACATGTCCACCAAAGGCAGATCATCCTCCGCTGTGTAATAAAGTGTGTACAATAATGAGAGGATGATAAGGTGATAAGAACACAAAGATATAGCTCACAAACAACGAGGCATGAGACAACAACTATGTGTGAGAAAATTTCTCCTACACCATGCACTCAAATAGAATGCAAACTCCTAAGTGTCCCAATGACAACTAAAATCAAAATACATTATCCTAAGTAAACTTAAACTGGTAGTCGCATGTTTCTATGCATGCAATAATGAGCCGATAGGAGATTTGATTTAATTTTAGTTTTATTAATTATGGAAGTAATAAATTGTCTACACTAGATCACTAACCAATAACTAACATGCGAATTTTGTTAAATTAGATTTTAGAAAGATCAACAAAATTATTAATCTGATTACCTAAAAAATAATAATCACCAAGGTAATGGTTTTTTAAAATGTGCATGTTCTAGAAATGACATATCTCTTATTGCGGTTTCTTTTTACATTATATGAATGACCAGTAAGGTAACCTTAGTTCCAAAAATCATTGATGAAATTGATCTTTGTGTATAAATGGATCTAGTGACATAGTTGGCCAACATTACATTTAAATGTGTTAGAGTTTCCATTATTTACCTCTGTTCATAGTGACTATACCTCATTTATTTTCCTTACAAAGATGCATAGAATTCAACAAAATACTACTGCATATAATCTATTCTTATGCATTTGTTTAGATGAAGAAGATTCATTATGTTTTTTGATGCAGAGGAATCAACATTGGAACTATTTTTAAGGAATTCAACACTACAGTGGATTATCTCTACATACTTTTGAATAAGATCATTTCCAAATTTGTAAAACTTCACATTTCTTCATTGCCATAAAACGAGCAAAGACAAATTGTGTTCTTCAATATCAATCTTTCACATTCCTCAATTCATATATTTCATCTCAATGTTCTCCCTGTAGCCAAAGTCCATTTCTACTCATTCCCCAACTGTCATACTCTTTTAAGCGTAACTTCAATCTTGAAGTTTTCTCAACTTGCCAAGAACTTGAAGGCTTATCCAAAATCACAAATTTTCTAATAAACTCAAACCTTCCATTTGAAGCAATCAAACATGCATTATGGTTTCTAATCCAAACCATTTTCAACCAAAATTTTAGTATGAAAATATTTAATGCCTATGATTGAATACAAATCAATTTTGATGCTCTTCAAATAGAGTTTCATTCCATGTTTAAATCAACCTTCAATCTCAATCCTAGTGTCCTCCAAAATGAAATTTGAAAAATATATTTGGTAGTAAGAATATCTGCTCCTAAAATTAGTCCAATAGTATGATTTGAATTGTTCACCAAAGGCACTATCAATTTTAGAAATTTTTAATCCAAATCATCTCTATGTGTTTATATCCAAATCGATACCATAAACCCCCAAACCATATTATGTTATGGTAAAAATCTAAAACTACATTAATTGGGAATTGATTCCATTCGCAAAGCCCAATTAAAATCATATTTTCTTTCCAAACCAATTTTAAATTGATATCATCTAAATTTAAATGCATATAAATCCCCAATGTTTGAATCCCCATACATCCTTCAAATCTTTAATATAGTAGAATCACATCACATTTAAACACAGGATCCAAGAGAATATATGGTAATCAATATTTACCCACAAAATGTTCATAACAATACACATAATCAATTACATATAACAATAGTAGACTCTTGGCATTGGTTCATATGCTAATGAACAAATTCTTGAAACGGTTTAAACTATTAATGTTGAAATATAATCCAATACTGATAATGCATATGTTGATACCGTACTTCTATCAATCACATAAAAATTTAGAATTGAATAAGGTTGGTAGATTGATACCTTAAATTGTAGACTATCTTCCATACATTACATACAAACCAATAACATGAAAACTAAAACAAAGAATACTTTACTAATATGAACAATTAGAAGAATATGCCAAATTATTTCACTAATTTGACATGACAGGTGAAATGGCCATGTCACATATATATACATATATATAGCTTTTGATTGCAAGACATATTCACAACAAGTGTAATTAGTAAATACATAATTATGCCAACCACAATCATATGAACAAAATCCATAAACCGAGACATCAACAATGTATACCCTTTTTATTTTGTTTGAAAAATTTAGAAATCTCATAGAAAACAAAATGCATTGCTAATCACAAAAACAAGATCCGAGAGGCCGATTTCGAAGTTGGTGAAGTGGTGGAATATATATATATATATATATTTTTTGATTAATTTTACTTTAACGACTTTTTGCCAAAGTTCCGGCGGTCGGCACTACCGGCTGGTATAGCGGGAGATTACGAGTGGTATCGCGGGGGCGACAGGGATAATGACTGGTTTAGCGGGGAGTTGTGTACAGTATTAAGTTCTATTGGCTAAACTAATCAGCTGTATAATGTTTGTTCTTTACCAAGGGGGAGGATTTTCTGCAATTGCCGTTCACTGCAAATGACCTAGTAAAGACGGCTACTTTAAAACCCCCATTCCGGTTTGGATTCTCGCTGTCAACACGACCCCCTGTATTTGCCTTCTTGAGCTGCACTCGCTTCAGAGGTTACAGATTTTTCAACATGTTGGACATAAATTTGTTTCGAGAAGACAAGGGACACAACCCCGAGCGCGTGCGGGAGTCGCAGAGGCGGCGTTTCGCCAAAGTGGAGGTCGTTGATGAAGTCATTGCGCTTGATAAGGCATGGCGTGAACGTAAGTTTTTTCCCGCTATTGTTGCAATGGTTTCTCAGGGATTTGCACATCTGAAAATTTGGTTGCTTTTATGCTCTGTTTTGTTGGGTTAACTCTTGTGTTTTTACGCTTTGTAACGGTATAGCACGCCAAGTCTGTTAAATGTAGTGCTCTACTGAATTTCACATATGTATCATATCGCTCGTGGCTCCTGTCTAGGTCCCGAATCATCCATTTGACTTCAGCCTCTTTGGCCGTCTTTTAGTTATAGTCGATAGGGTTTGTCAGCATGACAGTAAATACGTGTCTAGTTTTCACTGCTGTGTTGGTTACCAAAGGCTTCTTCATTGATCATAAGATGACACTGAGGTTGAAAAGAATGATTTTGTCCAGTTGATCCGGACACTTACATTACATGTTGTAGATTCGTCTTGTTTTCTCACTTTGTGTTAGATTAAATCTTAGACTGTTTTACCGAGCTTGGGACTATTTGGTATTCAACTTTAAGTTAGATTTAGTTATTTTTGGCAGAAAGTTTTTAATTCCTGGTTGGGATTTTGACGTTTGGTTTTGTGTTGGACTTGGTTGGTTTTGTGTTATCTATCACTGCAGGGCAATTTGAGTTGGACACTTTACGGAAAGAATTCAATAAGATCAATAAGGAGGTTGCCAAACTGAAAATCGTGAGTAAATTTCAGTTCTTATTTGGTGATTGATGATGCAGTTTAGGGTTAGTTTAAGACTTTTTGAGCACAGGCTAGGGTTTCTGAATTTAACTATGCTAAATCTAATAGGTAAAAATAAATAAGATTAATGCGTGGTTAATAAGATAAATATTCTAAAATGAAAGCACATTAAAGTAGTAACAAAAGATCTAATTGGAGTATCAGTTGTATTTGTAGATTAGAATATTACATGATATAGGGCTAGTGGAAAATAGAGTTGACAGGATGGTAGTGATCATTGTTTTTGCTTTTAGAAAACATTTGCAAAAGGTTTGTCATTGTGCGCTTTCAAGTTGGAGACCAACCATATACATTCATGTTGAGTTGCTTTGCTGGAAAGTGGTAATATTCTTGTGCCATTGGGAGCTTTGAGCAACATTGCAAACCATGCTTAAACAAAACTGAAGTTTTACCAGTCCAATCTTTATAGGGTTTTGAAACCTAGAATGCAACAGAGATATCTGTAAAACAAATATCTGAATTTTCATCTAGAATGCAACTGATTCCCAAGTAGCATCCTACAACATTCTATACCATGCTTGCTGGTGTTAGTTCATATTTAGTTCAACAGATATTTTAAATTGTTACATGAAGGATTCCCTCCAACGAGTCAATGAATTCAAATGTTTGCCCATGATGCTCAAACATGGTCCAGGAAGTGGAGAGTTAAATCTAGATTGAAGCATTCATATTGCACATGTGACCATTCAATTAGAGAAGGAGATGTAGCATCCAGTTTTCCCGGGTCTTAATTAACAACTAACACACTCATAGAAATACAATCATTACTTCATTTTCATAGGAAGACAGATAAATTAGTTTTCGTTCATATGAAAGAGATTGACGGTTAAAATTAGTTAAACAAAATTTCTTAACTAAGAACTTAAATCACCATCAAGGAATTTACTATAGAAATTAAAATCCACATACTATGGAATTTGATATCAAAAATCATTGTAGGGATGCTTCTGTAATTATCTAGATTAGTCCACAAATACCATTATAACAAAATCATATAACGACTATCATTCAATACCGCTATATCAAAACCAAATGATGATTACTATCAATTACCACTATATAATATTAGGGCATCACAAACCACTGTATCAGTTAGAGCTTCAATTATCACTGGATCATTTAGGGCATTAGATACCATTGTATCAATTAGGGCTTCAATTACCACTGGATCATTTAGGGCATTAGATACCGCTGTATCATTCTTTTCCTTCCGATTTCTTAACTATGGCAATAACTCAAGATTAGAAAATATGCTCATATTCGATATTCATATAAATGAAAAACAATCCATAAATCTCTCTCTCTCATCTAGGTGTAAAATAACTTAACAATGAAATAATTCAATTAATCTTACCTTCTTTGCATGTACACCATAAAAGTGATAATACATGTTTTTGACAAACAATTGAATGTATAGCTTATCTTTGTTTGTTGTACATCCGACAACTTGGGGAGAGGTGAAACATTGTCAGGGGCTTAACCACCCAACCTCGGACCAAACTTTATTTCCCCACACAATCTCCAACGAGAAAGGCCCTCTCTACTTGGAATTGGACTTGGAACATTTGTCATCTACCGAACAATCCTGGTATCTACACCACTTGACTTGATAGTAGGAGATTACAATAACATGACCATGCATGAGCTATTAAATGATAATATTCTAGATTAAATGTATAATATTCTAAGTCATTACAGACTCCATCTCACCTCTTCACCCTTTTCCATGGCTATATAGCCGATGAATCCTAGGTGTTCGGATCTCAGAGTAATCAGCTCTGTTGATTATTCATGAAGATTGCATACATCCAACATTTCACAATCTGTGATTACTTGGTTATGTTCTTTAAAGGTTTCAGAATTGATTGTTTAATTCTAATATCCATTGGCATAATGATTTATAGACCCATACTATGTTTTTCTTGGCTTTCACTTGCCATGACAAGCAAAATTTTAAAAGAGGATCAAATCTATAATATCAAACAAGATATCAAATGTAAGCAATAAACATACAAACATATTGTGAACATTTGAAAAGGCTGGGTCAACATATACCATGTCATGTAAGAGCTTGTTAATATTCAAAGCGTTACCCAACAAGTATCTTTGGCTTGTACTACTTTTGTTGAAGCCTGTGATTCATCTAGAATGAATACTTGGGTGGCATCTTCAGCAATATTGACTCCATTAGCTTGAGCATGTGAATCCACAGAATCCTGCAACCTTGTTAGCTGATTGCTTAATCTTATTTTCCGTCTTCTTACATAAGATAAGGAGGCATCCTCTGAATTTGATAGAGAGCTGGAAACGAGAAGGTGGGAGCTTGTGAGCTTGCTATACGAAGGCAGAGGAGAAATGTATGTCATACACAATCTTAGTGGGAATCTAACTTGAACTTGGAAGGCTGCAACCATGCTAGCTTGAGCTCGATTTCTGTACAATGATGTTCTTGGTGGGACAAAAGTACTGGTTGATATTTTGAAAAATGGTCGCTTAGACTAGGAGAGAAGGACTTTGGCTCACGGAATTGTATGAAACCAGGTGCTAGAGATGACAAAAAGATAAAGGAAAATGTAGTTAAAAGAATTGAAAAAAAGGGTTTACACTATGCTATTATGGATATAATATATATCTCCATGGCAAGGCAGACGAGAAAATAAAAAGGTGTTGGACTTGTCGGACTTCAATCATGGCTATAGTTACAAAGAAGATTCGTGCCTTCTTGGCTTCCGCTAGTTTAAAAAGATTATAAACCATTCGAATTCCAAGCATTAAATTGATTCAAAAAAGAGAAGGAAAGAGAATAAAAAAAGGTTGGAAGAGAAGTTGGAAAGATTATAAGACAATTCGAATTGCCAAATATTAAATCGATTTATCATGCCAAGTGTTAATCAGTTAAAAACAAGAATATTAAATTGGAAAGAATAGAGTTGGAAGATTATAATTTGAATATTATAATTCAAATGTTATTATATTTTGAATATTTTTATAATCTTATATGTACATGTAAACATCACTTTATTAAATTATAATGGTGCCAAATCATTTTTATATTTATATGCACGTATATAAATATTTATTGAAATGATATGATGAAAGATCAAAAATCTTTTGACGTATGTTTTATATTTCAACTACATTGTTTTAATTAAATTATTTTACATTTTAAATTATTTATTTAATAGCTCATGCGGGTCCCACAAATGTATCCTGTTTCAAGTCGCTAAGTCCTCAACCCATTTGCCCAGTGATGGTGATGCTTCTGCCTAATTCTTTTCTAACAATGCTTCCACTCTTCCGACGTGTTTCTTGCAAGCAAATTCCCCGCAGTTAAATTATATTATCATAATAAATTATTTAATCATAAATAATCGTAATGGTTGACCATTTTCTCAATTCCATGAATTCGTGATAAATGATCAACTAACTTGTTATCTTCACTTGAAATTATAACGACTAACCTTCTTACCATTTCACAGGATTATAACCAAATTAACTGTCAACTGACTTCATGTGAACCTCAACGCCTATATTTTAAATTAGGTCAAAAATTGGGATGTAGTAGGAGATTTCCTCTTCTAGCAAGTTCATCTTGCGTAACTGCTACAACTGCTCTTTCTTCTGCCAATTTCTTGGTCCTAAAGATGGTCTGGGTAAATCTTTTCTTTTGTCAGCTGTTCTGCCTTAAATATTAGGTTGAGGACTTTACCCAGACATCGAGGATTGTTTATCTTCAGACTTGAAAGAAGCAACATGTACAACCTGCCTTATGCTGTTGTATGTAACCTATTTCTGGCTGAAACTATCTGCTTATTTTTGTCTTGATTGTGTATTTAGCTGACCATCTTGATTATCTAGGTCTTTTTGTTTAGCAATATGAAGAGTTCCATCACCCACATGGTATTCTGCATATGAAGGAAGTTCTTTATCCCAACAATATACCTTCAAATAATTTCTTATATTCTCTAGGTCTAACCTTGACATTCATCATATCCTCCTTATCAAGATTTATCATCCAACGAATTTGTTTCTCTCTTAAAACCATCCTTATTTTCAAAGGCGTTGAAAAGTCTTTCCAATGAGCTTACACTTGCTGGTCTCATACCTGTGATTAATTTAAATGGAGCTTTCTAGTTTGTAGTGGAAGATTCAAATTCCCTTTCTGTGCCTTTATTAGGAGGCATACATGTATTGTTTGGTAAGTTGCTTCTTCTATACTTCAAGGATCTCATCAAGTTGAAGAATTCCAGCTATCTATCCTTGTGTGCCATTTACTTGGGTAATACTGATGTTGCTTTTAAAAAACAAAATCATTTTCGTAGGATGGCAAGATCGCAACTCTTATAACATTATAAGCCCTTCTAAATGTAGGAATATATACATCTTAAATTGTGTTAGGAAGTCTTCCAATATAATACAACCAAGGTTGCATGGGTACTCGTACCCATGTACCCACATACCCTAGTGTACTAGGTATACGTATCCTAAGTACGGGGTACTCGTTGGAGAGCATCATGGCTAAGGACCTTGATTAAAATTTCTGATTTTTTTCTTCAGTTTTTTGTTTCCATATCTGCTTGTTGTTTATCAAGCTTAATTCAATACCTAATCAATTTGAAACTTTGATACAATAATGATTAACAATAAACTTTATCACTGTTCAAGTCAGAAATTTATCATTTGCAATATGTCATGGTCATATGATTTATGATCTTCCTGTTCATGTTTAAAGTCTGCCTTCTCTGTTATGCATCTAAACATTTATCATATATTATTATTACAAACATAAAGCAAATCTGGAACTGAAAACAATACATTACATTTGCAAACTTTATCACTGTTCTTGTTTTGAAAAACCATTGTCATGACTCATAATTTCAGATTTTCTATAAAGTTTGACACACCCAAGTACCCCCATCTCCTATGATGAAAAATAGCCGTACCTATACCTGTACCCTAAGTACCCCAAGTACGCTAAGTACTCCCGTTCCCATGCAACCTTGAATACAACTTATTGGGTATTCACTATTTCCAGCATACAAACTCTATGCTAAGTAATTTGTGTTGTTCTTGAGGTTTTTACTGTCCCCAAGATGATAGGTTCATGTGTGAATGGTTTTGTCTCCAATACACCCAATCACTGTAGCAAATTTCCAGACAATAAAATAGGAGTTGAATGTTTTGTTAATGTCCCCCAAGGTCCTCTTCTGTCTTATGCCATGTTTTATAGACCCATTTCTCAGTGATACTTAATCCAAGGAAGGCAGTCCACAAATGATGGCAACTAATCGACAGTTCATTATCTCAAATATATACAGCTAACTGAAACACTCCTCAAAACTGTCGATCCACAGTCGTACATTGTTAACTCTAATTTTCTGGCAGTGAAATGGTGAGTACACACCTGAATTAGTGGGTATTAACTGGTAGGCACCAAGGACATAGCTCTTGCTTAACTGGTTGACACAGATACCGGTAGTTCAATTCATAGAAGACTGTTTCACATAGGATATTCCTATAAAATACTATACCATATCGTCTCCAAGGTAGTAACTTGATTTGTAATCTTTGAGAAACCTCTTACATATGTGTAATCACACTTTGCAAAACTTTTGGAACTCTTGAACTTACAAAGTTGCTTGGATGTTGTCTTATCTGGTCAATCAGCTTTTGTATATCTACAGGTAATTATATTTGTAATCATTGGGAAGTTCCAACATTTATGTACTGAACTTTTTGGAATCCTAAGCCATTTAAGATCAAATAGCCAGGGATCTATTGAGGCTCCACCATCAAAGGAAAGACATGCTTACAGTAACAAGACTCACTTTTAAAGGCAAGCATGCAAAGCAACCACTACTAAGCCCCTTAAATGTAAAAACGTTACATTATACTTTTCCAAAAGTGCTAGAAGCAAAACACAGTTGGGCCAAACACAAAAGCAAAGTACAAAACAATAAAACTAGCATCTCCCTTAAGCTATCTACCATATCTTATAGCTTTCATACGTGGCTTATTTGTTTGCCACCACTTGCCTTATACATGCTAAAAGGGTGGCAGTGCTGTCGTAAGCTTGAGTCATTGATATTCTCCCTCCAGAGTAGGCAATTACAAGCCACAGCTTAAATCTTTTCTATGGTGGGCTTTTTGTAGAAAAAAAATTGAAACCATGTTATTACATAGCCATTATGGTGAGAAACCCATATGCTTGTAATTGCTTGTCCGACATCCAGAGAAGGCTCTCAGCATGGTCACCTCATAGCACAGACCCTGAAGTTCTCTATGCTGCTCTAACAAAGCCTTTGAGGAATTGACCGATTCTTCCCTTTTCAGGCCTCTGACCACATTCATGCCTGCACTCACCGGTCCTTTTGTATCCATAACTGGCCCCATTTAGGTCTATGCTTGGAACATCTTACAAGTTTGGTGACAAAATTACCTTGTAGTGCAGCTTTTAGCTTGCTACCAGTGCCTATTCTTGAAGTACCTGTTGTGTGACAAAGAAACTATATCACTGCATCAGAATCATAGTGAAATGTCCACTGTATCCCATGCTCCAACTGTGGTACTTTTTGTCTCCCATTCTGGCTCACTTTCATACCACGTTTTGCTTGCCATGACTGCAAACAACATAGTGAGTCTTCTTGCAATCCAACCAGTCAACAATACAAAAGCAAAATGCCTAATCCCAATTCTCTCCTTTCCAAACGCTTCTAAAAAACACCTCAGAAATATGCTACATGCCACAGAAACCAGTCATGGGGGGATCATAATTCAGCTTGGGCCAACAGGTGCCAAGTGAAACACCAATCTGCTATGGAATATGGTAGTTATCTTTATTAATTTGTACACCTTACCTTAAATGTAATCATTCTAAGAGTAAACGAAGATTCAAATAAATTTTATTCCACTGTCACTGTCTACATTAATAATTTCCTATGCTTGAGATGCACTTCAGCAGTAAGAAGCACATAACATTTCTGCCATCTGAACATGCTAAGGTGCCCTAATACTTAAATGTTCAATAAGATCATTCTGGTAGCTAGGAATATGACTTTATACATCCATTAAGTGCTCTTGTGATAGGCCCAGGTTTGTCTCTGAAAGGTGGAGAACTTATATTTTAAAAATGCATTCAAGGCCTTGAACCTCTTCTACAAAATGATTTAGTTGCCAATTAGGGGTTGAACTTTCTCAAATGTATTGATTAGTATCAATGAATCTCCACGTAATACAAGCTTCTAAAATTATGATTTTTTATTTGTCTCCGAACCCGCTAGCCATTCTTCTCATTCTTCTTCATTAATAATTTTGCTTCTAAAATAGAGTAGTCAGCATACAAAAACTTTCCACTCCTCTGGCTTTGCCAGGTTTCCTTTACATGCATCATCAAAAGTCAGTAATAACAGAGCCTCTCAGAGAGGGACACCAATTTTCATCTTTATCAGCCTTCTTTTCCTGCTTATTACTAGCTTACATTTTTCATATTTTTGAACAGGAGTAATCTGATAAATATATTTACTTCTGTGGATTTGGATGATCAGTTCTTGCTTTTGTAGTTCTGAGTGTCCATAACAAATCCAATTCTTGAGTTTGTATGTCCCAAATAATTTATATAATCATGATGAACTGCACATTGTTATGGTCTCAAAAGGTTTGTGAGACTTCCTGAAAAGTGCCGATCATCCTACTATTGTCACCTCTAACACGTCTTTTAGAAATACTAGTATGAACTTATTGTGGTATGTTTTGTATACTTTGTTCATTAAGTTTGCAATCTTAACAAGTGTGTTGTTTAAGTGGAACAGCTGGAAATATTCAGTGTCTGTAATGTGATTGGAATTCTGTGTTATAAGTATACACTTGATCTGCTACTGGTACAGTTGATTCTGTGTCAAGCATCAGAAAAGGACAGTAAACTTTTGCTGATCAAATGAACAAGTAATCTGAGGCAAAGATTTGATAATTTTCCCTCACTTTGTTTGACTACCTTGAATCGATACAAAGTCTCAGTCAGCTGCACTGCAGGTTTTTGTATAAGGCTCTATAAGACAAATCTCTTGGAAACATAATTGTTGGTCCTAAGGGATAAGATTACTGAGAGGGGAGGTGAATCAGAAATCAGCCAAACAAACAAGTTTTTGAACCTCTTTAACCACTAACCAATAATCAAATTAAATGCATCAACTAAAAGCATCCATCACATGAAATCATTCACACATTTGACACAAATATCTTGGTCATGTGGAAACCCAATTTGGATCAGAACCGTGGTGGGAATTAGTACCCACAAATAATTTGTACTATTCTGAAGTACACTCTGTTAAGAGCTTAACCCTGTTAGGAGTTACAAAGACATTGTTAGGTGCCACCCTATTAGGGGATTTACCTCTTGCTCTGTTAGGAGTATCCTTGTAAAGGATTTTGAACACTAGCTAAAGTGTCACCTTGCTAAAGGATTTACAATAAGGGCCTATTATGATCCACCCGGTTAAGGGATTTCACCCATTGCAACTGTTAGGGAACAACAAGAAGATTGATGTGTAAAACAACACTATCTCTGCCTGATTAGATCCACTTTAGCTCACACTCTCTTCTCAACTTACTAACCTTCTTCCTAGTTGGACTGCACCTTCCACTTCTTCAGTTACACAAATTGGACCACAATCAACAACATCAAATATGTTATTCTTTCACCTATTTATATTGGTTTTTGCCTGGTCCACTGACTTAACCAAATCCTAAATGTATTACTATTGGGAAATACAAATATCCAACTTGGATCCAATCGTCGTAAGATAATATCTTATGTTACAAACCACTTTACATGACCACACTATCTAATTCATAGTATTTTGTGCCAGAGGTCAACATGTTTTGACGTGTCATGAGCTTCCTCTAGAATGTTTTCCACAAATTGATCTTGATCATTGTGATGCTAGATCATCACCTCCACACTAAGTCACAAGTTTCGAATTTGAATTTGAGTTCGATGACTATAAAATTCGAATGAAGTTCGACAAGAGAAAAAATTCGGAAAAAAAATTGAATTAAATTCGCCTTATATAATTTTAATTATTTCTTAAAAATATTTAATATATCCCATATATTATCAAAATAATTAAAATTGCCTAATATATTTAAAAACTTTATAAACATGATGACACATTTATAAAGTATAAAACATAGTATATATTAAGTATAAAACAAAAATTTCATTTCACATTAATTTAATAGATTGATTAAATATATTTCTAATGACCTATTTACTCAAACATTTTAAAATTTAAAGAATCAACTATATTACTTCAAAAATAATATATTTTTAAAACATTTCACTTATACTTAACAAATTTAATAAAACAAAAATTAATTTGAAATGAATAAATATAATATATGCATTATTACATTATAACGAAATAAACCTAAGATTAGTGAATATTATTTCATTTGTACTTAATAAATTTAATAAAACAAACAATACATTTATACATTACAATGAAATCAACCTAATAAATACTTTATTACATAACATTATTAAATAAATTTAACAAAGACTTTTACATTAAAATAAATTTAACAAAGACTTACGTTATATTATTACATGAAATAAATTTAACTATATAATTACATGAAATAAATTTAAGAAGACATTTGAGGAATTTGCAGACGCGGGAGCCGAAAAATTGCAGGCAAAAGGAAAATTGTTGTCGTTTGCAGGAGCCTATGCACACTCGTCTACAAGAGTTGGAAATTTTGCATGTGCACACTCCATCCCTACATGACTGTACAAACCATTGTTAAAACCTCTGTTGAATCCTTTGTTTTCAGAATTTTGTGCGTTTTAGGGCCGAAAAAAATGGTTCCAAAACCCTAAATAATGTTGCCAAACGCCTAGAATAGTAGTTTTTAAATGTTTACAACAATAAAAAAATTCCCAATTTTTTGTGGGCGAACACTGATGATTTTCATCGAATATTTTAGGAAAAATTAATATTCGGCAAAATCCAAATCTCATGCTTGGGATTCGCCGAATCCTGTGACTTAGCCTCCACATGTACATCCACATCACTAGATCATGATTGACTCATCTAGATTCATCACAATCTCGACAACTATAATTGATGACTAGATCACCAATTGTCACTCAAGAACTAATTCTTTTTTAACCTGTCTATCAAAGCTTCACCTGTTTGACCTGAAACTATTGTACCTGTCTCTTTTTCATCCTGGAAATGCTTTACCTGTCATGCTAATGAGTTGCTATTGTAACTATATTGGCTTCACTGTCTTGTGAACATCATTGTGTGATTGCTTCACTTCATTTATCATAGATTTGATAAACCAATCAAATCACCTATTGTTTGTCACAAACTGTTCTAGTAGTTGCACACTTCAACGATCATCTTACTCTTCTCTTCAACAACAACAATTAACGTATGCATCTTAAGAGCTAGCACGATCATACACGCCTGATTCTTAGTGCAAGACTCAATTCTTCATAATTATGCTTGGCAACATACTAGGAACATTAGGTCAATAGTTGACATCAATGACAACACAATAACTGATCATCATGCAATTAAATCATCACTCTTCACACTATCATCACATCATCAGTAATGTCAACAATCTCCCCCTTTGACATTGATGGCAACACATGCTATGCTTTGCTTGACTTCATACACAAACCTGTTCAACAGCAATTACTGGAAACAAAATGTTTCCACTTTTGTCTTACTTCTACTTTTGTCTTCCCCTTTCACTACACTTCCTCCTCTTTGACCTCATGAAGTAATGAAGTCACTTTCTCCCTTTTTCTTACTTTTCAAACTATGAAGGCACTTTCTTCTCCTTTGAGAACAATGCCAAAGGTGTGAATGCTTGCCTACTATATGTTTTTGCAACCTTTGTTTCATCACACCCCTGTTCAATCTGCAATTGCTCCCTCGGAGTAGCCTCCAAACATCAAATCAAATCATAAAGATATTTAATAAGTGCACTTGAATTGATGTAACGACATCTTCTTCTAATTCAACTTAGGTGAGGGAATTACCCCTAATCTGCCCCTTAGGTACTCAAACATATCCTTGGGTAATGACTTTGTGAATATGTGTGCTACTTATTCCTTAGTTGACACATACTCCAACTTTACTTCCTCAGCCTGAACCTGTTCTCTAAGATAATAATCCTTGATAGGTGTCTTTGGCCTTAGAGTGCATCACTGGATTCCTTGAAATGTTTCTGGCAGTTGTGTTATCACAGTAGATAACCATTGGTTCAGCTTATCTTCCTCTGTATTCCTTTCAAAATTTGCTTAATCCATATCACCTCTGTGCAATTAATTGCAACAGCCACATATTCAACTTCCAACTGTTGACTGAGATACACAATTCTGCTCCTTACTTGTCTATGAAACAAGTCTTTCACCTAGAAAGAATGCTCCAATCCTCCACCACCTGTGTTCTTCCTGTCACCTACATTACCTGCCCAATTAGTATGAGTGTATCTCCTTTATGTTCATACCACAACCCATATTCTTCAGTTACCTTGAGATACCTGAAGATTCTCTTAACTACAATTGAGTGGGATGCTTTTGGATTAGAGGAAAAGCTTGCTACTAATCCAATTGCCTGTGCTATATCCAGTCTGCAGTGCACCACATATTGTAGCTTACCAATAATAGATCTGTACAATGTCTCATTCACTGCCTTAGAATCATCTTCTTTGGATAAGTTGCAACCTGTTATCATTGGATTATCACTGGGCTTCGAATCTTCCAGTCCAAATGTCTTCAATATTTCCTTTATATATCTGGTCTGACTGATGTAAATGACATCATTAAACTGATAAATCTGCAAACCTTTGAATATTTTGATCTCACTGATCATAGACATCTCGAATTCTTTCTTCATTTCTTCTGAGAATGCAATACTCATCACATCGTTACCTTCAAAGATGATGTCATCAACAAATACCTCTGCAATCATCAACTTGTCATCATTTTCTACCTTCAGGTACATATTGCTATTATCAGTTGTTCTTGTTAATCCAATTTTGATCAAGTATGAATGCAACCTTTCATACCATGCTCTGGGTGCCTGTTTCAATCCATATAGAGCCTTTTGTAATCTGCACACCATGTTCTTCCCTTTTGAACTGGCAAACCCTTTAGGTTGGTCCATGTAAACCTCTTCTTCTAAGATAACATTCAGAAATGCTGACTTGACATCCATATGATAATAAGCAGCAAATGCAAGAAGTGTCCTTACCCCTTCAGGTGTAGCCATAGGTGCAAAAGTTTCTCCATAGTCTTATCCTTCCTCTTGTGCATGACCTTTGCAAACTGGCCTTGCCTTGTGTACCACTAATGGGTTAAGGGCATAAAAAATATTTTTTTGTTGTTTTCATTTGTTATACATAGTTCCGTGGATTTATTTGGATGGCATTAGCTTCAACATATGCTCACTTTTTCCTTTTGGACAGGCCAAGCAGGATGCTTCTGAAGTCATAAAACAAACAGAAGAGAACAAAAAATTATCAGCTAAGAAGGAAATAGAGGTCCAAGAAGCAAAAGCTGCCCTAGATTCTCTTTTGGGGGTCATTGGGAACCTTGTACATGACTCTGTACCTATCAGTGATGATGAGGTAGGTCACCACCAGTTTGGTTTGGAGTTCTATTTATTTGTTAAATAAGAGATAGATTATCTAATTTGAGTTAGATTATGTAACTTGAGTTTTCCTTAATTTTTAATTTGCAGGCAAACAATGCTGTCATTCGTACTTGGGGAGAAATTAGGGAGGAGCCTGAATTGAAAAATCATGTTGATCTTGTTCAGCTTCTTGGTATTGCAGACTTAAAGAGAGGTATTTTTTTAATCCATAATTATTCAGTTTTTCAGGTCTCCATGTTGAGCATGGGGAGCTAAAGGGTTCAGGGTTTGCTGTTTTTTATCCTTTTTTGTGTGTGTGCATGTGCAGGTAAGCTGCAGGTTTGTTTATATGTATCTATTAGAATTAACCATATTCTTCCTTAAAAAAATCAGATTTCAGAATTGAGAATAGAGCTGATATATAATAAACAATTGACAATTCAGTGTCAAATGCCAAAACTCAAATCATTCCAATTAACTAATCAAATGGATTTTCATCAAGAACATCAATGCTATCAATTGGCTCACTAGAACTCAAGCAACCTCAATGCTGCTCCAAGTCTGTCCAGTGCTGTAGCTTCTTGTCTTTCATCCTTGATAGATATTGAGAAAAGATGTGCAACAGAAGTAGCTAAATTGGCATTCTTAGGCATTGCATCACATTTTTTCATTGCCACCTCCTTATAATCAACATGCTTATGTGAGAGGAGGTGCAAGTTAGAATTTGCATAAATCGACTCCTCCATCCTTTTTGCAGCCCACCAATCACTCTTAATTGAGTGAATAGAGGAGTGTATACTCTAGCTTTGCTTAACTGGAGGAACTAGAGACTTGTTGAGATTGGAGATAAAGTCAATCCCCGTAATGGAAAGATTAATTCTAGACAATGAATATGTACTCCAAAAGATATATATCTTTTGAAGTTTTGAGTAATTGGGAATCTGAAAAACACAAAAATCTTAAAATAATTGAGAAAGGCTAATTTTTTTATATTTTAAGGGAAACAACCCAGCTGGCTAGAAAGTAGATTCTTAATTACAATATCAAAATTGATCACACATAACTCCACCCCTTTGAATACTTCAGTTGCCCAAGGATCATAGAACAGTCAGAGCTTACATAAATAAAAAGGAATATCACTTGAAGGCTCTGATACACATGTATTTCAGAATAATACACTCATGCTAGTTCTCAGAACTCTTGAACGATACGATCTTCCTCTTGCAAAATACTGAGATTAAAATTCTTCATCAGTATTGATAAGGAATCACATATCAGATTGAATAATGCAAAGATATCGTGCACTCCACACTTGAAAGGATGAATTAGAAAAAATATGAACTGATGAAGACTTCCGTTACAACTTGAACGGTCTTTTTCTTAATTATAATATATGACAAATATGAACTGACGAAGAGGACATTCCATTCCAAGCCCATGAACATTAAATAACAATGCTAAACATAAAGGAAACTTTCTGCGATACCAAAATGGCAGAAGGAGATACTGGCAGCAGAGATACCATGTCAGCATACGTGTGGACTCCAGGTGTGCCCAGAAGTAAAGAAGTCAAGACAGAAAATATACACGTCCACGTAGGTAGCACACTGACATAAATAGAAGAGTAGGAGATATGAAAGTATTTAAATGAACATTTCCTTGTGTGCACAATGCCAGAAATGCAATACACAGGCAGATAATGAATGACCGCAGAAGTTCCCAATGAAATGACATATTGCCAAAATACCATACTGTGATTCAATAGAGGCAGACAAGAGGACGATGCCCAGAAGCAATACAACAGCAACAGAGAAACTCAAGGAGGGGCATAGAGAGCATCAAGGAAGATTTATCACGTGGCTACCAGGAATTCAACACTCTCTCTTAGCAAGAGAGAGATCGTCAGAGTGCCATCTTATGACAAGTGCAAATAGCTGCAGTAGAAATTTTATTAGTAAAGCAAATCTCATCATAGTTTATCTCAATCTAACAAAATTCACTATAGCTTCTCCTAAAGGGTGAACCATAAAGCATAAAATGGAGTCAGTAGGTCACACTCATGACTTCACACTCATGACTTCCACCATGCTCACTTTCAGAGGGTGGATCAAGGGATTACACTGCGGACCTCTCTCTCAAAGAAGAGCTCATTGACAAGGGATTGCACCTTGAACTTCTCTCTTAGAGAAGAACTCATTAACAAGGGATTGCACCTTGAATTTCTCTCTCATAGAAGAACTTGTTAACACGGGATTGCACATAGAACTTCTCTCATAGAGAAGAATTCATTAACAATATGCATAGAATCACAAAAGTTGAGGTTCTCTCTCAGCAAGAGGATCATTTAACAATATGCCGAGCTTATCTTGGCAGTAACAAAACTTCACTCTCAGAAGTTTCTTGGTAAAAATGCTCACAGTGTGCTCCTTCGTTGAAATGTACTATTAGTTCAAGAGCTTTCCTTTGATCTATAGCAACAAAGAAAGCTAAATTTCTGTTTGCCTGAGACAAGGGATTGCACCTCAAACTTCTCTGTTGTAGAAGGACTCGTTAACACGGGATTTCACATCAAACTTCTTTCTTAGAGAAGAACTCATCAACAATATGCATAGAATCACAAAAGTTGAGGTTCTCTCTCAGCAAGAGAATCATTTTCCACTATGCCAAGCTTATCTTGGAAGTAAATAAACTTCACTCTTGGAAGTGTCTTGGTAAGAATGCTCACAGTCTGCTTCTTTGTATAAATGTGCTATTAGTTCAAGAGCTTTCCTTTGATCCTTAGCAACAATGAAAGCTAAATTTCTGTTTGCTCGAGTGCATAAAAGTGTGTGGTTGTATGGAAATACTGGCCTACTTTTCAATTACCAATCATAGGTGAAAGAGTGCAGTGATTGGTGGCATTCTCTGCACCAACAATTGTAGATACTTAGATGTGCCAAGATGTGTAAATAACAGTGAAGCAATACTGAAAGGTAAATTTCTGTTTGGCTAAGTGCATAAAGGTGTGCAATTGCACGAAAGTAATGGCCAACTTTGTCAATTACTAATCACAAGATAAAGAATGCAGTGATGGTGGCATTCTCTCCACTAACAGTTACAGATTCTTCAGATGTTTTGAGACAGTGTAATTTTTGCTATGTATGTTATAAGCTTCTTATGAAGCAGAACAATGCTGCTTGATGTTATGAATCATTTTCCACTATGCCAAGCTTATCTTGGAAGTAACAAAACTTCACTCTTGGAAGTGTCTTGGTAAGAATGCTTGCAGTCTACTTCTCCATAGAAATGTACTATTAGTTCAATAGCTTTCCTTTGATCCTTAGCAACAATGAAAGCTAAATTTTTGTTTGCCGAAGTGCATAAAAGTGTGTGGTTGTATGGAAGTAATGGCCAACTTTTTCAATTACCAATCATAGGAGAAAGAGTGCAGGGATGGTGGCATTCTCTGCACCAACAATTCCAGATACTTAGATGTGCCTAGACGTGTAAATAATAGTGTGGAGCAACAATGAAAGCTTAATTTCTGTTTGGCTAAGTGCATAAAAGTGTGCAATTGCACGGAGGTAATGGCCAACTTTGTCAATTACTAATCACAGGATAAAGAGTGCAGTGATGGTGGCATTCTCTCCGTTAACAATTACAGATTCTTCAGATGTTTTGAGACAATGTATTTGTGCTATGTATGTTATAAGCTTCTTATGAAGTAGAACAATGCTTGTTGATGTTATGGCAGTGGGAGCTATCTTTCCCTCTTGAATTTAAAAAAAAAAAATCTTTGTGACATCAAGGTCATGAAGGGATGAGACAATGAAGGGTCCTCACTTTGTAACGTCAAGGCAATGAAGGGAGAAGACAATGATGGATCTTCACCTTGCAAGGCCAAGACAATTAATTATATATTCTTTGAGGAGGAATTCAGATGTATACTATAGAGCAATATCTTTTGTTTGAAGTAGATCGATCCTCATCAAAGACAACATCATGACAAAAAGATTATTTCATTCAATGTCTCTATTAGTTAGTTGGTAAGGTTTGTTGATGGGGAGGTCGCCTTCCACCCTGAGTTCTACTCTCTTTTAGAACTCCTTAGACTCACTCTTGAGCCCTAGGGTTACTACCTGACCCTAGTATTAGAGGAAATAATCTCTTCACCGAAAACACTATCAAACCACTACTTCTTCTCATGACTGATAAAAATCAATCATGCTTTCTCTACTCTCTTGTCCTCTCTCTGCAAGTTTCCTAACCGAGACATGTCTTACTCGCCTAGGCCTTGCTTGAACTCAGAGCTAGCTCCAACACACACAGAAACATAAAAGAAAAGATCATATGTACAGAGGATTCTTCCCGACTCCAATAGTCCATTTGACTGAACACAAAGATCAAGAAGAATCTATTTATTGGTCTACTCCTACACAACACAATTCTACTCTACTAAGCTGTACCCATAGAAGATAAATTATAGACCGAAATTGATTAACACACTTTAACTATCTTTGTTGAATTTAGAAAATCACATTACATTCAAGAAAACTGTATCTACTGGAAAATAACTCTTTGCTATCTTCTACGATGCTAACTCTCTAACTCTGTTTCTACAATTTCTTCTAGCTCCAACTCTCACATGCTTCTTGTGCCATCTAATATCCTTCAACTTTTATCTCCACTCCAGCTCGTTCCAGCAAATCATCAAGATTTGGCGTCCAACCACCTTTTTCGATTCTCAACTTTAACTCGTAACTGCTTCTTGGCTGACGTGTCCAATTTCCTTCACGTATTCTTTTCCTCTTTTGACTTTTTTGGCTTGTGACATTGCGAACAAGTCTTTCTCGCCTCTTCGCACTTCTTTCCTCCTTAACTGCGTTCCAAATTGTGATGTTGTGCCTGACCGTCTTCTTAACACTTTTGTGCCTTCGCAGTTTATCCACTAATTGTCTACTTCATCATTGTGTCATCGCGAACACTGGTCGCGACTTCACACCTCTTTTCTTGATTGCTTACTCTACCTTGCGACCGTGTGAAAACGTCTTAGAGCAACTTCGCTGCCCATTCTCTTAACTACTTGTTTACTCTTGCGACTATGTGAATGTAGACTTGCGGGGCTTCGCCACTATTTTCCTTAACTGTGTTTTGACTCCTGTGACCTTGCGAAAAGCATCTGATTCCGTCTTCACGATTGACTTCACTAACTGCTTTTCAACCTTGCGACCTTGCGACCTTGCGAAATGTGGCTTACTTAAGTTGCAACCTTGCGAAAGGTTCTGTGCGCTGCTTTGCTACTGACTTCACCAACTGTCACTTAACACTTGTGATGTTGCGAAACCCTTGAGCGTATCTTTGCTGCATTTACATGGCTTAGCTGTTTCAGGTTGTGAGGTTGCGAGCTGCCTTGTTTCCTTTGATTGCTGCTAGGCTGACTTGACATTTTTTGTTGGCGACAATGCAAAATTGTTATCTTTCCTTCCTTTGTAGCTTTGCAGGCTTCTTGAACTGTTAATCACTTAAGATTGCGATCATGTGCTCACTATTGTTCTTTCACTCTTTTGCCACTTCGCACGTCTTAACACTTTCCCTTAGCTGATTGCTGCGAACTTGCGAAACTAGAGACTTAACTGCTTGCGCAACTTCGTATGGCTAAAGAGCTTAACTGCTTGTCTGGATGCTAACTTGCAAATATCGTATGAATGAGCCTAAGGTCCTCGATGCACTTATTTGATGGCTTTATTCGATGCGATCCACTCCTCAATCAAAAACTCAAAACTTAACTAGGGCTTAGAGTAAAAACCTAGGGTGCTTCTGCACCAGTTGTGGTTGTCACTGTACCCTGTGAACAAAGTTTTTGACTCATAAACTTTTACTTGGAATGCTTGGCATGTGGAGTCCAAACATATGTTGAAGAGCCAAATACTTTTAGATGATTGATCCTAGGTTTGCGACTAGTCCAGGATATCTCAAAGTCTTTTCCTTCACAAATTGTGTGGGAGATCGATAAGGAGATAAATTGCAGCGAATACTTCTTCTGCCCAAAATTTCTTAGGAGCAATTATGTGTTCCATCATTGACCTAGCCATTTCACTTACAAGGTTTCGACACATAACAATGCCATTTTGCTAAGGAGTGCGAGGTGTGGTTAATTGGTGGTTGGTGCCTTGTGATTCATAGAAGTTGGAGAAAGTAGTAGAACAAAACTCGCCAATTATTTGACCTAAGAATGACTATGGACAACTTGATTCTTTTTCTGTGAAGGCCTTAAACTTATGAAATAGAGTAAACACATTTGATTTTTGTCTAAGAAAGTACACCCACATTTTACATCTAAAATCATAAACAAAAAGCAAGAAATGCCTAGAACTAGTAACAAAAGGTGTATTCATTGGAACACATAAAAAAATGTGAACCAACAACAATACGTTTGAGGTTCGTCACGAGTCACCATCCAACAACAATATGTTTGAGGTTCGTCACGAGTCACCATCCAACAACAATACGTTTGAGGTTTATCACGAGTCACCATTTGAGGTTCGTCACGAGTCACCATCCAACAACAATACGTTTGAGGTTCATCACGAGTCACCATCCTTCAATGGTGTCTTGTGCTACTTGCTTGCTTGACAAGCTCCAAACTCAATGATTTTGAGTTAAATCTCATGTAAGCCAAGAATTAGATCTTCCTGAACAAGTTGAGCAAGATAGTGAATGTTTAGGTGGCCATACCGCTGATGCTAGAGAATATTGATGGAAAATAATGTAGCTGCGAAGGCATGCTCAATAACATCGCCCATATTTGAAAGTTTGTTTAGACCATGATCCTTGATGCCAACTACCACAATAGTGCAAGTCACACGATCAACAATCAAATGCTTGTGTGAGTTGAAGATCACATCAAGCTGAGGAGAATGCCACATAATCTGTCTAATTGAGAGAGGATTTAGTTCCATAGTAGGAATGTTAAAGACACTTAGGAATATGATATTCGTCCACTAGACTGAATCTGCATGTTGCCTTTGCTGACAACAATATACTTTCTTTGTCTAAGAAAGTACACCCACATTTTATATTTGAAATCATAAACAAAAAGCAAGAAATGCCTAGAACTAGTAACAAAAGGTGTATTCATTGGAACACATACAAAAACGTAAACCAACAAAAATTCGTTTGAGGTTTGTCACGAGTCACCATCCAACAACAATACATTTGAGGTTCATCACCGAGTCACAATCCCTGAATGGTGTCTTGTGCTACTTCCTTGCCTGACAAGCATTACAAACTCAATGATTTTGAGTTAAATCTCATGTAAGCCAAGAATTAGATCTTCCGGAACAAGTCGAGCAAGATAGTGAATGTTTAGGTGGCCATACTGCTGATGCTAGAGAATACTGATGGAAAATAATGTAGTTGCGAAGGCATGCTCAATAAAATTGCCCATATCCGAAAGTTTGTTTAAACCATGATCCTTGATGCCAACTACCACAATTGTGCAAGTCACACGATCAACAATCAAATGCCTATGTGAGTTGAAGACCACATCAAGCTGAGGAGAATGCCACATAATCTGGCTAATTGAGAGAGGATTTAGTTCCATAGTAGGAATGTTAAAGACACTTAGGAATATGATATTCCTCCACTAGACTGAATCTGCATGTTGCCTTTGCCGACAACAATATATTGTTCTCCTCTGAAATTGGTTGAATTGGTGAAAGGTGAGAAGTGTATGAACCAATCATGTTAATCAGTGAAGTGTTGAGAAGTATTTGAAGTCTATGTACCAAGAAGATGTCACATGATTTGTAGAGCATTTAGCCATGAAAGCATAAAATGTAGATTCTTTTTGCTATGAGTGCTTTGTGACATTGGTTTTAGATTAAGATCCCTCATGTCTATGCTCTTCGAAAGCAATTTGATTTTCACAATCCTTTATCAAGTAATCAAATTTGTGGTAGTAGTTATACAAAACTTTCTTGTTCTTCGAGCTATATTGAGACTAATTGGGGTCTTTTTCACTGAGCTAATTAAGATTTTCCTTTATCCTTGTGAAAGGATTTGGCCACGAAGACTTGTTCTGAGGAGGACAAAGTGGTACTGCTACTAAATTGCTGTATCTATATAAATATATTTTTACTTATATGTGTGTATATGTGTAATTCTTGTGAAATGATTTGGCCACGAATATTTGTTCTGAGGACAAAGTGACACTATTACCAAATTGTTGTGTGTATATAAATATATTTTACTTATAGATGTGTGTATGTGTAAAATCACATATAATAGAAATACACTTTTATTTAGAGTAATGATATTTAGTGTTAGTTTAAATTTGATATTATGTTCATTAATTGAATATAAGAAATAATTGTTCAAATACCCATAGTTCTAGTCTAGGGACTACACTTCGTTGGAAGCATGAATGTTGATGATATTCCTAAGGGGGAGTATTGTAGAAACATGATTAGGTCATTATCACGATATGTTACATTCATCACTGTGTTTGTCATTGATGTCAACATAAGAGTTTTCTGTGGTATTTGACAGAAGAACAACTGTAAAGATCAAGTTGGTACAAATAAATTGTTGAGTACTTTCAGTAGCAAGGTTAAAGGGAGATTATACTATGTGTCTAGTATACGTAGCTAACCTCGAAAGCATAAGATATTAAGTTTGGAAGAAGTTATGCAAGTTTTGGTGAAGATGTTAAAGTTGTTATTCTGAGAAGCCGAAGTTAAAGATGTGAAGAAGACATGTTGGTGATGATGTGGCTAAGCTCGCTCATCATAATGTTACGTGTACAAAAAGTTATTCAACTTGCAAGGCGAAAGATTAATGTTATCGCTAAGTGTAACATGTTCTTAATATGGTCCTATAAAAGATTAATGTTATCGCTAAGTGTAACATGTTCTTAATATGGTCCTATAATAATTAAATGAAGGTGTAACAACTGACTCAGGGAATTGTTTTACGAATTCGGTATAAAGGAAGGACATTTTCCTTTATCATGTATGGATGAATGCGAATGATTGGAAGTAGCACAAAGAGCAGAATGCAAAGATAAAGCAAAACATAGCAGAAGTGAAGGAAACTTCATTGTTGAGATTTTATTGTGTGATCCGAAGTTTGATACTTGGATTTGAGGTTCGTGACGTGGTCTACAAGGTTTGACAGTGATTGGTCTGGTTGATAGGAGAGAGGAAATAAGTTAAAGTACAATACACAATTATTTTGCAAGGAATAGTTGAGAGATCAGTTGGACAGTGAGTTTAGTGGTCTTGCCCTAGAAGTTGTTTGGACAGTGGGTCCTTCTGTCTTCTACAACTCCTAACAGGGTTGGAATCTTCTAACAAGGATTCAAAGTCTCCTAACAGGGACTCATATGTACTGAATGTTGTAATAGACTCCTAACAAGGTCCATCCTCTAACAAAGAATATTTATATTAGTACATCATCTTGTAGGCATCATTCCCACTAGGGTTTTCTCTCTGATCAAGGGTTTCCTTAATTAACATATTTGATGTAATTTGTCTATGTGCATCTTGTTATGGTTGCTGTTTACTATGGTTGAATGGATAAGATTGTTTAAGGTTGATAAATGTTTTAATTATTGGATAATTGATTCACCCTCCCCCCCCCCTCTCAATTATCTTGGTGGACTATTATTTCTAACAATTGGTATTAGAGCATCAAGTCCTTGAAGATAAAGTTTAACAACTTTGTGAGATCAGTGGCAAGTTATTTTAGAAAAGATAGTCCTGAATCTGATGGAGGAAATTTCGACATCCAGAAGATGGAGCTTCTTGGTGAGAGATCGGAATTGTGTATAGATTTGAGCACTGAGTTTTTGGATAGATCCAGATCCGAAGAAGATATGGAGATCAAAGAAGGTATTGATTTGCTCATGAAAAGAGAGAAAGAAGGTATTGATTTGCTCATGAAAAGAGAGAAAGAAGGTATGGACGTTTTTGCTTGTTGGACATGTAATGAGTTTGGTCATTTTTCATCTACATGCCCTAAGAGAGTAAGGAAAACTAGAAAGAGTTCACTTTTTGATGAAGATGAAGAATTTAAAGCAAGTATGGAAAGATTCTTGAATGATTGTGATGATAAAGATAATGAACTTGAATTAGTTAAAGAGGAAGTATTAGAAGAGATAGCTTTGGTAACTATTGTTGCTCTAGAGGCTAACCTTGACAATGTGGAAGTTATCATTAACAATGATTTGCAGAATGAAGGAGAGCTAAGGTAGGAACAAAGCTCAGAATCTTCAATAGAGCTAAGAGTTGAGATAACAACTTCTACTTTGGGTAAGAATATGACAAAGAATCATCCACCCAAGCAGATAATCACAGTGAAAATGGTAATAAAGATTGTCTTAGTAAAACAATCATAACTTTTTCTAAGGATATCGTATTCTAGACTTCTTATAGGCGTTGGAAAGCTAATTCAGAGCACTACAACTTGGTGTAGGTTTAGTTCTGTGATTTTGACATTTTGTCAAGTTTTAAGAACCCGAAAGTTAGATGTTTATTTTGAGCACAAATTAGGGCATATCTTTGGCATACAGAGTTGGATTTTGGACTTCGAGTAGTCAATAAAAAGCTCTTGGAGAGCTCTACACATTGGTTCAGATTTGGTGCAAGTTTGGCATGGTTTATTTGGTGATATATTAATCTGAACAGTTTATGGTATGTATTGACTATGGTAGCATTGTGAGTTTATGACATTGTATATTTTGGAGAATTGAATTTGATGTCATTGTATACTCAATTCATATTTTAGATTGGTCTCATGATGATATGGTTATTAGTGTTTGGTTTGGATATGTATGATGACTTGTTGGGTCTACAAGTTGTGTAGTGTTGTAAGCGGTCTATATTTACAAGTTGCATTTATAGCTTGGTTATGGGTTGTCTTTGCCCATTGATCTTTCATTATTGATGCATATTCAGATTGGTGGCTTGGATTTGGGTTGTCTATGCCCTAAGTCACATGATTTTTTGATTTTTTCTTCATATAGAAGGGGATGAGATGTTGTTAATAGGTACAATCATGGTGGAGGATTGTGGTTGATTATATTATGCTGATAGGTTGGACATATTGAGAGTTAGATGCTCGGTTCATGGATGTGATCATAATGCCATAGATTTTGACATGATATGATTGGATATACAGATACATCTTTGATGTTCATTGGCTTGGATTCCTGATTTGTTTATGGTGGTATATCTTCTTGGTTGAGGATCATGGTTATTTGGTTTCTTTTGAAGAGCTCATGATATGCACTTTGAGTTCTTTGATGGTTTAATGTTTTGGTTGATTCTTATAGTTAGAGGATGGTTTTTTTATCATGATGTCATGGATAGCTTGGGTACAGGGTTTATTGAGAGCTTGTGATAGTGATGAGGTGATAGTGCAGGATTAGTTGCTAGTTTGGTTTGTATCTTCTTGGTTTGGAGATCTTGGTTTCATTTGGTATTGACACTTTGGTTGTGTGTATAGACTTGGAGAATCTTCATGTAGGAGATGGATGTTATGATGCCATAGGTGACTTGCTACCATGGGTGAGGGGGAGTTTTTTTTTTGGCATTGATATATTTATTATTTATTAAGTGTTTGCAAATGTTGGAGGTTTGTCTTAGATCCTATTGCTGTAGAAGTGTCTTTAACATTTGCATGGTGCATTTGGTTATTTTCATGATGTGTGAAGATGGTTAAATCTTGAGGACTCATGGGGTTTTTGTTTATCTTCATGGTGTGTGGAGATGGTTTTTCATGGTATATGGAGATGGTTTTCTTCATAGTGTGTGGAGATGGTTGCATCTTAAGGATTAATAGGGTTCTTGGTAAAGGTGTGGTCCTTGGTGTTAGGATGGTCTTATTTTTATGTCATGGTATACTATTCATATGCGTTTAACATTTTTGACATGTTATAGTATGTTTAAATGGAGTGTGCTATCTCTTTGGTTGAGATGGTTAGATCATGTTGTCATGTTTATGTTCTTGAGGCCATGGTTGAAACTTTGACATTGATCTTGGTTTAGTTTCTTAGTATTGAGTACATTGTTCATAAGTTGGATACTTCATGATATTGCTATGTTGCATTTGGAGTTGGCATGGATTGATTGCTTACATGTGCTCACGGATACATAGAGACGGTGGTGATGCTGATTTCTCTTGGATTAGAGTAGTATTTGTTGGGATAGTTGATGGTTTCAACAGGAGAGTTCGAAGGTCATTCACCTGATATGGACTTGCGAGGAGATTGTTCTTAGTTGATTCTTGGTAAGAGACTTGGATATCTTGATGAGCATTCTCATTCCTCACTCTTGGTCTACTCAGTGGTTTTACCATTTGAGAGGTATAGCCATTGTTTCTCTCAGGTGCATTATGTTTATGTTCATCTTTCATGGATATGGATCTTGAGCTATGGTACATGAGTTAATTCTGGAGGGTTCATTTGAGATATGGTTTAACATTGGTTATCTCCATTTGCATATGTTATGCTAGTTGAGTTTGGGAGATGGTTTTATATTAGGCATATTCCTTGGATTAGAATGGTTTATGAGTTTGATTTTTTTGTGAGAGGCTTACATCCATGATTAGTTATATGGTACGGTTTGGGTGTTGTTGTGGCTTCTTGGTTGGGATTTTATGGAGGAGATCATACTTGCACAATTTACATCTAGAGGTGTGTGTAGAAAGACATGATACAGGTTATGATTTGCATGGTTTCTCTTTGGTCTTGGTTATCTTCTTGTATGTTCAGTTTTCACTTACATTGAATTTTAGATTGGTTAGAGATTGTGATCACTGGTTTGTGCTCATGTATGTCATGTGAGAGATGACATGGTTATCCCTTTATCTCTTTCCTCTGTTGGTTGTGGGGAGCTTGGGAGATTGTTGGAGTTTTTTTATGAGAGTTGTTCTTGCAGGTTATTAGTTTATGTGTTGTGGATGTCCTTGAGACTACATGGATTCACTTCTTTCAGATATTGTGAGTGGATTGGTTATAAATTTGACATTATCTTTTGCAGAGGGAGCTTTTTGGTATATATATGTTGGAAGCATGAATGCTGATGATATTCCTATGGGGGAGTATTGTAGAAACATGATTAGATCATTATCATGATGATATGTTACATTCATGATTGTGTTTATCATTGATGTCAACATAGCAATTTTTTATGGTATCTAATAGAAAGAACAACAGTAAAGATCAAGTTGGTACGAACAGATCGTTGAGTACTTTCAGTAGCGATGTTAAAGGGAGATTATACTATGTGTCTAGTATACGCAACTAACCTTGGAAGCATAAGATATTAAGTCTGGAAGAAGTTATGCAAGTTTCGGTGAAGACTGTTTTGAGATCGAGTTTACAGAGGCATGTTCTGGTAAACTTATTATATCTCTTAGCAGAGATGTTATTCTGAGAAGCTGAAGTTAAAGATGTAAAGAAGACATGTTGGTGATGACATGACTAACCTCGCTCGTCATAATGTTGTGTACGGAAAGTTATTCAAGTTGCAAGGTGAAAGATTAATGTTATCGTTAAGTGTAACGTGTTCTTAATGTGGTTCTATAATAATTAATTGAGAAGGGGTAACAACCAACTTAGGGAATTGTTTTATGGATTCGGTATAAAGGAAGAACATTTTCCTTTATCATGTATGGAGGAATGCCAATGATTGGAAGCAACACAAAGAGCAGAATGCGAAGATAAGTAGAGTAGAGTGGAGGTGAAGGAAGCTTCATTGTCGAGGTTTTATTGTGTGATCCGAAGTTTGATACTTGGATCCGAGGTTTGTGACCTGGTCTACAAGGTCTGACAGTGATTAGTCTGATTGACAAGACAAAGGAAAGAAGTTAAAGTATAGTACATACAATTATTTTGCAAGGAATAGTTGAAAGATTAGTTGGACAGTGAGTTCAGTGGTCTTTCCCCAAAAGCTGTTTGGAGAGTGGGTCCTTCTATCTTCTACAACTCTTAGCAGGGTTGGCACAACTCCTAATAGGGTTGGAATCATCTAGCAAGGATTCAAAGTCTCCTAATAGGGATTCATATGTACTAAATGTTGTAATAGACTCCTAACAGGGTCCATCTTCTAACAAGGAATATTTATATTAGTACATCATCTTGTGGGCATCATTCCCACAGGGGTTTTCCCTCTGATCAAGGGTGTCCTTAGTTAACATATTTGGTGTAATTGTCTATGTGCATCTTGTTATGGTTGTTATCTTGGTGGACTATTGTTTCCAACACACTCGTATGAATAACTACATGCCATTGTAGGGTTTAGGGTCGTCTCTATATGAATGACTAAGATGGGAAAAATGGAACCTCATAGTGCCATTTATCATAGGTTCAAAGGAGGTGTCTGAGGGGTCGGCTCTCTAGACTTAATATTTTATTTTTCTGATTAAGTTAGTAGTTGTTTCCTTTTGTTGAATGAGACAAAAAAGTTAATGATAATAGAATTGATCGTATGGCTATTTCTGGTACATCTCTCTGATAATCATGTGGTTATCTTGTTTGATGATGGTTTCGTATGAAATTCCTTTCTGCATGGATGCTGTTTCATTGACTGTGCTGAAGTTATATTTTCCTTTGTTTTAATTTGGTGAGCCTATCACGATCTAGAATCTTTAAGTATGTGTCGTATGGCATATATCAAATATTAATTGCTCAATATGCAACATTCTTTTGTGTTTATGAGAGGATGTTTTCACTTTATTCTTTCAGGTTTAAAGAGTAGATGTTATAATTCATTTACAATAAGAGTTGTACTCAAATCATTGTAGAAGGGAGCTGTGCCTTTAAACATAGAGTCTTTTCAAGTTTTCAAGACTCATTTGTGGTGAAAGCTGTTTTCCTATTAATATAAATTGAAATAACTGGGAGGGAAAAACTATTCACTAACAGTTTTTGGCAACTCCGTTGGGGAAATGGGAATATTTGATTTATAATGGGCTTGCCTCGTCAAGACATTTTCCCAGTTCTTCAACCAGGTCTAGGGTTCGATAATACTCGAGAAGATATTATTTCTGACCTAAATACCCTAGCTTGGAATAACAGGATTAGCAACTAACAAGACTTGTAGGTTAGTCAGGTTCATGAAGACGAAGAAGAGAGAGCTGAACTAATAAGAGGGATACCTGTCGCTCAAGAAGTAGTTGTAGAAAGACTAGACCAACAAGCTTCGAATTTTAACCCTTCACAGTAAATCTAGTAATAAACCTTTTTCCTTTGTCAGGATGGTTGGGGAAAAGTACACTTGGGGTGATAAAAGTAAAGACTCCATAGACGAATCCTTTGAGTTTGTTAAGTCACTAAATTTTGCCCTAGATCATACTCATAAGAGGAAGGGGATAACTAAATGTAGAAGTAGCCCCGCTTCTCCAATCATACCTAAACCAACTACCATTTCCTTGCAAGCTCTAGTCTTGTCTAGAACCCTAATCCTCACACACTTTAATATCCAACTGATTAACTTCCAGTTCCTTGCCATGGCTGCAAACCCTTGGGGTGCTCAAGTGGGACCTTTGGCCCTCAGAGCTAATCTTGATTCGTTACCTAAAGGAGCTCAAGACATTCTAACTAAGTTCAATGGAAATGGGAAGAAATCCACAGATGAACACCTGAATGCATTTAACATAGCCTTTGGAGTTATTGCTGTCAGCTTTGAAAATGTTGCAGTCAGATTGTTTGTGCAAACTTTGAAAGAGGCTGCCGCTGATTGGTTCCACCATCTTCCAAATGGGGCTATCGTTGACTGGGCTTCCATGAGGATTGCTTTGAATCTAGGTTCAAAGCTGCTGATGCTGAACATACTCTTTTGTTACAATTGTCGCAAATTAAAAAGGATGTTCAAGAACCCATGCATGACTTCATAGCTAAATTTAATAAGATCTTGTATAAATCCTTGCCATGAAGAGACCCAATAATGAGAACAGAAAGAGTTTTTTTGTGAATGCCATGCCCCCTGACATAAGTTTTCACTTGAGAAGGAAAAGAGTAGCAAATGTTGATGCAACACAAAGATTAGCCGTAGAGTTAGAAGACAACCTCTTGGCTGCAGGGAAGTGGACATAGGAGATGCAAAATCCTCAAAATCAGGCATTTACTTTTGGTTTGACAGATCCTGTATTTCAGAGATTATTGAATGATGTCTCAAAGATGAAAAGGAATATGCTAGAAATGACTTATTGTGATGTCCCTATAAATTTTAATCACCTAGAAACACAGGGAAGACAACCTCATATACTGTCGGGAAATCAAAAATTAGCAATTGAGGGGCCTTCTTCTAAGAAGGCGAACATGTGTATTTTTCACTTGATTGATGAATATGATGGATCGTCTTGTCCAAAAATGATCCGTTTTAGAGAGATGGAGGTCAATAAAGAAGTTATCGAAGAAATACCTCTCAATGAGGAATCCTCTGGAGGACTTGGCGACTCTGTAAGTTGCTACTTTGAATGAGTTTGACTCAGAGCGAGGTGGCGGCATGCATACTACTCTAGAAGATCCCTCCTGTACTATACTCACCAGGAGTAATCATAGTGATAAGACTCTTGCTTCTTCATCCTCTTCTATACCCACCAATAAATGGTGTGATCATGCTAGACATCACAAGGTTGAATTCAAAATCCAAAAGAACTCGGCTCATGAAGAAAGGATACCCAAAGAAACTGGTCCCAAGTCTGGGTCTAATAGAGTGGAATTTTGTAAGTCCTCCCGGATTCAAGTTTCTCCTTGATTATTTAAGATTTGACCTTGATGAAATAAATAGATTAATTGAATGTGTTAAAAGTCTGGTTCAATCAGATAGCTCAAGAATCAACTCTAAAACACATATTGATCCTGCTGTAGGACTCAATAACGGTGAAACATCTAATCATGCAAAAATATCTTAAGCATATGCAAATGTTGAAAAACCCAACCCATTTTATGTATCCTTGTTCATCCATGGCTGTAGGTTGAGCAATTTTATCATTGATTCTAGTGCCTCTGCCAACATTATGCCTGCTACAGTGGATAAGGCCCTAGACCTATCTTTAACCAAAACCTTTGGTAAATGCTACGCCATGGATTCCAACAAGTTCCCCTTATAGGACAGATAAATGATGCTTAGGTTTCTCTGGCTGAATTCCCTAACAAAAGGCTCAAATTAACCATTTTAGTAGTAGACATTCTTGCTAGCTACGAGATGCTTCTGAGTAGAAACTTTTTGTAAAGACTTGGGTGGGGAGGTAAGATTAGATTGGTCTCAAGCCACTATTCCAATTGGGGATAAGAAAGTTGTACTTAAACCTGAAAACAAAGCCAAATACACGATCCTAGCGTCCGAAGATCCTAGATCCCATTTCTGTACATTGAGATTGATTTCGCTAACTATTTTATTGTCTCTGAAGAAATTATAGGTTCAAAGGAGGTGTCTGAAAAGGGTCGGCTCTCTGGACTTAGAATTTTATTTTACTGATTAAGTTAGTAGTTGTTTCCTTTTGTTTGAATGGGATAGTAAAGTTAATGATAATAGAACTGATCGTATGGTTGTTTCTGGTGCATCTCTCTGATAATCTGGGTCACTGAGATTTCATAAAATTTGCCAATTTTTAAGGGAAAAAGCTTCCATTTAAATTTTTTTATTACATGGACATGTATACTAAGTCACAAGGTTTGAATTCGAATTTGAGTTCGATGACTATAAAATTCGAATGAAGTTCAACAAGAGAAAAAACTTCGGAAGAAAATTTGAATTAAGTTTGCCTAATATAATTTTAATTATTTCTTAAATATATTTAATATATCCCATATATTATCAAAATAATTAAAATTGCCTAATAGATTTAAAAACTTTATAAACATGATGACACATTTATAAGTATAAAACATAGTATATATTAAGTATAAAACAAAAATTTCATTTCACATTAATTTAATAGATTGATTAAATATATTTCTAATGACCTATTTACTCAAACATTTTAAAATTTAAAGAATCAACTATATTACTTCAAAAATAATATATTTTTAAAACATTTCATTTATACTTAACAAATTTAATAAAACAAAAATTAATTTGAAATGAATAAATATAATATATGCATTATTACATTAATAACGAAATAAACCTAAGATTAGTGAATATTATTCCATTTGTACTTAATAAATTTAATAAAACAAACAATACATTTATGCATTACAATGAAATCAACCTAATAAATACTTTATTACATAACATTATTAAATAAATTTAGCAAAGACTTTTACATTAAAATAAATTTAACAAAGACTTACGATATATTATTACATGAAATAAATTTAACTATATAATTACATGAAATAAATTTAAGAAGACATTTGAGGAATTTGCAGACGCGGGAGCCGAAAAATTGCAGGCAAAAGAAAAATTGTTGTCATTTGCAGGATCCTATGCACACTCATCTACAAGAGTTGGAAATTTCGCATGTGCACACTCCATCTCTACATGACTGTACAAACCATTGTTAAAACCTCTGTTGAATCCTTTGTTTTTAGAATTTTGTGCGTTTTAGGGCTGAAAAAAATGGTTCCAAAACCCTAAAATATGTTGCCAAATGCCTAGAATAGTAGTTTTTAAATGTTTACAACAATAAAAAAAATCCCAATTTTTGTGGGCGAACATTGACAATTTTCATTGAATATTTTAGGAAAAATTAATATTCGGCAAAATCCAAATCTCATGCTTGGGATTCACCGAATCTTGTGACTTAGCACGTATATACCAAAAATACTTTATATATGTTGAATTTAGAGATCAAATTGCATGAACTATTTACTTTAATTTTGAGTAAAGATATAAATATTGTGCAATTCGATTAATCATAAGAACTTATTTGTCATAATTGACGAGACTAAAATGATTATAATAATTATTGTAGGGTTCTTTGTTATTCTCCAGAATAAATAAGGCAAAACTTTGTTACCTTCCTCTTTTAGATCATATCCAAACAAATAAGGCAGCTTTGTTATGGTCTTCTTTTGTTTCATATTGTAACAATTTAAGTATTTGAAATTTCTACAAACAAAATCAATTTTAAATAAGAAATAGGATTAGTCAAGCTATACAATATATTCAATGTAGAAAGAGATTTTTTTTGCCTATCTCCCATGCTACTACCCGACTTTGCAAAAATTTTTACCCAACTTTACTAGTTCTAACTTCAACATTGTGTGTCAGTTTCATTGAGAATCATGTCACGTTGTAGGCTTTTATCATTAGCCTAGCTTTTAGAGTTTTTACAATAGCATTTGCAATTTGTTTTGCCAAATAAATGACAAAAATTAATGTTGGAAGTCATTGATCAAAAAATCTCATTTTTTTGGGGAATATATCATCGCAGATGTTTGCCACTTTGTACTTTTATGCTATTAATATATTATTAGTTATAATAATTAAAATTTTGAAACTATCCTATAATATTAATTATAAATTATAGGGGTCAAAGAGCTCGGGTCATATTGAAATCACGATTTAAAACTGTTAATGTTTTAAGGATTGTTTCTGCAAATGTAATAACATTGCCATGATATTGGTATGTTCCAAATGTAGATTTGAATCTCACATAAATATGAGAGGAGACATGTCTCTATGGTTTAATCATCATTTAATTAATAAAAATAATGATATCTATAACAATATATATATATATATATATATATATATATATATATATATATATATATATATATATACATACAATAATATATATTTTTAACATGAATAAAATATATATATGAAATGATGATTTACCAATAACAATAATGTATCTTAGATCAAATCAATCCAACTGAAGCTACAACCTTAAAACTCCCTCTTAGCTAGGGAGGATTTGTAGAACATATTATGCTTTCAAGCATTTAAGGATATCAGTATATGTCCGTCAACTTAGATGTTATCTTTCAATATCATCCGAAGTATGATTCAACAAGAAATATCAATCATATGATATTCATCATACTTATATTCTTTTGGTATGTGTACTGGCATCAAAAAAATCCTTGATGTCTACCAAAAGAATATGTTTATCCTAGTAGGATGAGTTGTTTGATATCTGGCACTCCGGGACAACATCTTAATCTAGTCTATCAGATAACAAGAAATCACAATGTCATGGTTTCTACCATGACAAGTATCATGATCTCTGGCACTCTGGGACAATAAATGAAGTTTAATCATGATAATTTCATTATCATGACGACTGACACTTCGGGATAGCAACTAAATGTAGTTTGTCATGATAATAGGTCAAGCTATTAATAAGATCGTCACCATACAATAGCAATCCTCTAAAAATACATCAATGAAAGATCGTCACCTTTCATGACATAATCCACATATGCAAAATAATAACCACCATGAACCAAGTCAAAGGGTGGAACAAGGACTTTCACCTCAACTTCTCTCTCATAGAGAAGAATGTATTACAAGGAATCACTTAGAATTTCTCCCTCATAGAGAAGATATCATTCACAAGGGATTGCACCTCAAAATTCTCCCTCTGAACAATAATCCTGGGAAGTTAGGTCCAGTAGTTACTCCCTTAGAGGCTCTTTGCCCCCAAGGATGCTTGTCAGATTCACTCTGAATCTGATATCTATCTTTTGACTTTCTAATGATAAGTCAATAGTTCTTCATAATGCACACAAGAGTAGGCCCATCAAAATCATGTAGTCACACACATGTATTTCTAGACTCCCCCCAGAGTATCAATCTTTTAAGTTCTTGCGTTGCCTTTGAAGAAGAGCTCCCTCTTAATGTAGAAGGATACTCATAATCTCAATCATCAAAAATATTTGCTTCAAGAGCCTCACTTTATCCAGCCTGATGACAATTTCTTTCAAGCTATTGTCATAAGCTACCTAATGTGCCATTTTGCTTTTCTTGCAATATCAACTTTAGACACAAAGGAAAAGATCAAGGAAAAATAACTCCTAGTACAAATAAAACTACAAAGGACAGAGAGACTGTAATGAGTAGATAAATGTAATAGTTAAGAATAATAAACACTTATCTCTACATCACCATCATTAATACAAGTTGCCCAAGAGATGATTTAGATTTGAAACTCTAATGATGTTCTTTCTTTTACATCTCCCTTCTAAAGATGGTTCGAGTGGGAATGAAACATTTGTTATTATTTCCCCCCACAATGTAAAATTCCCACTTATTCCACTATTTTAGAATTCATTCCAATGTTGGCTAGAGTAGACAAACAATGCTCAATTTTGTATCCTCCTCATTCCATTTTTGAACCGTTGCATTATTTCATGGGAATATATTTAGATTTAGTCACTTCTAAAAACTTTATTGCTTTCGTATATCATTGAGCCTTGTCACTATTGATAGTCACCTTTTAGCAAAGCTTTGAGTGTTTATCATCTTACCAACGAGTGAATCAATTGGTTATATTTGTTCCATGTTTGCTTTAAGAAAAATATTTCCTATCACTATGTAGAGGAATTGGTAGATTATATCACCAAGATGACTATATAATTAGAATTCAGTAGTCATTGGTAAGATCTTATTGATGTATATCAGTTAGCTTGTCCATAATATAATATTATTAATTTTCAACTTAATATTGTGCCCCATGAATTGATAGTTTGTACGTTAATTGGGCTACATTAAAAGATGAATTCCTTGAAAAAATATATATCTAACTTTTGATGGTTTTCTTCTTTGCCATGCTCGACATACCCCAACTGATTGTTTGTCCACTTCAACACTTGACATGACACTACCAGTCACATTGCCAAGCAATTTGTAGTTCAGTAACATGAAGTGGGCGAAAGAGTTAGTCATAGTGGAGAATAGCATTCTAATTTTAGCTCCTTTTGCCACCTTGTATCATGAACATTATATGAAGCAATCTACAGTACGCACAGTATTTCCTTGTCAAATTATTTGTCACTCATATAATAATCTGGACTCTACACGAGAAACGATGTTTTCTTCATGTCACTTGGAGGAGTATGCAGCCTACGTAGTCACTCATGTCTAGATAGTAGATAAAATCATCGCATTGCAAGAGTAAATAGAAATGTTATCTAGTGCCATTTTTCTATTCTTGGGAGTTTTTCTGAGGTATAATAACCTTTCTCTTCATATACAAAATATGCAAAAGCTTAGCATCCTTTTGCAAGAACCAGCCAAAGTAGATCACAAGGGTAAATATGATAGAAGACGTGAATGATTTTGGTATAGGTTTTAAGCATAAACGAAAGCTCAACTAAACACCATGGAAATCAGGCATAATTTGGGGAAAATATCGCAATGTGAACGGAAGTGGTACACATTGCCTTTTGTATTTTTGTGGGGATTATATCATTGGCTTATATCACAGTTGTGTATTGTTGTACATGGTGGTGGCCAGAGTATGTTTCACGTCATCTCCATAATGGTTGATGAAGACATCCGAGGGAGATATTAATACGATCTAGATCACTGAAGGTTATCCTCTACTTGCTCCCTCTCATTCAAGGTTGTCTCTAATGAAATGTCAGAGTCCCTAAGAATCTCAATCTCCCTCTTCTTGCAGTAAAATTCTCAGAGAAAAGGATCAAGGCAAATAGTTCTTATAGTACATATACAATAAGAATGTTAGTAATTGAACTCATGTCTATTACTAATAACATAAAAGATTATAACATAACCTAGATATTACTATACTTCATTTTAACCTTTAATATTCAAATAATGAATCTCTTTATGGTTAACAAACATTATATTGAATTTTCAAATATCATTTTGAATAAATGCATATATATCAATACATATTTCACAATATTCAATACAAAATATATTACATATTCATTGACTTACTAATGTTGAGGAAACCTCAAATAAAATATATATGTATATTATTCAATAATAATATCAAAGAGGACATACCTTATGCCCACCTTTATAACAATAGGCTTCATCCACTTGTTATGGTTATCCACTCGCTATACAATTTAAGATTTACTCAACATGTGAGGATATCGTACCCAATCTCCACATCATACAATTTGCTCTCTATTTGATATGCATGGTGCTCAATTTATAAATATGAATTGACTTATAATTTTGTGTAAGCTAGTTGATGACTTCACCACATTGATCCCTCAAATATTAGCATAGGCCACCTCGATGCTGATGTTATCTAATTGTTGGGCATCCTCGTTTGATGGTTATCATGTGCGTGCGTGCGTGCGTGCGTGTGTGTCTATATATATATATTTAATCCTTTTCGGGGGCAATTATTATATTAATTTGGGATCCATTTTGTACTTCCTTTTTAGCAATATCATTTACTAATGTTTTCTCTTATAATTTTTGGTTTATGCATTAATTGAGTCTCCCTTTTGTTTATATAAAATTGTATTTCTTCTGACGTGGGGTACCTCTGCGTTTTGTATCTATAATACTCTTATGCAGATAAGATAAGTCGACGGTTAATTTAATATAAATCTGCAGTGCGCCTCGCATTTGCCAATGCGGAACTTTGTTTCTATATTCACTATTTACAAACATTCTGATCAATTATTCCAGATTTGCACCATATTGGCCTTCCATTAGATTGTGAATCATATATTTGCAATTTTAGATGGTTTCCCATATCCATCTTGCGCCTCTGATAAATTCATCTGAAATATTATCAATGGGTTTCCTAATGATATATCTTTGTGTCGGGAATCACAGAGATGGATATATCTATTTTGGATAATGGTTTATTTCAGGATGTACAAGTCTGGAAGTATGTTGTTGACGACTTGTCAGGCATACGAATCTGTGATGATTTGGTCAAGTTTTATTGTTTGGGTGATCTATGTCAAATTTTCCTATCACTGTGGCACATGAGATTGTGTCTTTTATATCTCTCATTGAAATAGTTTGCATATTACCTTCCGTGTGAGTTTACTTAGATGTCGTACATTTAATACGCTTCCTTCTATCAATCTCTGTCTTGTAAGTTTCTACATCTTTAAAATATATAATCATGTATCTGTAATTTGCTCATACACCATCTAGCAATATGTATAGGAGCCTATGGTAGTGATTGTGTCTCCACTTGTATCCACGTTTATTCTGATCAACATCTCTCCTTTGGAGTTTGAAATGCTGGTTGTATGTCTATCTAACACTTGTTCAAAGGCATTTAACACCTTTCCAACAGATCTATCTTTTGCATATAGCGCACTCTAAAAATGCCATCTATGTGTGAGAAATGATGGTAAACAATTTCATTTGTGAACATATATGCTACGTTCAGTTTTCTTTGTTACATTTGCAGGTTGGCTCTGATACCATGTTAATGTTTTAAGAATTGTTTCTGCAAATGTAATAACACTGCCATGATATTGGTGTGTTCCAAATGTAGATCTGATTCTCATAAATATATGAGAGGAGGAGACATGTCTCAATGGTTTAATCATCATTTAATTAATAAAAATATATTAACAAAAATAATAATATGTATAACAATATATATATATATATATATAATTTAACTTGAATAAGTACATATAGGTAATGATTATTTACCAATAACAATAATGTAGCTCAAATCAAATCAATCCAACTGAAGCTACAACCTTAACATAAACAAATTCATTAGCTGCTTCAACACTATATCACATGTCCTTTACAATTTAGCTAAGTTACCATATTTGCTACCCAGCCTTGGAAGTCGGAAGTCGATTCGCTCGATATTCTTAGTCGGCTTAAAATTGTTGCAAAGTTGTCATTAGACTGTGGCATTAGATTGTTGCAAAGTTGATCATAGAGGAAAAACTTGTGAGGCGGAAAAGCACATGGATGAAGCAAAATGACAAATGGATGCGAAAATGGGATATCAACATCCAAACCTGCCCGGATAACATTATAGAAATAAAAAAGTTTGTCAATGAAAAATTTCGCAATATTTTGTGGACAAGACGCATAGGGCAGAAAAAATCTTATTACATTAAAGAATTTAATCCCACTTCTAGTCATGATGAAAAGGCCTATATAAGAGCACCTATTAACTGGACAGCAAAAATGTTGATGGCACAACTTTGAACTAGTTCACATCAGCTGCGATGTGAAACTGGTCGGTGGCAAGTTCCAAAGGAAGAGTGGGTAGATAGAACATGTTTATTTTGTAATATGGGAATAGTTGAGACAGAGCAGCACTTTGTCAAAGACTGCCCGGCTTACAATGACATCAAATCTGGTTATACAAAAATATTGCAGAACAGGGACTTCAACTATTTATTCGAGGAAGATCAAGTAAAGAGAGCAGCGGATTTGATTACCAAACTTCAGAGAAGGAGAGACAAGTTAACCAAAACTTTACAACTGACTAGTTTCGCTCCTGACTCGGGAGGGTGATTGCATGGGTCCCATAGACTACTTTAGTCTCGTGGACGTCATTAAAATCTATCATATCATCCGCTTCAAATTTGTATTGCAGGACCCTATTTGAATTTGGGTCAACTTTGGGTGAATGTTGGAAATGATGTGTGATCCTAGAGAAAATGATGATTGACTTTGATTGCTTTGACTTTTCACCCGAGTTTTTTAAACATCTGTTTTTCATTCCAATCCTAAAACGACAACATTCAGCATTCATATTAGACGACAAACTGTTTAGTGTTTTTTTTGGTATTAAACGACAGGTCTCTTCATCACACATGAGCGAACTCACGGCACAGGAGCATGCTTACGACCTTAGTCATAGGGTTCGCCAGACATTGTGTATGAAGTTCAGCCAACTGCTATAAAATGTGAAATATTCTGTCAAGTTTGCCCTTAAATTCATACAGATTAAGATTTGTGAGCTTTTCATCTTCAGGGGTCACCAAAAAATCATCACGAATTGCATGTGGTGAAGTATCTAGATTCTAAGCTCCATTCAAGAGATAGAAATAGACATTGTGTACAGTTTCCGTTTAGGAGAAAGAAGTCTTTTTAGGCAAGCCTGGTTTCCACAGTTGGAGAGAAGCCCGAGTAGAAATGTTTTATCATGCACTCAAATAGAGAATTTCGTTACAGACGTAACAGTAAAACCCATTGCGCATGTAATAGAAAATTCGTCCCCTCTGCGATGGCCATCGCTCTCCACATACAATGAAAGTGAAAGTCTGTCTGTAATTTGTGACCTCTCTAACTCAAAAGAATTTGTGACCTCTCTAACTAAATGAAAACATATGAACATTTTATTAGATTTTATTAACAAGTCAAAATATACAAACTTGAATATATTTTTAATATATACTAATTTTATTCCTAAATTTATCATAATGTATTTAAATTCAATTATATTATTTATTTTTTAATAAATTTAATTTAATAAGTGAAAATATTTATTTTTAATAGACTGCGCAATAGACATATATATACATTTATATATTTTTATAAAAAAAACAACAATTGTATAGATGAACCCAAAACGAACCCGAACGCAACCCCCAAAAAATTGGATGAATTTTGAACCTGCATCCTTACCAGAATCTCAACCGGCAACTTAGCAATTCAGGATGATTGAGGTCCTTTCAAATTTTGTTTATGACCACCATTGCTCCTCTCACTTATCTGATTAGGGTTTTTCAGAGGTTCAAAAGAAAACTGAAGGGACAATATTACAACTTTTTTCCAAGCTGATTCCTTGTTTACTTAACTTTTGTCCAGTAAGCAACCCTATTTCTTAGTGATTTGTCAGTTTTGTGAGTTTTTTTGTCGGGTTTTATAGGTTTTTGGAAATGACCTTTTACCTTTTTTGCCATTTTTAGAGATTATAATATGATGTTAATGTGCTCTAAATGGAAAAAAGGTCATTGAAAATTGGGTCAACAATTTCTTCATAAATCAACATTTTTTGGGGAAAAATTGGCAAGCTTTGGGATTTAGGATTAGTTGGGTAAAATTGGGATTTCTTGGCAGATTTATGCTTCTATGATTTAAAAGATTACAAAGACGGTGCTTCTATAATGAAACAATTGTAAGTTAGAAACTATCTGATATTTACATAAGTTACAATGTTGACCATTAATTAATAAAGATTTAATTCTAATAGCTAGATTTATTAAAATTCATTTTTGAGGACTTCTGTACTAAAATTAGGAGTCCAAAAGACTGCTCTTTTAGGAAGCACTTCTGAGTTGCTCTAGTTACATGTGGGCATGTACCTTTTTCAATATAAAGGCTTGTGACCTGCTCTGGGTGACGTAGGCCAGACCATTCTCAGGATTTAAACCTTGACCAGTTTGGTCCAGGTATATCCATGTAACTAGGTGCACCAAAGACAGTTGGGGATTTGGTGTAAGCTAATGAGATAATATTTTATAAATGCCTCTAATAAATTCTGAAATTTTGCTGATATGCAAGCTTGTTGGTTTAAATGGCACATGCAAGAATTATAATTATGGGGTCTTATTAGGTGCTCATTATTATTTATCACTTTTTGGTAAAAAATGTGTACCCTTAATTATTCAGTGAAATCTGAATCTGCTGTAGCTAAAATGTTCCTTTGTTTGTACATTAGGTGCTGATATAGCAGGAGGGAGAGGATACTATCTAAAGGGTGATGGTGTACTTCTTAATCAAGCATTGATAAATTTTGGCCTTGCATTTTTGAGGAAGCGTGGATATTCACCGTTACAGACACCTTTCTTTATGAGGAAGGAAGTTATGGCAGAATGTGCTCAGTTAGCGCAATTCGACGAAGAGCTGTACAAGGTATGTAGTTCTATGTTTGTGTATGTTTCTTTTGTTTTATTTGTTGGCCTTGAATCGGCTAGCTCTTGCATAATTGAACACTTGAATAGAGTATTACAATCCATGAGATCTTACACCAATATATATTTGTTATGTATCTGCAATAATGTTTAACAAGGATATTTTCTAATTATGTTGAGAGGCATTCTACAATGGCAGCTAGGGGTGGTGCATAATGATGTGAGTGTGTCTATGACAACAATTTTTTATTATTTATAGTTTAAATTTGACAACCATTTACATGTCAAAATATTAGTATTAATTAGAAATATATTGCTTATAAAATAAACACTACATAAAATGTTATAATTGTAGTTACAAGACTTGGACTCGGATTCCATACCGGGCAAGCTGATTTTTGACTAAGACTTGGCAAAAGCTTGGCAAATTAAACCTTAGTGAGCTATTCATTATATATATATATAATCAAATTAATGAATAGACATGTCCCATGAAGGGACATGCATGCGACATGTCTCTTCTTATCCTTTTCATATTATAAATAAGAGGTTGCTGCCATTTGGAACACACATACCAAATACATGGCAGTGCTTAGTACATTTGCAGCGATCTTGGAAAATCAACATGGTATTAGAGCCAAATTGCAAATGCAAATGTACAAATAGAGACCACTAAATGAATCACCTTCGTGTATAATGGAAGAATCACCGTTGCTAAAAACAGGATTATCCCTGCAAGCAATTTCCAGTCCAAAATAGAACGTAGTTGTAACCAACGCAGCTTGGAGAAAATGCAGATAAACTCAAAGGAAAGCCGGCAAGGGCTCAATCATTACATTCATCATCATGAAACCATATCAAGTGGTCCAAAAATAGTGTTATTATTGTGGCATTATAATTTACGATGCTTATGCATTGGAAGTACTCATGAATGACAGCATACATTGATAGAAATAACATTTAAAAAGTAACACAAAAACATGGTTTTAGTATCATTGGCAGAACAGATGTCATTGCCAAAAGTTTAGATTATCTTCTTGAATAATGATGTCTCTCTTTAGATTATCTTCTTGAATGGAGTCGTCTGGCCTTTTCTGTGTGAAGAAAGTAGAAAATATAATCGCAGGAAATAAGCTTATTGCTAAAAATATTTGGAGGTCTTGCTGAATGAGACAAGTCCCATCAAACAGAGATTTTGAAACCCATTCAAAACATTGTGTCTCAACAAAATCATTTGTTATATGTGAAGATCTAAAACTTTTAAAAGGTTGTCGTGATTGAGAATCCATGGCTTCTACACTAGTTTTCCAAAGTTGTTCCCAGTCAGACTCCACTTTTTCCAAGACGGAACTCGGAATGAATGTCTCATTCTTAGTATCAATCGAATGCTTAAATACAAAACGATAGCTGGCAGATGAAAGTTATGTGTCCTCCTGATTTGAATAGAAGCTTTGGGCAGATGCTTCCTATTTTAAGCCATTAGGGCTTGTTTGGCTGCAAGAATTGTCGAATCCGACATTCATCTATGCTGGAATAAGCTCTTTTCTAGTATTTGTGCATTCTTAAAATAAGTTCTCAAATATCATTTGGACCTGTTTGGTTGACCTAGAAGAGGAGTCAAAATATACATATTCTATGTTTTGTTACAACAATTGAAATAGGATTTGGAATAAGTTTTGTTTTAAAATTTTAATAATTAATTAATTTATTAGTTTGGTAATATATTTTTTTGGTCGGTTAGTTCAGTAATATTTTAAATAAACAAGATTTTTTAATTTATACAAGTAATTTTTTATTAATTTAAAAAAAAGTCAAATTATGTTAATTAGCCTTTATTTTTAAAAAAAAATTGACTTTAAGTGAAAGATATACCACAACCTTTGAAGTTCATCGAAATTCAAAGGACATTATTTTGTATATTATAAAATTAATTCTAAATTAAATCAAATTATTTTAATGAGTATAAGATTAAAACTCAAATCATTTTATTTTTAAATATATTAAAGAAAATTAATAATACAAATAAGTCGAGATCATTACTATGATATTTAAATGATCTTTCAACATAGTTTTAATAATAAGACTAGACATATGATTTATTTGTAAAGATAATTTTATGAAAGTGACGGTCATGCCCTCTGTGTATATCATGAAGAAGTGACGGCTTCCAAATGATGTCACCTGTATTTGCAGAAATTATTGAAAGGTGATGATCTTACAATAACTTAATTTTCTATTATGATGAATATCTTATGATATCTATGCAGATCATGATAGATTATATTTGCATGGTGGATGTTTATATGGTAAGCATTATGAGAATGCGTGTGCACATTCCTTATAAACATTTTTTGAGTAGATGGTGAAAATAATGCAAATTGATGTTTTAGAGGCCATTACATAGTTTACGTGTTGAATATCATACAACTTGATATTCTGGAGGCCATTACTCACAGTGTTTGATGAATATCTTGCATCTCATTTTGGAGGCCTTTACTCATAGAGTATTTGGTGAATATCATATGTTGATATTCTGAAGACCAATACTCAATTGTGATATCAAAATGGTGAATATCATATGTTGATATTTTGCAGGCCATTACCTTATTGAGTACATGGTGAATATCAAGTGTTGATATTATGAAAACCATTACTTAGAGTATTTGGTGAATATCATATGTTGATATTTTGAAGGCCAATACTCATGATATCAAATGTGATAATACTCATGATATAAAAATAGTAGAAATCTTCTGATCGAAGATTTCTTAAGGTGTCATTCGTAAAGATTGCCAGTGGTGTAATATCTGTCTTGTGTTTATCCTCCCTAGTTAAGAGGGAGTGTTGATTTTTGGTAGCTTCAGTTGGATAAAATTATGGCTATATCAAATTATATATGAGATATAAGTTTATTATGTAAGAGAAATATATATATATATTCGTTATTATATTAATTATCAAATTAATGAATAGACATGTCCCATGAAGGGATAGACATGTCCAAGGGACATGTCTTTTCTAATCCTTTTCTCATTATAAGTAAGAGGTCGCTGCTATTTAGAACACATATACCAAATACATGGCAGTGCTTAGTACATTTGCAGCGATTTTGGAAAATTAACACGCTCCTCATCTGTTTTAGCAGTCTTCTGTGGGGTCAGCAGAGGATTCGCCAAAACTACCGTGCACACCATTCTTTGGGAAAAATTCACAGTTTGGCCAGGAGGAAAATTGCCCCGTGCCCCGATGCCAATATTGTTGCCACTGCAGACTCCAATCTGTGAAACCTGTGGCTGTCCACCATGCATCCCATTCTGAGAAGCCTGCAGCCATCCACCTTGCACACCATGCTCTGAAACCTGCAGCGGACTCTGGGCATCGGTATGAGCAGGCTGTTGGGAGGTAACCCTAGAAGCAGCGTCTGGAGTGGAGCCATTTCTCCTCTTTTACTGTATATTTATGATACTTTTTGTAAGTACATCAATTTTTTTTGCATATATCTTCTGATAATTAGTTACATGGTTTATAATCTGAACGGAAAGCATGCCACATGTTTTTAAGTGTCTTTGAAATATATCTTTCCATTAAACAACTTGTTTTCCTTTCTTTCATCTTGTATTTTGAAATAGCAGTTAATGTCTTTTTTGACCACATGTTGTCTTACACCAAACCCAGGAACATAGAACTCCTTGATGGCTTGTTTGTGACTGCCTTGGTAATGTAATATTTTATTTGTTCCATGGGGACATGTGGCCCTCAAAACCCCTTCCAGGATGAGGGGACTTGGGGGGAACATCCCCCGGCTGCGGCCGCCTGGATGCTCATGGCCTCCAGTTGGAAAATTCAACTGAAAACAAAAAATGGTGATAAATTTGTGAAAAAGACATTCAGACCTCCGCAAGGGACACTATCCCTTGATGTTGGGGGCTCTGCCCCATATCCCCAAGAGGCACTGCTTGTTGAGGGTTGTTGATACCATCTTTTTTTGGTAACCTAATTTTGAACTAGATGTGCATTTGGAAAGAGTGGCTTTTCTTCAGTAGGCTCTCTTATTGCAAATGCTTGGAATTGTTACTACTACTGACATAGGTATGGAAATGATTCCATTTATATTACAGTTCAGATCTTTCTGTTTAATTTCAATAATAATTATATAACAAACATCCAAATGGACAGGTAATTGGCGAAGGCGATGATAAGTATCTCATTGCAACATCTGAGCAGCCGTTGTGTTCTTATCATCGGGGTGATTGGCTTCACCCTACAACACTACCCATAAGGTGATTGCACGTTTGTTCCATTTGCTTTTCTGGTTTATTATTTGTAACGAATGGTTTTTTGTTTGGTTGAATCAACAAGCGATATGTTTTAGGTTTTTAAATCTTTTGAACTAGTTTTTGGCAAAACAAGTAGAGTCTGGATCGTACAGTTTACTTACATGATAACTTATCAAAACTTCTGTTCTGCAGGTATGCAGGATATTCTTCCTGTTTTAGGAAAGAAGCAGGTTCTCATGGAAAAGATACACTGGGAATTTTTAGAGTGCACCAGTTTGAAAAAGTTGAACAGTTTTGCATAACTAGCCCAAACGGAAATGATTCTTGGGACATGCATGAGGAGATGCTTAAAAATTCTGAAGACTTCTATAAGGAGGTACTTCCTGCAGAACAGTCAGAATTTACCATGTCTAGAATATGATTTCTAATTATCAATGCTTAAATTTTCTATCCCTGGATTTGCCTTCTTGTAAAGGAAATCTTGTTGATTCACTAACATAAATTTTGCATAGCAGTTAAATCTTCCATATCGTGTTGTGTTGATTGTTTCGGGTGCTTTAAATGATGCTGCTGCCAAAAAATATGATTTGGAAGCATGGTTTCCTGCATCAAAAACATACAGAGAGCTTGTATCTTGTTCCAATTGTACTGATTATCAGTCCAGGAAACTAGAAATTCGATATGGACAAAAGAAGGCAAGTCAAATTTATGCATAATACTTGGATCTGAATTTCTAGGAGCAGCAGGACAATATGTACTATTGATTTTAACTGTTTTTGTTTGCGTTTGGTTGCAGAGCAATGAGCAAACAAAACAATATGTTCATTTATTGAATTCGACCCTCAGTGCAACAGAAAGGACTATATGTTGCATCTTAGAGAATTATCAGAAGCAAGATGGTGTCGAAATTCCAGAAGCTTTAAGACCATTTATGCTAGGCATTGATTTCTTGCCTTTCAAATAAGGTTCTGCCAAAGAGAGAATCGATTATTAAGATTTAGGAAGCTGACTATCTAGGCTGATCTGGTTCCGGGAGACAAATGTAGCTATTTAATAATGTTTTTGTGAATTATTAATTTTGCTATTTGTTAAGATTTGGTTCAAAGATGGCAAGTACTTGTTAGTTCTTTGATGAATTATAATCAATTACGGTTACTGGCATACCTGAATTTGATTCTTTAGATGTATGTTACTACTTGATTGTATTTTCTATGATAATCTATGATTAATAATTTTAAAAATTTTATGATGTTTTTGACCTACATAATAGAAGTTTTTTTCATCAAAAGAGTGCTCAACAGCTGAGTGAGGTCTGGTTTTTACTGTTGGGAGGGTAGTTGCGGTGTAGTTTCATGACGTATTTATATTATATTTTGTTAATAATTCATTCTCTGAAAAATAAAAAATGATTAAATGTTAGTAAGGCAGATCCTTAACACATGAAAAATTATCTTGTTAGTAGAAAATCATAAATATAAAGAATTCTCTTGTTAGTAATAAGGCAGGGAACTAATGTTCCTGGTTGCCCCCACTCAATTAATTTTCAGAATCAGATTTGCTGAATTAGAAAAGTTAAAAATGGTTTTATTTTAAAATTATTTTCTAACCATTAATTTCCTTTTTCTGATTGGTTTGTTTCTATTTTGTTGGGGTTAAAAAAGATTTTACTAATGAAGCTTCTCCCGAGTTCGAGCTCCTCCAGTTCAGCAGCAGCAAATAAACTATCCTTGATCATCGCTAATGCTTTTATCATTCTCAATCTAAGCGTTTCACTTAAACTGTGAATGCTTGGCGGATAAGTTTGATTCTCTATTTGATTTCTTGAATACTTATCGAGTTGTAGATCCACAGCCTCAGATGACGCTGGGAGAATCTTTCACTTCCACATGCTGGAGCTGGACAGGGAAGATTTCATACCTTAAGAAAGACATGAGAGGCAATGCGCACTTGTGGACTTCATCTTGCTATTTTTCCAGAGAGGTATGTGGAATTTCCTTGGTGCCTGGTCGAGATCTCCTTTATGGTAAACTCTGGCACCCCAATTCTTTGAGCGATCTATCATGTTAATACCAATGGGTGAGGAAAGGGAAAGGATGTTATTTGCACACATTTACCCTGCACGAATATTAAAACACTTCCTCTCAAGCAACTTTTCACTGAAATATTAGTTCCCTTTTTATTGCAGCCCCATTTGCTTCCTTCCATCAATGGCTTCCGCAACTGACACTACTTCATTTCCCAACTGCTTGGATTGAAGCTATAAATGAAACTTCAAAATCAAGTAAAGAATTTTGCTGAGGTTTCAGGTATTTTTAGGCAGAATTAAATTAAGGAAAAAATTATCTCAAAGTACATGTGGCTGAAGAGTTTAGTGAATTTTGCTGACGGTGGAATGATAAGAGGCACTTAAATGCACTTACCTGGAGCGCAGCAAAATGTTAAACGCACTTGGCTAAGATAAACAGAAGTCTGATTCCTGGATAGTCAGTAAATTTAGTTTAAGATAGAAAATTTGGTTAAGATTTTGACTCCCCATACTTGCAAAGCAAAGCAATCGACGCAGAACTCACATACACCTCATCCAGAAAAGCTTCGTAGGAAATCTTGCCTCCCTTCTACCCTTTCGTTTACCATAACCAGAATGACGCCCCTTCCTCTTTGCTTCCAAGATAACAAAGCCATCCTTTACAAGCTGGTGGATATTCTGCCTGGAGTTGGGCATAGAAATCTCGTTGATTTCATTGGGATTGAGCCAAACTTTTCCCTTCCCGCATTTCAGAATGCTTGCAGCCAAGTGCTTCTGTACTTCAACGATACCATTTTGCCTGCGATTTCGATCCTCTAATCCAAACTAAAAAGAACCTAATTGTTTGTTTGTTTTTGGCTATTCAAAAATAATGCAAATTAGGTGTCAACAGATTAAACACTGCAATATAATTATGAACATCAAAAATAGCTACAAACTTAGTACCTATAAAAAAACAAATAATATATGTTTTTAAAATTTTATATCAAAAATTTAAAATTTACAATAACAAAATAATAGAACAGATTCCTGCAATGCCACTTTAAACCCCATATTTTATTCTAAATTTATTTTTAAAGCTGCGCTAAATAAATTTATATGGGAATGTTACAACTTGTCCGTTAGTTGATTTTGTGGAAATGCCATATAATTTCACAAATCTTGTTTTCGTTTGGCATAATCGATTAAGAAATGTTCTGAATTTTTTTTAGATAAGCTGAAATTTATATGATTATGTTATATGTGAAATTTAGCAACACCATTAAATTTGACCCATCTTCAACTATTCCATCCAATAACTAAACATTGTTTCCGTCCACCAGAAGGCAGGGACTCCTGCTCGTCCAGAGCACTTGTTTTATACAACATATTGGTAAGTGAAAAATCATGTATGTAAGGGGCTTTCTTGTTTTATATAGTATATTTTATATGTATCTAATACAAGCATTATTTGTAAAAAGGAGTCTCATATGAACATGCACTATTCATGTATACAAATATTGTTTGTATGTATTGAAGAGCTTCAATGCCAACATCTTAACAGACATATATCTATCTATCTAAATTTGCTCATTATTACTGCATTTATTTCACATGTTTGAACCCCTTTCACTATTAAAAGTGTAAGTTACACTGTAAAAAAAGGCAAAATAAACAATTAGTTTACTCATATCCAGGGTATCAGTTGCTGAAGTTGTTGAATTCGACGTCTTAGGTTGATGGATAGCCTATAATGACTTATGATCCCTAAAGAAAGAAAAATGGTTCTTTTGTTCGAATATTAACCGAGTCATATGCACACAGTTTGATCTCAAGCAAAGTCGATTGAAGCTAGCAAATTTTCGAATCAAGGTCACCTGTAACTTTTTGTCAGATTTTTAGTATCTATTATTTTTCTTTCAGGCAGATTGCAGACTATTTGTGAACTGTTATATTGACCACACGTTTATATTTGGCATAGCAGATGTAGTAAGCACATATGTATTTCTCATCAGAATGACAGTCATCGGTATAACAGATGATTAAATTGTTTTTTTTAATTACACGATTTATTGTTGTAGCTATAATATCGAGTTTAAAGTTTATTTCATTTCAATCATGTTGACATTAGCATTCTGGATATCTCAATTTGACCATATAGATTTTGCATATATCGTTTGTCAGTAGTAAATGATATACATAGGTTTTATAATTAATCAACTCTTTCATCTTTTTAGCATTAATCAATTCAGCATTTTTTTATAATCCAACTCGTAATTTAAATCAAATCTTGAACATCTATTTAATAGAGTAAATTTCCATTGTTTAACGATGTCCCTCGTATTCAATTGCAAGATGACAAAATGCTTGATCATTCATTTTCTTAACTAAGATGACTAATTATTCCCCTATACAAAGTTTATAAAAAAGATTGAAATCTTAGATTGCTAAGCCTTGTTGAAGTGAGGAGACTTGTCGAATCCATGATTTATCAATTTGTTTTGAACATCGTCACCTTTGATTCATCAAAAGATTGAAATCTTAGATTGCATCGTGTGAAGGGATTTCTTAACATTTTATTTCTTGTCTGCAAGTTATTGAGTTTAGTTTTGAAATTTTGCATTGAAAGCAAAATGATGTTTAGACCATTCATTTTTTCAACTAAGATGACTAATTATTCCCCTATACAAAGTTTATAAAAAAGATTGAAATCTTAGATTGCTAAGCCTTGTTGAAGTGAGGAGACTTGTCGAATCCATGATTTATCAATTTGTTTTGAACATCGTCACCTTTGATTCATCAAAAGATTGAAATCTTAGATTGCATCGTGTGAAGGGATTTCTTAACATTTTATTTCTTGTCTGCAAGTTATTGAGGCTAGTTTTGAAAATTTGCATTGAAAGCAAAATGATGTTTAGACTTATTTCGTTTCTTGTATCCAAGCCATTTAGTTTGAGCTTGAAATGGCATTGAGATGGGGATTGGAGTTTGGACTTAATAATTTGAACCTTTTATTTGCGTTTCATATGTGCATGTATGTAACGAGTAACACAATAATTCCTCCCGTGATAGCCAACTTCAAACTCAAATCACAATTTATCAAAATAATTAACCATAAGAACCAAACTTATCATCTATTCATTCGTTCATGTTAATTTGTGAAATTTAATAATAAAACAACTCATAAAAGCATCCACACAAGTAACATTAGTACAATTTTTTTAATTGTGTAAACCCTTGGTTAGAGGGAAAAACCATAGTGGGAATTGATATCCACAAATATTTTGCTCTCTTCTTAAATGTGCCCGGGTAGGAGCATACTCGGTTAGGAGGTCACAATAATGTCTAGTAAAGAATAGACCTTGTTGTAGGAGTCACTCGGTCAAGGGATTTACCTTTAACCCTATTAGGAGCTTTACTCTGTTAGGAGTAATTGTATGAAATAATTTTTTTGATTGATATTGAGGAGCCACCAGTTAAAGGAATTAACTTCAACTCCTGCTAATGATCTTGCTTGCTGTGTTAAAAGTGACCTTGTTATAGGCTTTTAATTTGTCAACTTCATAGGATTAACCAAGTATAATTATTTGGAAATAACACTTCATAATTGCTTGAACAAATCCTTTTTAGTTCATCATTTGCATCTCCTTGCAAACATTTAACTATCAACTTGATCACATAATCCTTGTTGATCACAACCACTAAAACTAATAACTCCACACCACTCTTGTAAATTAACTTTCTGCCACGTTTATATACCTTTCATCTTTAGGTAATCCTAATCCTAAACATGTTACCTATAAAAATCCAACAACATTTAACCAAAACATGTTACAAAACACTAATCCATCATTAGCTATTACCACACAATCAACAATTTCCATTGTCCTTTTCACTTTTCTCGATGAACAAACATAGTTGCATGAAATTCCATCACAATCTTTAATATATAACCGATCCATCGAATCTCTTTGCTTGCACATCCTTGCCACACCATCAAACATCTCACAAACTTTAAAGATTTACTAAAAATTGCATACATGTTACCTTCTCAACAAGAAATTGAAACATTCAACCTTTTCTTTATTTTTCTTCCTAAACTCTGTTCAATTTGTCCAAAACATGCCTCTTGTAAACCAAATCAAACATAACTTTACATTGATCGAACAACATAAGGTGGAAGATGGTTGGATTGCGGTTAAAGGAAAGAAATCTAGGCCAGCTGCTCCCCCTTTTGGAATGAATCTTCGATCATGCAAGGAACGCTCTAAATCAAAGGGCAAATTGTGATGTATCTGGCTCTGCCTTCTTGTTGGATCTTTTCTCTTGGTTGGTGATAGGCTTTTTTATCACCTTGGTTACTTTTTTTTGCGAGGTGACCAGTTCTGCGTTTGTCTGTTGCTTCATTTGGTTTAAGTGTTCGTTGAAAATCTTTAGTCTTGTACAAGGTTTCAGGCACCCTTCAAAATCTATTTGGGGTTCCAGGTGCTTGGTCAAAACCTGGTGTAAGTGGCTAAGCTGTACTGAGTTATCTTTGTAGCCACCTCGGTCACCTTTTTGGTTGGTGACTTGTTTCTCCTATGGTTTGTTGTTACTATGTAATGGGGTTTCAGGGTCCTTTCAAATCCTATTTTCCTTAATAAAAAACAACTTAATAAACTTGATAAATCTTGGAGTGCATCACTTGAAATAACATAGATTTGATAAACCAATCAAATCATTCACTGATTATCATAATTTGAGTAGCTCGATAAAACTATTTCACTTCAACCATTCATAACTCAATAACGATGTGCAATAAATTACAAACATAGCAACTAGCGACATCTTTGAGTTGTCCCATATCAATTGCATGCTAACTAATCATACAAATAGTCTACACATTTGATTTGCCACCTGCACAATAAAAACTTTCATATTACGTAATAGACTAATTCATGTGGGGCAGGTAGATGAATCAATCTGGCCAGGTAGGTAGGTAGCACCATGAGTAAAGACAACAGATATAGGGCAGATAAAGCTGCATCCCGAGCCTCTACACACACCATCTGTTGGAGATCAGGGCCCAGTAGTGGATCAAACTTTTTATATATAAATAATTCAACACAAACTATTAAGTCAACATCAGAGACAACACAATAATTGATTCAGTCATCATCAAATATGAGCTTCAAGACATCCTGAAACTCTTCTATCAACTCTTGAGGACATCTATATTAGTTATACCAACAATCTTCCCCTTTGGCATTGATGACAACACTAGACAATACCAACAACAATAAATACAACACCAACTGAATGCCTCACATGTTTGACTCATCTTCTGATATGTTCTTCTTGACATTTCTCTCCTAAAATATAATATCCTTGTTCATCTATTCTTCTCCCTTTGTGATTTCTTCTACAACTCTTCTTCTCTTCTCCCCTTTTCAGTTTATTCTTATTTTGTTCTCCTCTTCTCTTCTCCCCATTTCAGTTTTCATTGGATGCTCTTGCTCATCTCCTCCCGTCACTAGAGGAGTTGAATGGACAGGTCAGGACAAATATTTATGGATAGTAGATCACCACAACCTGGAGTAACCTGACCAAGGGGTTACGTCCTAAGATGGCCTTTTATGTTGAGCACTTCTTGGTTATCACTGATGGGGTTATTACACAACCTAGCTACTTATCACGGCATTGGTGTCATGCCTTATGCATCTCCCTTGGATCTTTCAGAGTTGGCTCCCATTGGTTACAGGTCTAGATTGATCATCATATGAGCAAAGAGGATAGGATTTATTGCTTATGCTCCTTGTTAGAGGCCGAGACAAAGACCCATTTCATCTTCCGCTACCCATCCTATTATGAGATCAGAGGGAGGTTCCATTACCTATTTAGAGACTGTAGGTCCCTCACAACTTTCTTCATGTATACGAATCAGAGATGCTTGCGCTCTATCTCAGGGAGGCGATGCAGCTCTAGGACTCCACTTTGCAGCGCTTGACCCCCTAGAAGGTTAGGAATCAACCCCTCATCACCACCTTTTTCTCCCCCTTCTCTCTAGCAAGGGGGGTGAAGCACACCTCCAATGCCAGTATTACCCCCATGGCTAGCCACTCTAGATCTGTGAGACCCTGCACCAGGTTTAGTACTACTACTACTCTTACTCCTCACCGACACTGCTCTCGCAACTCATAGCGATAGACCAGAGGTCCTTTGTGCCCAAATTCATCTTGTTTGGTGTTGGAGTTCTTTCAATGGAGGAAGGTTCTCTAGTTCTTGCATCCTTGATGACCCCTTTATTGTTTTGTTTATTTTGTTCTCACTTGCTCTTTCTTAGACATCGTTTAGTGTCTTGTAGTTTGTTGCTTCCTTGCTTGTATGCTTTCAATTCCTTAGACCCTTGGTGGTCTTTTGTTGGACATTAATAGATTGATCTTATCTTATCTTATCTTATCTTATCTACCACTTTGACAACAACACCAAAGGTGCTTCACTCATTTCAGAGTCCACCTTGATACTTTGAATTTTCAACAAACTTCCTGACAAACCAATCAATTGCTAAACCAAACTTCTACTTACTCTTGGCTCACCCTCATTACACCAATCCATAGAAAGATAAACATTAGGTTTAGTGGATTGATGTGACATTTGCATCTTAGTTCTAACCTGAGAGGGGAATGAACCCTATCCTACCTTTGAGATACTCAAAAGTATCCTTAGGTAACGTCTTAGTGAACATATGTGCTACTTGTTCCTTTGATGTCATGTGATCCATTCTCACTTCCTTTTGTTGTACCTTTTTTGTTAGAAAATGATACGTCAACAATCAACAATTTGTCAACTTCCAATTTTATATACAATTTGTGATATTTACTTATCATTTTGAAACCAATCTTCACCAAGCATGAGTGTAACTTTTCATACCATGCTCTAGAGATGGCCTAAGCCATATAAAGCTTTATTCAACTTGAAAAACACGTCTTAATCCTTTGATAGAGTAAACCCATCTAGGTGCTCTATGTAGACTTGTTCTTCCAATACACTATTTAGAAAGGTATATTTCACATCCATTTGGTAAAATTTGAAGTTCTTGTAACTAGTATATGCAAGTAATATCGTTACACCTTTAAGTCTGACTATTGGTGCAATAGTCTCACCATAATCTGAACCTTCTTCTTGAGCATAACCCTTACACACTAATCTTGCTTTATTTATGATGACTTTGCCATCCTTATTCAATTTGTTCTTGAAGACCCACTTTATACCAATCACATTTTGTTCTCTGGTCTAGCACCAAAATCCAAGCATCATTCTTGTTGATATGATCAAGTTCCTCTTCCACAACTTTAACCCAATCAATACTCTTCAAGACTTTATTTATTGTTCTAGGCTCCATCTCAGAAATCAAACATGCACTTTCTCCGATCTTCCTTCTTGTCTTCACTCTTGCATTCTTCTGTCCAATAATATGATTAATAGAATGATTCGATCTCACATACCTTGGGCAATACCTGTTAAGGTATTTATTTTTCTTCTTTATTCACCAATTGCACCTCTTCATTTTTCTCATTGTTCTACACAACGATTTCTTGCACTTTCGGTTGAATAAACTTCAGATTTTGACATGTCTTTGTTTCCTACTTATTTGAATCATCATACATCTAGATGTCTTTGAAACCCATCAACTTTTACGTTAATACTTTCAATCGTCTTGTTAGTTCTCTTCTTCCAACATTTACATGCCTTACTCTTAGTAGAGCATCCTAAGAAAATACTGTTGGTAAACATATTTGTTCTTATAAATTATAACTCTTAAATGTCCAACTTGGAACAATATCTGATCACAAACAGTTGAAAAGCCACTTGTGGATAAATTGTCTTCTCTCTGAATTGGTAGGTACAACTCCTTAAAATAGATTTGCAATAAATTATGTTTTCTTCCTAAACTAATTCGGGGGTATGTTCTTGACTTGAGAACAGAAGAGGTATAACCAAGCTAGACCTAATCAGAATCTAACTCAGGCGAATAGAAATTTCTGAATATCAAAACAAGTTTATGCATTCACACATTTTATGAATTCATATGAATTCATAAAGCTTAACCGAATAATAGCTAATACTGAACTAAGTTAATTTGAATATGAACTATGGCTAATCAACTAAAAATGCTGAAGGGGTTTCTCTTTGAATGAACAATAACAACACTTATCACATTCATTCGTTGCTTCAAAACAGGGGAAGTGAAACTCTGTTCTTTCCTCATTTCAACTCAAACAAAAGAGAAAACATAAGACTAAATCTAATAGTAACTGGAACATAAAATAATTGACATAAAACACCATTCAATTGTCTCTGCAACAAAAAGTACTTCACACCAAAAATTCGCCGACCTTTCATTAATCTTTCAAACTCATACATATACAATTTTGAGATGACCACTACAATGGAAGCTCAATCGGTTCTTCTTCTAAAAAGTGAAAAATGGCAAGGCACCAACTTGTCATATTACAAAAATTACATAATAAAATAGAAAAAGGAGGTAGAATGTGAATCACTTCAACTTCTTCCCCTTTTTTGCTTTTTCTCAATAGGCTTTGGCGGCAACTATGATCAGAATAAGCTCTTCATGCCTAGGTACATGGATATTGGTATACCTTAAGAGCCATTTAGATGCTCTCTAGCCAATTCCTTCATAGCATTGGATTGATTTGGCAGTTCTTCTTTGGCCACGTGTATGCATCCACTGAGTGCCTGTAGTTCAGTGACCCTGTCTTGACTATGGAAGTTTATATCAGACAAACTATCCAAAAATCTAGAAAAGTTCTCCTTCAGGACATTGACTCCAATAAGTGCTTTTCCTTGGCCACTAGTTTGTGAGTCTGTATGTAATCCCCTCAAAAGTTCAAATCCTCTATCCTGTGTCTTCACCTTATCCTCTTTTTTCTGAGCCCTTTCTCTGTAGACTAGATCATCTCAATTTTAAATTGCATGCTTTGAAGCCACTCGAACAAAGGCTCATCTCCCTTTGGTAAGATTTTAGCTTCCACCGCTTCCTTGGCCTTCATTTGGATGATCATCTTCAAGAGGGAAATGCAGTCATCACATTTCACCCTTTCTCCAACCAGAGTATTGCTATTTGACATAATGTTATATTTTTCTGTTTCCAATCTTAAGATAACATTACCAATCTACTCCACAATCGTGGCTCCTTCTGATTTGAGCTTCTCGATCCATTCTTTACCAATCTGGCAATAATGCCTATCTTCTTGGAGTTGATAGATGAGGGCCTAAACTTCAACAACAATAGGATTTTTAGTCACTGATACTCCAGAGATGGCTGCTAACGGAGTGACTAGCTATCTAATGAATTTGTTTAATTCTTCTATCTTAGCCTTCATCTTAGTCCTAGACAACTTTAGACTCTCTAGCTGCCCTTCGATCACCTCATTGGTTGACTTCCATAAGCCAACTTTAGTATCATGCCTTGCTTCACCAAGATCCACAGAATGTAGAGTAAAATCTTTGGCTGTCATGTCCTCAATCCGCCCTCCCTTGTTGGGCTTGGCAATCTCCATTGTTTGGTGACCTATTTCTGGATCTTGCCCGAGTATGGACAAGGTCTTCTGCTTCTTAACTCTTGTCAATACAGATCCAAAATGGATAGCAAGAGATACGATATCTTTAATAGAAGTTCTCTCATCCTTCCTTTTTTTCTTTCTCTCCAGAGTATCCTTCAACCAGGAGTCAGTACCTATCATCTTGGAGGCTGTCCCAAGTGATTCTTTGCTGAACATCTTCCTCTTAGCTGGGGTAACCATTACAACAACTAAAGAGAAATGATTCTTTGGATCTTGGGAGATGAGCTTAGAGGAACTCTAACCTTTATCCACTTCTAGATTCTTCTTTACTGCTTCATTCGACTTAGTAGACTCACTACTGCTGCTCTTTCCATCTACTACGTCTACTATTTGTATTGAAGACCCACTTGGTTGCAAAATTGTAGCACTTGTTGACGGAACAGGGCTATGATGAGAAGAGGGGATTGGAGTAGTGTGGGGAGAAGGAATTGGGGAAACATGAGGTGATGGAACTGGTGTGACATGAGGGGATGGAATTGAGGCAGCTGCGCTATCCTTTAGTTCCTCCATCTTCTTTTCCTCCACACCAGTCTGGGTTCCTATGACTGGGAGGGAACCATCATGACAGGTCTTAGCTATAGGGATATTCTTGTCTGGAGGTTGATCCCCTCCACCTGAAGGTTGAGTTGGCCCTTGAGTGGAAGCTATGGTCACACTTGGTGTAGCACTTTGAGATTAAGTAAGCATTGTAGCTTCTGGGGAAGCTTGAGTCGTTGCACCTTTACTCCGAATCCTCTTGGTTGTCCACTCAACTCATTTCCCTATTCTCTTGATGGTCCTAGCCATCATGATATCAAGATGAAAGTAAGGCTTATCCATGGAAAGACTCATTCTTTTCTTGTTTTAATCCACAAACCACATTTACTAACCTCTGCGAAAAGTCACCTTCACGGGTCGAAAACCCATCGAGGAGAAGGCAATGTTTGATTCTCTGCAAGCTTCATTTTTCTTTGTGTAAATCATGATAAGCCACAAACAAGTTCATCGTCGAAAATAATTTTTTGAAAATCATTATGAAACACAAGAATGTCCATCGAATTAGGTTCTAGGCTACCCACAAACTCACGACAACAAGAAAAACCCACCCGATTATGTAATGCGGGAGAAGGGAAAGGTGGAAAACTTGATGGAGAAACTTTTCACCTGAGTGGAAAGAACTAGACTTGGACATATCCAGACTAGACTAAGACACAAAATCTTTTCTACTTTGCAAAATGGGTACAAGATGAAAAGTGGGGCAATAAATACCTTCATCAATTTTACCATCAAACTTTTGAGTGAAATCATCTCTCTTGTTATAACATCTACTTCTAAAGACTTTGAAACAATTCACGCTAGGAGTATGACCATACTATAATCTATAGCATCTTACTAGTTCCCTTTTTGACTTCTACTCGGTTTAATGTATAGATTGCAATGCTTATAATTTCTCTCTAAAAGTTTTTTGCAACATTCTCTTGCGACACCATTTTCTTGCAGCATCAACAATTGTTCTACTCCCACTTTCTATTGTACCATTCTATTGAGAAGTCCTTGGAGTTGACATTTGTCTCTTGATTCCATTCTTGTCACAATAATCAATAAATTCCTAAGAAGTGTACTCACCACCTTTGTTAGACCTTAAGCATTTTAGGTCCTTTCCACTTTCCTTTTCAACTAAAGCTATAAAGGTTTTGAACTTATTAAGAGCTTCGATATTTTCTCTCAAGAAAGTAAGCCACGTCATTCTAGGATAGTCATCATAAAAAAATATGAAATACTTATCATCGTAATGACCTTTAGTTCTTATTGGCTCACAAAGACCTGTATGCATCAAATCGTAAATGTTCTCAGATGAAAAATATTTTCTACTGAAAGTAATATGTGTCAACTTACCAAATTGGCAATCTCTGCACATAACATTGTCTAGTTTAACTAAAGCATGCAATCCTCTGACTATATTAGTCTTGTTTCTTAATGAAATTGTCAAAGTTCACATGGAAACACCTTCTATGCCATAAACAACTATCCTCAATCTTTACAACCAAAAATCTATTAACAATAGTCCTTAAGTGCAATAAGTTACCTCTTGTTTGTCTCAATCAAATTTTACAAGCTTCCTAGAATGTTTTGCATAACTACTTCAAAATCAAAACACTATCCTTTTTCATTTTGTTGACCAACACTAAGAAAATTATACTCGAGATCTTCAACAAAATAGACATCATCAACATTAATATTTCCATTTAAAGAAATAAATCCTTTACCTTTGACCATATAGGGAGTATTGTTTCCAAATCTCACAACACCATCACCAAACTCTTCAAGCTTGATAAGCATGCTTCTATCACGAGTTGTGTGATGTAAACAACCACTTTCATCACCCATTCCTAACTAAGTTCTACATGAGAGACAAGAACTTTCTCACATCAGTAGTGTCTTCATTGTAAAAAAAACAACTTCATCATCATGGTTATCATAAGATTCATCTTCTTCAACTTCTTCCTCATCAACTGCAACATAACATTGTTTCTTTCTTTTGTCCTTTAATCTCTTTTTTTTTTTTTTTTGATTTGTATTAGAGTCATGACATCTTGCAACAATATGACCAATATTCTTACATGAGAAATAAACTAATGATAATTTACTCTTATATCTATTGGTACCTCTAGATAATCTCTTAGCAAGTAAAGCTTCAAACTCATCCTGTTTACTTTCTTCATCAAAGATTGACTCAAGATCACAAAGAATATACTGAGTAACAATTTCCTTACCTTTACTTCTTGGATTCAGTGATAAAGAGTCTCTAAAAATAGCTTTAACCTTAGGGATACTATTGTTATAATTATTCATTTCAAAAGCAGTAAGCTTATTGATTAGCCTATCAATATAGAGCTTTTCCAAAGTTTTCAGCTCATGAATTATAGAAAATCTAATTGTAAAAACATGCAATGAGATTCTCAACATTTTACTTACCACAACTACCTACTCCACTAATATTTTGGATTACAATAGCTACCTCTTTGAATCTGTGACCACATTGAGCAACATTTTCAGCTTCTACCATCTTTATGTCATCATACTTTCCTTTCAAACTTTTAACTCTAAGCTTTTGAACATGAACATCTCCACCATAGAATAACCGAAGTTAATTTCTAACATCATGAGCATTATTAAATCCAAAAAATCAACAAAGTCAACATTAAACAAAACACTTATGATTGGATTCAATGTTTGTGTGCTTTTTGTCTCCACTTTCAACTCATCTGCACTTAGAGGAGCATTTGGTTTTATATACTTGGTTTTCACATGTGTCCAATCTTGTGGTCCCATTCCTCTAATGTAGAGCTCCATCATATCACACCAAACTAAGAATTTCTCCTTCAAGAATTTATGACCTTCCTTGATCAACATCATGATCTTTTCCTCAAGATTTTAGGTTTTGTACAAAGAGGACCATATCCCTGATACCAATTTTTAATATATTCAAGATTCTATATAACTGAGATGGTGGGGGGAGTCGTGAATCAATAATCACCACCTTCAAATTGAAATTAAAATTGTCAAACTAATTAACCAAAACCAAAATTATTATCTATTCATTCATCAATTGTTCTATGTTAACTTGGGAAACTTAATCATAAAGAAACTCATAAGAGCATCCAACAAGTAACACAACAACAAAAATATTTTATCGTGGAAACCCTTGGTTAGAGGGAAAAACCATGACAATAATTTATACCCACAAATATTTTGCACTCTTTTAAAATGTGCCTCATCAAGAGCTTAGGCCATTTAGGAGCTTATAATAATATCCAACTAAGAACATACCTTGTCAGGAGTCACTTGATCAAAAAATATATCTCTAGTCTTATTAGGAGCTTTACCCTATTAGGAATAAACTTATGAAAGGATTTTCTAACTCAAATTAATGAGCCACTCACTTAAAATAATTAACTTCATATCCCACTAATGATCCCACTCACCCTGTTAAAAGTGATCTTGTTAGAGACGTTTAACTGTCAACTCGTTAGGATTAACCAAGTAGAATGATCTAGATATGTCAATTCATAATTTTGTGAAAGAATCCTTTTTAAATTAATAAGGTTTCCACAATCCATTTGATCTATGCAAAGAAATGTTCTTGGTTTTTTGATTGTGTGATTTTTTAACATCAACATTTTGGATCACACTTCGAGATCCATAATTAGGATGAAAGAGCATGCAGGAGATATAAAATGTAAGGTGCAACTTGGCCTTCCAATAGATATAACATAGGATTAGGAGAGGAAGGTGTATGAAAAATGAGGAGGAATATAAAGGTCAAATCAAAGATGCAAGAGATGACTCAAGAGAAGAAAAGAGTTTGAAAACAATTTAACTCTAATAATAAAATAATAATACCATAGTAATAACACCATCCACAATAATAATAATAGAAAAAATAAAAATAAAAAGAAGAAATATTTTGATATTATTATTGTTAGTGCTATTAGTTGGTTTTTTTAGTCCTTTTAGTCCTTTTTGTTTTTTTGTTTAGTTTGCATTTTAGGTTTGATTTACCTTTAAAAAAGTTTATTTTTATTTTTATTTTATTATTGTTGTGGTTGTCACAACAACTACATTAATAATAACAATAGTAATAATAACAAAACCTTTATTCTAATTATTTTAATTATTGCTATCATTATTATTAATATTATATTATTATTCAATCTACAAATCATAGCTTTTTCTTCAATAAGCGGAAAACCATTAGGTTGTTTAGTGTAGACTTCTTCCTCAAGTTTTCTGTTAAAAATGCCAATCTTAATATCCATTTGATATACCTTGAAGTTTTTGTTAGATGCATATGCTAAGAACATTCTTACTGCTTCCAATCTACAAATATGGTCAAAGTTTCTTCAAAATCAATTCATTCCTATTGCGAGTATCCTTTGTAAACCAATCTTTCGTTGTTTCTTACTACTTCACCTTGTTCACTCATCTTTTTCATGAATACCCATTTTGTGCCAATAACATTTTTATCTTTAGGTCTGGGGACCAATTCCCAAGTCTTATTATTTTATATTTGATCAAGGTCTTATCTCATAGCCTTTATTTAATATCCATCTTTGGATACCTCATTTTCTATCTTAGGTTCAACCTGTGAGATCAAACATATTTCTTCATTTACCTTGTTCCTCGTCATTACTTGTTTGTTTGTGCTACTAGATTTGTTCCATAGGATGATTTCTCACAACATATTTTGATATACTCTATTATAGTGACCTTTGTTCTTGTCTAGCTCTTGTTCAGATTCATTTCTAGGTTCCTCAATCTATACCTACAAATCATTATCTATCTCATAGAATAGTTCTTGTTCTACATTTTGATTATTAGACTTTTGACTTGTGCTTGTTTCATTATCAAAATCATAATCAAGTGTTCTCTCTTGTATGCTGAATTTCTCATCAACTATTACATTACATTCTTAACTAGTGCTCTAAATATCTGATTATAATATTTGTATGGTTTTCTCTTCAAGGAATAACCAAGAGATGTACCTTCATCACTTCTAGGATCAAACTTTCCTATATCATCTTCTCTTTTGATGCAATATTTTCTTCCAAATGTTCTAAAGTATTTCATAGTATGTGTATGGCCAAACTAAAGTTCATAGGATATACCTAGTCTAATTTGAACTTTGTTATTAGTGTATAATGTTGTAGTAATTTCTTCTCTCCAATAGATATGTGCTACATTTCCTTCAAGGATCATTTCTCTAGATGCTACACTTACTGACTTGTTCCTTCTTTCTTGTATTCCATTCTATTGTGATTTTAGGAGCTAAAAGTTATATTTTCATTCCATTGTCTTAACAAAAATTATTGAACTAACTTGATTTAGACTTTCTCCTTTATCAAATCTTTAAAATTTAATTTTCAATGCTGATTCATTCTCAACTTTAGCCTTGAATATATTGAACTTCTCAAATGCTTCAGATTTATCTCTAAGAAATGCTACCCACATCATTCTTGTAAAGTCATCAATGAAAATAATGAAATAGCTTTCACCATAGAATGCTCTTGTTATTGGAGGACTACACAAGGTATATGAAAATATCCAATTGCTTACATGTAGTGATATTTTTCTTGGAAATGAGTTATTCTTCAGTTTAGCCATCACACATTCCTTTCATACCATGTTATAAGGTTTTGTGATCTTTGGAAAATCTCTTACTACATTACTACTACTTATCTTCACAATGCTAGACAAGTTTATATGAAAAAATGTCTTGTACTACAACCAACTGTCATCATAGTTAGCAACCAAACAACTTATTTCAGTAGGACTCAATTGAAATACATTACCTCTCATTTTGATTAAGTAAAAGTAAGTTTTGAAAGGACCCAAAACCTTGTACAAAGAGACAAGAAAGATATAACAATGAGGATCATAAAACAATCGTCAAAAACCACCTGACAAGCTAGAGGGACACAACCAAGTTCTTCACAAGAGGTAAAACATCCCAAGAAACCACAAACCATCAAGATTTACATTTAGGTCCAACCTTTTTAGAATGTAAAGACATATCAAATGAAAGTTTGGAGGATTTTCCTTTTTTTCCTTTAATTGATGTCCAACCATCCTCCACCTTTCCAGCAGCCTTTTTCCAATCCCCACTAACTCCCAAAACCCTCGCTGCAAGAGAAGCACCAGAAAAAGAGTTCTGGATAGAGTAAAAAATATAAAAAGGGACAACATCAATTTTCTAACTCAAATCTGCCAAAGGGACAAAAATCGAATCAATAGAGTCAACAACATGAGAAGTGTCAACAACAACATTTTGAGTCAAAACCATCAAAGGGACAATATTCAAATCACTAGAGACAACAAAAAAATCCTTAGCCAAAGAGAGATTAACATGAGAGGAGCTATCCAACCCATCTACCTTCATGGATACTTTATGAACCGTATAGTGATCATCTGAAACCCCCAACCACCAAGAAAGTGATTTATTCGATCAAACCATGTCAGAGGAGCATAAATTAGTGAGATGGCCGGTCATATGACATTTCCTACATTTGAAGGGAATACCATCGTAATCAAGAAGTTGAAACCAAGAACCATTTGGCCCAACCAACTTTATCTTTTCAGGAAGCCCCTTGGAGACATCTATCACCACAAGGATGTGGGCATACGTCCTCCTATAGATATTGGAGGAAGTTGAATCAACCATCAAGAAATCCCCAAGGGCATCCCTCACAGCCTCCAAGATAAAATCCAACCAAAAGTGAAGGGGAAGATTTGATAGCCATACCCAAAGGGGAATCTTATTAAAGGATTCAATATTCAGATTAAAAGCCAGATACCAAGGCTTAGCCATTAGTGGGAACCTTTCCTCCTAAGAGAAGCCACGACCCAAGATGGAATTTCTATCATCAACATTAGAAAATTTCACAATAAAAAAACCCCTTTCCACAGGGTAAATCTAAACTAAATTTGAAATGATTGGTTCCCAAAATTTGGAGATTCAAGCATGCAAATCTAAAAGAGAGGGCCAAAAACCCCTATACCTAAAAATAACAGCAATGGAAGAGTAATCTTTCACATATGTAGAACTATCATCAACAATACTTAAATCTAGATGAAGCACAATCAAATTACTTACAGAAATAGGCACAATCGAATGACTAACAACAACTAGATGGAGCCCCTTCTTTAGAATAGGAGCACCAATACACGCCTCAAAAGCAACCACATTTGCATAGGAAATAATAGATCTCCCCACAGTAACCCTAGAAACATCAAGAGAATTGATATAATCCACAACATAAGCAGCTGGAGCAATAGGAGCATAATTCCTAACAACAACCAGAGGATGAAGGGCAGGAGAGACAACCTGATGAGCCCTAATGAAAGTAATGAGGAGAGAAGTAGGCATAGGAGTCAGAGCCTTCACATGAGCAGGAGCCTTCATTTTGAAAATCTAGATTTCAAATACATTACCTCTAGTTCTTGTACATGTTCCAATTAATTTACCATTCTTGTCCTTGATTATACATATTTTCTTAGTGAATTGCAAAAGATATCCCTTGCAAACAAGCTTCCCAACACTCAAAAGGTTATATTTCAATCCATCAACAAATTAGACATCCTTGGTGTTAGTTTTACCATCAAGTATGATAGATCCATTTTCCTTAATAGAACATAAAGCATTTTTTCCAACTCTAACTACTCCACCATCATAGCTATTAAATTCATCAAAATTTTCTCTATCACCTGTCATAAGATGTGAACATCCACTATCTAAAACCCAATCTGAGTTTTTATTTTCTACATGAGATACAGGTGCTTTCTCTTCTTTAATAATACTTTCTTCCTTTATAGAAATAGGTCTTATTTCATCTTCATCATCACTGTCTAGAGAGTTTATCTTTTTGAAATCAAACTATTCATCATTAACATAAAAGCAATCCTTTGAAATTTTTGACTTGTAAGACTTTCTACATATCACTTTCTTCTATCTCTTAGGAAATTGATATGGAAAGTGATCAAATTCTTTACAACACCAACAAGAAAAATCTTTCTTACCTTTAAGTTTTCTCCTTGCTATCAATGAAAGAGCTTCAACAATCTTCCTTTATTCTTCACATATATCTGCCCATTCTTTAGCATAATCGCCACTAGTACTTGCACTTTTGGTTAGTACTCTTTTATCCTTTTGCACACTAGTTCTAAAAGAAGTCTCATATCTAGGTAAATTGTGTTTCCATTTAGATTCAAATACTTATAATTATGTAATCAGGGTTTTTGTATTAAAATTTTGCATGAATGGTATAACTTCTTCAATAGCTAACACTTTACTTTCATAAGGAGTTAAAGATCTCAAAATATTGTAAGATACCTTCTCTTCACTTATAGTTCCTCTATAGCCTTTGATGCTTGAGATAGTCTCAATGATCCTTTAAGAAAATGCTCTAATTAATTCTATTAGAATATATAGTCCACCAATATAATTGAGGGAGAGGGGGGGGGGGGGGGGGGGGTGGGTGGGGTGGTGAACCAACTATCCAACTATTATCATAATCATAAACCATAACAAGATACTCATGCAAAAACCCTTGATTAGAGGGAAAACCCTGGTGGGGATGGTGCCCACAAGATGATTTACTAATATAAATATTCCTTGTTAGAGGATGGACTCTGTTAGGAGTCTATAACAACATTCAATACATATCAGTCTCTGTTAGGAGACTTTGAATCCTTGTTAGGAGATTCCAACCCTATTAAGAGTTGTGCCAATGCTATTAGAAGTTGTAGAAGGCAGATGGACCCATTGTCCAAACAACTTCAAGGGCAAGACCAACGAACCCACTATCCAAATGATCTATGTATTATTCCTTGCTAAATAATAGAATTGAACTGTACTGCTTCGTACTTTGTCTCTGTCCTATCAACTAGGCCTTTGCTCCTTCTGATCTTAATACCAAATCACAAATTTTGCATTCAGTTCACCAAACACTTTGCTCCTTTTTGCACTTCGATTATTACTTCACATTCAATACATTGATCACACACAGTTACAAACAAGGAAATCATCTGTCCTTTATACGGTATCTACAAAATAATTCCTTGAGTCGACCTTGAGGATTTGCCAATTAGTTATAATAAGATAATTAATTATTTCATAATAACAATAGCACTATCGGCTCACAATCTATACAACTTATCACTCGTACGATACTAGAGCTTGTACATTCACTGACATCACCATCAAACTATCTCCTATTACTGACTAACTGGACATCTCTATATTATATCTCTGTTAGAAGATGTAATACAATCACTAGAAACTGCTTCTCTGGTACTTTGTCTCTATATTGCTCACTGTAAATTAGGCATATATTTCACATTTCTTCAACTTACTTTACGTGCATTTAACCTCATCATCAGGATACAATGTGGAACATGTCCTTACCCGCACATCATATTGCAATCAAAACTCTATTCGTATGACCTTGATCTCTAACAACTACTCTATCAGTCTTCACAAAATTACTGCTATGTTGACATCAATGATAAAAAAAAGTCATGAATGCAACATGTCAATATTGCCACATGCTCACCAATTCTTAGGATACTCCCCCAAAGGAATACCATCAACATTCATGCTAACAATTTCCCTCTTTGGCATTGATGGCAACATAGATGAAAAACATCTAGGTTCCAAGAATACCAAACAATGCTCTACTGCTGTTGCTGTTTGTTCTCATATTTTCAAATCCTCTTCATCAATCAAATCTAAAATCCTCTAGAACACTACTCTGTTTAGCATCTTCTAGATCAGAAAAATGAGTTTTTCACTAGGCAACTTCTTAGCTTCTCCCCCATTCATAAAAAATCTTCATGTTTCATATCTCCCCCATAGAGATATTCCTTTTCTATTACATGAATCTTTCTAAATCTCCCTAATAAATAACTCTCCCCCATACATACTTAGGAGATGTGTTTCATGCATTTTCTCCCCCATTAACATCAATGACATAGGCTTCATTATGTCAATTTACTACTTCAAGTCTTCAATCAGCTCAAGTGTCCAAAGATATTGTTCAATACCAAATACCAAGAGTCCTCAATGACTCTGCTCATCATAGATACTCCCCCATACATGAAGCATTAACATTCAGTCCAATCAAACAATAGTGCTTTGTACCACTGGATTGATGCAATCTTTGCATCATTTACTCAAAAGTAGGCAAGGGCATAACTCCAAGCATACCTCTCAAGTACTGAAATGTATCTTTAGGTAAGGGATTTGTAAAGATGTTTGCAATATGATCTTTAATACTCATACTCCAATCTGATCTCCTTTTTTGCTACCTTTTCTCTCAAAATATGATACTGAATAGATATATGCTTAGTCTTAGAATGCAATACATCATTCTTAGACATACTTACTATACATGTGTTATCACAGTATATGATAACATGTTCTAAAATTTTTATCCTAATATCCTTTAGCATCTGCTTCATCCACATCACTTGATTACAATTATTTGTTGCTGCTACATACTCTGCCTCAGCTGTACTCTATGAAATACAATCTTGTTTTTTGCTCAACCAAGAAAATAATCTTCCTCTAAGAAAGAATGTTCCACCACTAGTGCTCTTTCTATCATCCATACTACCCGCCCAATCTGCATCAATATAAGAACATAGAGTGAAATCACTTGATTTTTCATACCATATTCCATAATTAGATGTTCCCTTCAAATATTTGAATGTCCTTTTTATTGCTGCATAATGATAATTCTCAAGATCAGCTTGAACTCTATCTACAATCCCAACTACATTTTCTATATCTAGTCTAGTGTGAGTCAGATATTGGAAACCTCTAATGATGGATCTGTACTTCTTTTTCTCAACTGTAGGTGTCTCATCTTTGCTAGATAAGTTGTGACCAATTACCATTGGTGTACCAACATGCTTACAATTTTCCAATCCAAATCTATTCAACAAGTCTTTTAGATACTTAGCTCGTGAAATAAAAATACCATCACTGTTCTATACAATCTGCAAACCTAGGACAAACTTCTTTTCTCCTATCATGCTCATTTCAAACTCATTCTTCATTTCTTCAGCAAACTTATCACTTGCTTCATCATTACTTCCAAATATTATGTCATCAAAAAATATTACTATTATCAACAATCCATTCTCTATTTCTTTCAAATACAAGCTAGTATTTGTCATACCTTTAGAAAATCCAAGCTTTGCCAAATAATTGTTCAACCTTGCATACTAGATTCGAGGTGCTTTCTTCAGACCATATAGAGCTTTCTTCAATCTGCATACCATATCATTTTCTTCTACTAGAAGGAAACCTTCAGGCTGCTTAATGTGTACCTCTTCTTCAAGTTCTCCATTCAGGAAGGCTGATTTGTCATCCATTTGATACACTTTGAATTTCTTATTTGCTGCATAAGCTAGGAACATTCTTACTTCTTCCATTCCGGCTACAAGGGTATATGTCTCCTCATAGTCTATTCCTTCTCTCTGTGAACATCCTTTGTACACAAGTTTGTGGCCTAGTTTTTCACAACTTCACCTTGTTCATTCATCTTGTTTCTGAATACCCATTTGGTTCTAATAACATTCTTGTCTTTAGGTCTTGGAACTAATTCCCATGTTTCATTCTTCACAATGTTATTTAATTCTTCCTTTATTGCTTGAATCCAATGATCATCTTTACATGCTTCATCTATAATCTTAGGTTCAACTTGAGAAATCACACATATTTCTTCATTAACTCTGTTTCTTGTCATCACTCCATTGTCTTTGCTTCCAATTAGTTGCTATGGAGGGTGATTCTTTGTCAGATTCTTGTTAGAGGTAGGAGTCACTAACTCAACTCTTACTTCGTCTCTTGGTTCATATCTTTGTTCAACAATTTGCACATCATTTTGCAGATCATTGTTAGTCTCACATAATTCTTCTACATTCTATCTAACAATTCAAGTATTATCTTCTTCTTCATCAAAATTGTAATCGATCATTGTTAGTCTCAAAGAAAAGTTCTACATTTAAAAAAAAAAAAATTCCAATATTAATCTTGTTCTTCTTCTTGAGTCATCCTTAAGGTTTTCCCAATTAATTATAATAAGATAATTAATTATTTCATAATAACAATAACATTGACATGGCTCGTAGTTGTATATGAGCAATGTTAGTATGCTAATAGAAACCAAATTTAAATAAAGCTTCTACAAACTAGACAAAATTCATAAACTTCAAGATAGACTAAGATGAGCTCTCAATTGAGAATATGAGCCATTAATGGACTCTCTCAATAAGAAGCTCTATTGTTGAGTGGCTTTGTCTAAATAGATAGGATGTATGCTCAAGCTTATGCTTCAAAAATGGCTTCAAATGGAGTTGGAATTTGGGTGTGAGTGTATGGTTTTGATGTAAAATGGCTTCTTAAAATGGCATTATGACTTTACTTCATGGATTGTGTTGTTTTGCAAAGGGGAAGGATCCAATTTATAGGCAAGAGGCTTGAGGGATTGAGGGCTAAGATGCAAGGATGGGAACAAGCTCATGGAGGGCTCAGATTGCATGAGAGGAGAGCACATGGATTGTGCTTCCTTACCGCCAATCAGGGAGTGACACATGTCACAGGGTGAGAGGATGGAGGAAAGGGGAAGGATGAGTCAAAAAAAGAGGCTCAAGGGATAAAATCTTCATAAAGACCCTCATAATGGCTTGTAAGAGCAATAAAAGGGCTTGAAAGAGTCATTTATGGCGTAGTGGGCTTCATAAAGTTTTATGGTTGGGATATTTTGAAGGAGATGAGAGGAATTTCGACTTGGGCTTGATTAGGAAGGTTTTAAGCTTGCTTAGGCTTGTGAAAATTATTAGAGGATGGATTAGGATGGTTTAGGATTAGCTTAGGGATAGGCAAGTGGATGACATTTAATGAGGGTGGGTGAAGGAGGAGATATTTGTTAACTTTGGCTTGGGTTAGTAAGTCTTAACCCATGTTTAGAGAATGTGACAAGGTTAGGAGGGGATTAGGATTAGGTTTAAAGACATCTTCTAGAAGAGTCTAGACTTTGGATGAGGATAAAGACTTTCTAGAATAGTCTAGAATTTCCTAGGATGAGGATGAAGACTTTCTAGAAGAGTCTAGAACTTCTTAGGATGAGGATAAATTAGATTTTTAGGAAATAAATAAAGTTTTATTTATTTCAAGGGTTTGGGTTGAGGAGATATTTATTAAAACTTTTTTAATAAACACGAGGATTAATATTTAATCTTAATTAAATATTTTGAGTTGGGATTAGGGGTAGGAAATGATGGGATTAGCCTTTAATCAAAATTAAAGAAGGATTAGAAGATTTTGGAAGAGTTTAGTGGTCTTAAGGAAATTGGCCAAGTTTTGGACAAAAAATATATATTTTATTTATTTTGGGTTTTTTGGTCAATTTATTAATTAAATAATTAATAAATAAGGAAATAATGTTTAAATAAGATTTAAACATTTTTGGGAGGGATTCCTTCATTAAATATTTTTAATTAAGATAAAGGGATTTAATGGCATAAAAATAAATAAATAAATAAAATAAATAATTAATTAATAAATGATGATGTCATCAGGAATTTTTCAGAAAATAAAAATACTTTATTTTCTAAAGGTTTTTAGGTGTCTACAGTAGTCTATACAACTTATCACACGTGCGACACTAGGGCTTGTGCATTCATTGATGTCACCATCAGATTGTCTTCTATCATTGACTAACTATGCATCTCCAGATTATATCTATGTTATAAGATATAATGCAGTCACTAGAAACTCCTTCTCAAGTACTGTGTATCTATACTACTCACTGTAAATCAGGCATATCTTCCATACTTCTTTGACTTACTTTATGTGCATTTAACCTTGTCACCAGGACACAATGTGAAACATGACCTTACCCATGCATCACCTGACAATCAAAACTCTATTCATACGAACTTGATCTCTACCAACCACTCTGCCAGTCTTCACAGAAATACTACTATGTTGACATCAATGAAAAACACAATCATGAATGCAACATGTCAATACTCCCACATGCTCACTAGTGCTTAAAGGTAAAAACACAGATATACGTGACTGTTTGGGGTATCTGGGAGGGTTATAGCCAAAATACTTTCGGTCGAAAGGGTTTCGGCCATAACCCCTTCGGCCGTACAGATGTGGTGCTTTCCTACACCTACATGGCCACTAGTGTTTTGGCCAGAACCCTTTCAGTCGAAAGTATTTCGGCCAAAACCATAGTGGTATTATAAAAAGCAAAAATACTTCTAGAGGGTCATTTGTATTATTACGGATTCTGGGAGTGGTTTAGAGTGTTTCGACCGTAATCGGTAAGTGGTTTTTTGTTTTGTTTTTTAGTTGTTACATGTTAGCATTAGTTAAATTAATTGTCCTTTAAGCATTTTAGTAATTAAATTAATTATATTTTAAGTTTTTTATTAATTAAATTAATTATATTTAAAGTGTTTTAGTAGTTGATTATTTAGACTAGTTAATTTTTTATATATAGTTAGATCAATATGTTAGATAAAGAACTATATAGCATTTTTTAATTAAATATCTATTTAATCATAAATGTAGGTTTTACATCAAACATAGAAAATTCAAATGAGACCTAGATAACTAAAGTAATTACATTTGAGAAAACATTAGCATAGCACAAACCTATATAGATAACTAACATGTAACTTGAAACATTAGGTAGAACTAAACTATAATAAGTTCTAGTTGTTCAAACTTGAAAATTTAAAATTTAACCAATTTCAAACTTGAAAACTTGTTAAGATCTCAAGATAGCTAAAAATTAGTTACATTTTAGAAAACATTAACATAGTAAACCTATGTACTATTTAATAACATCTGCATATTTTTTATTCACATACATGAGCTAGATACATCAAGTTTCAATATATAAATTTAACATGTGTGTTAAATTAAAATAATCTATATTTTTTAGTTAGCTTCAACTTTGTACATACATGTTTTAAATTAAATTTAACTTTCGGTTTTATATGTACTTACATATATCTTAACTCTGCATATATAGATAGAGATCTTCTATGCATATATCATTATGGCATCTAGTAGTGTACCTACATCCTCAAGGGAGGCTAGTGTTTAGGGCGGGGGTCATAGTGCCAAGTTAGGCACAACACGTAGACCGATATCATCCTCTAAGGAGAGACAACATTTATTTAGAGATTCAGTTGCTAGGTTATCTTGTGCTATAGAATATCTAGATTCTACACTTTTGGCTTCTACCACTCTCCCTAATAGGGAGAAGATTATTTCTATGATAGATGAGTTATGCCATATGATTGAGACGATAGAGACGTACAACCCATTTGATGATATTAGTATTGATAATTTTTACTCTTCCCTTTCTCATAGTGTCACTGCACTATGAAGTTTACACAGATTGATGGAGAGGTGTCCATTGCTATGGTGAAGAGTATGTTTCCCTTTTATATAGATAGGCCTAGGGTTAGAGGTTATTTAGCTATGAAGTGTATGGATCAGCATGTTGCACCATTTATATATCCTCGATAGTTAGCTACAGATCACAGGTGGCCACAGAAGGATGAATTTCCTCTTTATATCTGCAAATAATTATTTGTAGAATTTCATTTACATCATAATGTCGATTATATAGATTTTCTAGGTCATGCTGGATAGGGCCTCAGTAGATTGTTAGAGAGATTTAGACCTATCGACACCCCTGCGCCCATTAATAAATGGGCAATGATGGGTCCAAACCTTTTGGTCATGCTGAGAGCTCCATAGACGGTTGCTATGGTTATGATAGTTACTAATGATATAGTTAGGACTCAGATATATTCTAGCATTTCCACAGTTGCTACATAGTTATAGGAGATGTCTTCAGATCGATGTGGCAGATATATGTTACGATCTCATGGTACCATTTCGACAGCTTCATCCTCTAGTACAGGAGTTGATGATGTGTATGAGATAGCAGATATACCGTCTCCACTAGAGGTTTTTTCTATATTAGATGTGGATGTATTACATTGTATGGCATCCTATTTAGCATTTTATCTTCTTGGTTCATATCAGGCTTTATCGATAGTCATGGAGATTCCTCTTCGTGATATTGGTGGACACATCAACCATATTCTCTCACACACAATAGGATCAGAACCCTCATAGAGATAAGAGGATATCCTTGCACATTCTACAACACTTGCTCCTATAGAGGGCCCTACAAAACCTATCCCCACACCTACTCAGGATCCTGTAGCACCTGCTCCTACACAGGGCCCTACAACACCCCCCCCCCCTACAACACCCTCCCATACTCAGGCCTCCATAGTACGATAGGGTCTATTTACCACTATGATTTCAAATGAGATGGTTGACTTGGACTAGGCTACTCTATCACTACATGATTTAGATATCAGTTAAATTGGCAGAGAATTACATGATGCTATGATAAATATATATTTATATGTTTAAATTTATTTGTTACTATAATTTACACAAGTATACTTATTTAGCATACTTGAGCTTATACATGTACTTTAAAGAGACATACATATATTCAATTGATTCAATTTAACTTGTGTACATACACATTTGTTCTATAGGGTTGTAGTGATAGTATGTTGCATTTTGGAGGTCTTCAGACTCCAATAGATCTTGCACGACATGAGTCACGAGTATGTTATGTATTTTTTAATATATATTTGATAGATATATATGTACATATATGATATAATACATGCATGTATACATATAATTTTATAATTAAATTACAAAATTATTTCATTTGACACAAGATTCAGACCTAGATCATAGAGCCTTTTGGGGTCATGGATTAGGAGGGGGATGTGGTTGATCTTATTTTACATGTCTATTTCATTGATGTTGGGACATTTTATCTATGTACATGTCATTTCAGATACTTTGATATGGAGACATGTTATTTCAGATACATGTGTTATTTTAGACACTTTTATATGGATACATGTTATTTCAGATACATGTGTTATTTTAGATATTTTTATATGGATACATGTTATTTTAGATACATGTGTTATTTCAGATACTTTTATATGGATACATGTTATTTCAGATACATGTATTATTTCATATACTTTTATATGGATACATGTTATTTCAGATACATGTTTTATTTCATATACTTTTATATGGATACATGTTATTTTAGATACATTTGATACATGGTATTTTAGAGACATTTGATGTGGTATTTTGGAGACATTTTATATGGTATTTTGGATACATTTTACATGGGTGTACATTATTTCATAGATGTGTTATTTTGTAGATATACATATTATGTTCATGTTGAATCTATGTATGTTTTCAGTATTCATATTTTTATTTCATAGATCATGTGTTATTTTGTACATGTGTTATGTTGACATTTAATCAATAAATTTAATACATATTTAAGAACATAAAGAGTACTAGTAAAGAATACATGATGTGAACTACAACATTTAATCACTAAATTTAATACATATAAGAAAATAAAGAATACATACGAACATAAAGATTGTAATATGTTCTATAGAATCAATTTTAAGAGTGCATTTAATTAGTAAATAGGTTGTCCTAATAGGATGTCTTAAGGGGTTGTTTTAAGGGGAGGGCCTAAGGGGAAGTCTTAAGGGGAGGTCATAAGGGGAACTCCTAGAATGGGATGTCTTAAGGGGTTTCCTTAAGGGGAAGTCTTAAGGGGAGGTCCTAATGGGATGTATACACACACACACACACATGAAACCATACACAAAATATAAATAACAATGCATGTTCATCACTAAATTTAATACGTATAAGAACACAAAGAATACATACAAACATAAAGAATGTAATAGTGCTATAGAATCAATTTTAAGAGTGCATTTAATTACTAAAGGGGTTGTCCTAATAGGATGTCTTAAGGGGTTGTCTTAAGGGAAGGTCCTAAGGGGAAGTCTTAAGGGGAGGTCGTAAGGGGAACTCCTAGAAGGGGAGGTCTTATGGGGAGGTCCTAAGGGGAAGTCCTAATGGGATGTATGTATAGATATACACATGAAACCATACACAAAATATAAATAACAATACACATTCATCACTAAATTTAATACATATAAGAACACAAAGAATACATGCACGAACATAAAGAATGTAATACATGCTATAGAATCAATTTTAAGAGTGCATTTACACAAAATATAAATAACAATACATGAATGTTCATAATTTGTACCATATATCGAATATCCATGATCAAATGTATATAAATTTATAAAATATATATCCAAAATGATGTGTATGTAGTAAATATGAAAGTATGAGAGCTGTATATAGAAAATAAGTACAAATAGCTTTGAACTAGAGCTCCACAAACATTGTTAGGATCCTCTCTACTTTTAATTATCTCTAGAATATTTTCATGTTCTTCAATAGGCAGTTTCCACTTTTTATTTCCATGACATCTCTTCTTGGTATTGCGTCGAATTGCAACTTTGTCGCTACAACATGGTTAATGTACTGTAAAACCTTTTCTCCATGCATGTATTCAATAAATTCAATACCACTGTCCGTTATCCTATTTTGTTGATAATATGTTCCTTCAACAACAATTGATCCAATTGGATATGACTATCCATCAACATCTATAGTTCCTTCTAGCAACTTTTGTTTTGCTTTTATGCATCTTAGAAGATAATAGTCTACATTTTCTACATTATCTGCTAAGGCTCAGACAACAAAAATATCTCCTGCAATGTACATAAAAATAGACATGTTTCTAAAGTGAAAAATTTAATGAACATACATGTGTGTCATATATATCTACATGTGCCACAAACTTGCCATAACTAAATTAGAAACACACTCATAATCAACTGAATATATAGGATCATGAATGTCAATGTCAATGTCAGCATCTTCAAAAGGAGGCTTTCTGACTATGTCCTTCAAATCCCAATGTGAAACATATCCACTTGCAATATTTTCACATACACTCATTGGATTGTCCTTCATATAGTCATCACAAAAACATGATTTCTCTCGTAATTTAATCACTGGGGGTTTGTGGTGCCTTGCAGTCACCACTTGATGTAAACTTCTAATACCAGAAATCGTTTGACAATTGTAAGGATTAGATCAATCTATATCTATTACAAATACAGATAATTTTATTAGAAACTTGAATTAGAAGAATATGTACACACATACATGTATTATATCAAATAAATAAATAAATTTAATACTTACCTTTCACTTCCCAAAAATAATGCTTATTGTATTCAGTATCTCGAGTAGCAAAATGATCTTTGCACTATTCAATAATTTCTTGCACGCTATTTATCCTATTACCTTTAGTAACATGCATGTATATATAATTTAAAATACATTAAATCTATGTATATATATATCTAGATCTCTAAAGAGAATCTATACATGTATATATGTTATAAGTAGATCAAGAACACACTAAATGTATGTACATATGTACCTACAAGTTCATGTTGTCAAAGTGCACGCTTTATACATGCTCCTGCTCCATTCTGCTCCCCTTTTCCATTTCCACTTTCAAAGAAGTTTCACAAAAACCTAACATTTCTTCTTGCATGTTGCATGACTAACCAATTAAATGCTTTTGCAAATTTAAATTGTCTTGTGAGTTCATGAAATAAGATTAAAAAATAATTATATAAATCAAATTGAAATACGTGTACAAATAAATATAAGTTTTACATTTAAAGTTAAATAAAAATGTACATGTATACATACACTAACCTGCACAACCATCGGACTAGATCCATTGCTCTGAAACATTTATTCCACAATTTCTAAGATCTTCAGAGAACATTGCAAAACAATGAGCAACATAGCTCCTATCATGAACTCTGTCATCACTAATATAGAAATGAACCTCCTTGATGATAATGCGTTCATTTTCCTCCAAAATTTCTATCTCATCCACCTTAAATTGTGCATGTCTGTAAGTCACTTGCACAAATATTGCAACTTGTTCAGAATAAAAATATTGCCCTTGAAGCTCTATTTGAGGTGAAAATGTATAGTTCTTAGAAAAATCTACAATTGAAAGGATACAACCAGGTGGAAAACAATTTTTTGAATCATGAAATTGTTTAGCTTGCCATCGGACACCGTGAAAATGTTGGATATGTGGATATATCAATGGACAAAACTTGTTCATAAACTCATCATACCGCAATTCACGCTCCTTCAATACAATTTTTTTGGATTCAGCTCCTGTCTTATTTTGGTATGTCTCATATTCATATCTCATCCATGAAACCAGTGTCAATTCATCAATATTCTCATTTTGTAGTGGAAATTTAGATAAATCTCCACAATCTGGAAGTTGATTTATGATGAATTGTACTTTGAACTCATCTGAATCTTCTAATTTTTCACATAATATAGACTTCAGAAATTGTGATGTACTACTAGGGATGACCAAATTTGGATCAAGTGCTGTCATAACTTTTCTATATGATTGCAAGTGTAGACCAAATTCAACATGGTTTCGACAACAACAAGTTTCAAGTATCTTATTTATGCATACAAAGGAAGAACACAGACTCTCAAACATTCTCTGACATGTTTTCACATTTGGAAATTCTTGCTTGAATGTTTGAAATAATTCACTTTGTGTTATATCTATAAAATGTTTTGGATGTTCAATTTTAGCCCCTGTCTCTTGATCTTTAATTTGTATAGTAGCACGTCTATTGGAAGAAACATGAGATGACGCGGTCCAAAATTCAATAACCTGTCTTTTTACATCTTCAAAAATTTTGTCTTTTCGAGGAACTTTGCAAATATTCTCCTAGTTATTCTCAATGTTTTCATCTAGCATATTTCTCCTCCTAATGTATCTTTGAATAGTTCTTCTAGATATATGTAGTAAATTAGAAATTGTAGGTACTTGTTTTCTATGTGTCAACTTTCTACTAGATATAACAATCATCAATGCTCTACATGCAGTGCTCAAATCGCCTCCTTGAGTTATGTTGTCAATTTTGTTATAAGCAGTTTGCAAATTTTCAACTATTGTTTTAGTAACATTATGCATATGGTTTTTCTTGTTATCAACACCCAACAACTCCAAAACATGCCTCATATCTTTTCTCCTAAATAGCTTGACAAATAATTGTGCCTTTCCAAATATACTTTTTTTTTTGAAATATTTATCCCACATGTTTTGGCAATGCTTTTTAATAGTGTTCTCTTTTACCATTTCTGTAGATGGAATTTGACTAAAAAGTAGGTCCTCATTGAAATCCATCAAATTTCCTACACCTAATAATATGTTTCTATCATTAGAACTACCAATTTGTTCATCTTCATGAATCTCATCCTCTTCATGAATCTCATCTTCTTCATTAACTTCAATAGGTTGGTTTTGATTACATTTTGTAAGACCTTTCATTTTGTCATCTCTTATTCTATCATATTTCCTTGATCTAGCCTTTTTATTACCCATTCAATACTTTGACCTATAGGAAAATATTTTAATTTAAATTCCATTAGAAATATATTTCAATACTTCAATATAGGTGAAAAAAATATCTTATTGACGATGCTTTATAATTGTCGTTAAACTCCCGAAAACAATTAATAAACATGACTTCAAAATTTTTTTTTTTTTGAAAATGCTCCTTTAAATTTCACAATTCACTGTGCATAATTTAAATTATAAACTAAAATTAAAATCAAATTATTTTATATATGAAACCACTAATGTAACTGCTAGCTATTTTTTGGGCTGACAGGTGTTACGACTGAAAGGGTTTCGGCCATAACTGCCTATGTGGCATCCTAGGTGGCAGCCACACAAGAAAAAGATTTAATTTCTAATTTTTTTTCACTTTGAATACTAATTTCTCCATCCAAATTGAAGTTTTTTCAAAAGCTAAAAATACCCTTTTGTAGATCTTGGAGTCAAGATTATGGTCATATAAATTTTGTAGTATTTTGATTATTTAAAATATGTTATATTTACAAAATATTACAAGTAGGTCTTTTAAGATTCAACAAGATGTCTATTCAAAAAAAGAAAAAAAATAGTAAATCATGTTCAAAAAATAAAAACTTTGTGTACCTCTAGAGGAGAAAGTCATCCTCAAGAATATGTAATTTGTTTTAAAAAATATGTAGATTTGATAGAAAAAGTTTGGCAGGAAAAACAAACTGTCAATTTCTAATAAGTTCGACTTTGAACACTTATAACTTGAAACATATAAGTCCAAAACCAATTGTTTTTTTCTCTCCACTAGGTATACATGTCAACTATAACATAGTTCAAAATTAGACTAAAATATGATCATTTGCATATAGTTGTTTGGTGGGAACGAAACTCTATATTTTCAGCATTTAATTTAATTTTTTTAAATAGACTTTAAAAATTAAAAAATGATTAAATTTTTAAATTTTTACTCAATTAAAAAATAAAAAATTACAGGAATAAACTTCATCCAATTTTACACATTTCATTAGTTTACATCATCTTCAAATTCTAAACACAAATGTCTCTTTTCTGTCATTAAAGTTGAACAATTTAAGTTCTGATATCCTTTTCCTTTATAGAAGGGTGACACAGGTTTGTGCTTTTAGCCTTAAGATACTTCCCCAAAGGAATACCATCACTAGGGATAGGATTGAGGATTAGGGCCCAGTAAACACACTAGAGCTAACTCTAAGAAGACAAAGGTGGTGAAAGACAAAGAAATCAAAGAGTTGAAGGCCTCTGCAGTGAACATGAATATCCTTGCTAAGTAGGCCACTAATATACTGAAAACCCTATAGTTGTCTAGGCACTGTCTTTTTGCTGGCTTTTTCCTATTTTTTCCTATCTGTTGTTTTAAGGCTTCTGTCTTAGTTTGTGTTGTAGTTTCAGTACTGATGCACAATTCCTTATGGGCTTTTTCAGTTGTTTCTATCTAATACTTTGTATAAGGTTTCAGGTCCTTTAAAACCTCTTTTTTACTTAATCGAAATATTTATGCTAATAGATTCATCCTCATGCATCTTTGCATTCTCAAGCATAGTTTTCCAATTTTGTAATCTAGAATTCTTTGCATGCACATCTTCTTCATAAAGTACTTCTAGCCTTGTCCAAATGTCCTAAGTGAGATGTTGACCTTTTACCTTAACAAATTATGATTCTAGAAGTGTAGAGATCAATGATTCTCTAGCATACATATTGTACATGAATAATTCCATTTTCTCAAGTGAGAAAGAATGTATATTTTTTCTTCCTTGACTATCTTCCCATCCTTCATGATCATCCAATAGTCAATTCTTGTGAATAACAAAAGAGTCTTCATTTTTTCCTTCCAACTATCATAATTCTCTCTATGAAACTTCAGACTTTCTTTCTTGAATGTCATGGACCTCCTTAAGTTTTGAAACTGCTTGATCAAGGACCTAATGCTCTAATACCAATGGTGTGAATCAGTTTTATATTCTTAATAAAAATTAAACTTAACTTATCAAATCCAACTTCAGTAACCAATAATATGAACAATTTCAAGAGATAGAGCATACATAATTGCAAAATAATTTGTTAACTAGGGAAACTCTTGATCAAAGAGAAAACCCTAGTGGGGATGGAACCCACAATATGATGTACTAATCGTGAGTGCTAATTATGGGCCTCTAAATCCACACATAGTTCAACATGATCTTTACATGTCAAAAACATCCCGAAATGAACATGGAATTGTCCATTCGGCATGCCTAAACAAAGTGATATGTTGCCTTCTAATTAGACGAGGTTTTGCTATCTAGTCTCAGGATTGAGAGATCAACAACCAGACCAAACTATTACAAAGGATTTGAAAGAATGCAAATGCAATCTAATCTATGTTTTTGATGTTTTTCAAATGCAAAGTTATAAAGATTAATCTAAATAAAATTGAAATTAATCTAAGAACAATGGAAAGTAATAACTAGATGAATACATTTTAGTCTAAATGATAAGCATATAAAAGCAAGAGAAAATTTGAATGCAAGGCACTTGTGTAATAAAATTAGCATTAATTCGATAGTTTTCATATGCATCCTCTAAAACGAGAGATTGAAGGCTTCTTTTATAGAATCTTGGTATTTGATCAATGGTCAAGATCGAACTACATGTATGGTCCTAATTGAAGATGAGATTGATTCCTCCATTTTTGGTGGAGTTGAATGTGAGGCAATAGGAGATAACAATGATCCATTCAAATATGTGCTCATAATTAGATTTTCTAATTAATTAAATAATTAGTTTCAACAATTATGAGGGCATATTTGAATTAATCAATATTATTAATTTCTTTTTCATGTGAGATAAAATAGGAAAGGATATTGATCCATTCAAACATGTGGTCATAATTAGATATTCTAATTAATTAAATGATTGGTTTCAATAATCATGACATATATTTAATTAAACCAAATTATTTTAATTCCTTCTTTATGTGTATTAGCTAAAGAGGTGGATATAATTTAATTAAAGTACTTAGGACTTATAATTAAATTAATTAAATTAAGAGGTTTAATTTAGCTAATTCAATTAATATTTAGGAATCAAGCAAAGTAAGTGATTAATGTAGATTAATGATTTTCTGCATTTGACACTTAGGTCAAGTACAAATTATCAAAATAAAAAATGCCTAGTACAATAGGACTTAAGTAATATTGATAAACCAAAATTGGTTCAGAATATCAATGTGCCAATTTAGGGGTATTACACTAATATAAAAGTGCATTGTAAGAGGATATGACCTTGTTAAGAACCAATTCTATACAATTAGTACATATAGTCCTTGTGAGAAGACTTTGAATTCCCACTAGAAGATTCTAACCCTGTTAGGAGCACAAAGAAGATAACGAAGTCCATTATTCAAATTACTTCAACACTATTACACAAAACAAATATTAGGATAACATATCCAAGTAGTGAACTAACCAATACAACAACCTCTTTACGAATATAATTCCTTTGAACTTCTCAAATCAATATCAACATAGTCCTTTGCACTACTCTAATAAAATTTGCATCCCCAACATCCAAACATCAATTACACAATCACAAAAATAATAGTACAACCAAGGAAACAAAATTTCCTTTATACCTTGTCCTAACAACTAATTGAGTTGACCTTTTGAGCTTCCCTAATGTACAATGTATTACATAGGACCTTAATAATATATTACAATAGAACTCCACACACTACAATACATGTTGCAACTTCCAAAATAAGTCCCACTACAAGAGTTGGTTGCTAGTGAACATATTATATGTTACACGTCAATGACCTTCCCATAATAATCTTTAGCATTTGCTAACATGATATAGCATCATGAGCATGTCTTCAACCATGATCTAAGATCTCTCATCTTCATCCCATATCACTTATTAGATACAACTAAAAATGCCAACAACTTGTTTCCTGCACATTGGCCTGCTATCAGTCTTCACTAAATCAACTGTAACTTCAATCCAATCCTTCATATTAACATGTATAAACACAATCCTACAAAATTAATAACATAAACACTTAATCCATATGAAAGTGTAAGACACTTTAACTAAATGGCGAGTCAAAGTGGATGCGGTGTGAAGGGATTGAGTGGGAAAGTGAATTTGAATTCTACGAAATCTGCGCTAGGACTGCAATCACAGTCAGCTGGTGATTCCTCTATTTTAGGTGCTGCTAAGGATGGAGGTATGTTGGAGGATCCAGGAGGAGGTGGGATTTTGGAGGACTTAGGAGGAGGGCCCAAAATCATTGATCTTGTTTGGAGTATGACCTACAGGCAAATCAAGCTTTCCATCGGTTAAAGATACGTCAGCTAAGGATAAAGGTAAGTTTTCCATTGAAATCCATGACCAGATCATTGATAAAAACATTGCGAGCATGGATTCAACTTTGGTTGGGAGGTTTATTAGGGCTAGACCCAACATTGATGATGTAAGGAGTTTTGTGCGCAAGAAATGGAGCTTGAAAGGTCAAGTTGATGTCTCTACGATGGCTAAAGGGTGTCTCTCTTTTTGTTTTTCCTGTAATGAGGATAAATGGGACATCCTTTGCAGTAGTCCTTGGGTGATGGGGAAGCATACTATGGTTCTCCAGAAATGGTCCCCTAATCTTTATGCTATGGATGACTCTTCTATTCAAGCCCCAGTTTGGATTCGATTACCAGGACTCCCCCTTGAGTTTTGGGTGGAAGATGTTTTTCAGGGCATAGCCAATACCTTTGGTGAGCTCCTTTCCTTAGATCCAGTGATGATGTCTTGAAAAAGGATGAACTATGCTAGATTCTGTGTTGGAGTTACTCAAGGAGTGGATATGCCTGAATCTATCTCGTTAAAATCCAAACTAGGTATATGGGATCAATGCATTGAATTTGAATCGTTCCCCTTTGTTTGCTTTCACTGTAAGAAAGCTGGGCATTGGGCTAGAAAATGTCCCTCTTTAAGAGAGAAGCCCAAAAAGAAAAATAAAGTGTAGCAGTGAAAGGTTATGAATAGGGATGCTGGTTCTTTGAGGGTGATGAGGTTATTCTAGATGGGGCCATTTCCTCAAAGGAACATCATAAGGATGTTGTGGTTGCTAAGACAAATGGAGAGGCAATAGGTGGCAGGGGCATGCAATTGGAACCTCCCCTTCAGAAGCAACAAGCCTATATTCCATCAAAAGTTTCGGAGAGAGGCTTGGAGATTAATGCTTAGAACATGATAGAGATATCCAATATAGATGGCTTGAAGAAGACCCCTGTTGATAAGGATGGTATTCGTAAGGACAGGGAGACAGGTCTTTCTAGGCAGGTTCCATCGGAGTCAATGAAGAGTACTTGGATATCAATGCTCAGGACATGTTGGATAATTCTAAAAGAGACAGTCTAAAGAAGACCCTAGGTGATAAGGATGTTATTCCTAAAGATGGTATGGCTCTTGTGGGAGAGGGGATCCAATTGGTGTCTGTTTCGCCTTCAGGTCCTGTTGTCAAGGAATCTTTAAAGAAAGGAAACTTTGTCAGAGGAGAAGTTGAGGACTTGCTTTCTGTTTCTCAAGATGAGGAAGCTCAGTGGGAAGATGAGGCCTCTGCTGCTGAATGGATTCCAGTTGACGTAAAAACCAAAGGCAGAAATAAGGGCAAGAAAAATGAAGGGGAGAAGGAACCTTCTAAGAATACGAAGAAAGGTCCCAATCCAAAGGGGGAGATCTTATAGAGTAGTTCAAAAGGTCCCTCTTCTAAGTCTCCTAGGGCTACTCTTAAGAATGGGGATGTTGGGTCTTCCCTTTCTCCGGTTGGTAGACCCTCTAACTAACATAAGAGAACAACTGAGACCATCAGGAACATTGCTGATGGTAGTTAGAGAACCATCCTGGAAGCAAAAATTTCCATAAATTATGAAGATAATTTCGTGGAATATTCGAGGGTTAAACAACCCTCATAAACAGGATATATTGAAGAATATGATCAAATATAATAGGCCAGATATTTTGGTTATTCAAGAAACTAAGATGCTTAAAGATAAGGTGGAATGTCTCTCAATTTTTAATAGTGGAAAGATTATTGGAAATGATTTGGAGGGAGCCTCAGGTGGTATGACTATTTTTTGGTCTAATAGATGGATTCAAGTGGAGATTATCTCCCAAAACTCTAATTTTATGAATAATAGATTCAAAAATTCTAAAGATGCCTTTAGTTGGGTCCTCACCAATGTCTATGCTCCTAATTCTAAATGGGGTAGGAAGGCATTATGGACTAAAATCTCTAATCAGAGGATGTTTTTCGTTGATGATAATTGGATTGTTATTGGGGACTTCAATACTCTGCTAAAAGAAAATGAAAGATAGGGGGGGAGCCAAACTAATCCAGATAATAGAATTGATTTAATGGAGTTTATTGATCAACATCTCCTTCATGATATTGATTTACATGGGATTGACTATACCTGGACTAACCGAAGGTTGGGTAAGGATCTAATACAAGTTAGGTTGGATCGTGCTCTCATTAGCAATGACTAGCTCCTAAAGTATAAATGTAACCTAAGTGCTCAAGTGAGGGTGGGACCAGATCATTACCCTATTTTTCTGGTTGCTAAAAAGATCAATTTTCATAAGAACTTCTCATTTAGGTTTGAGAAAATGTGGACTCTCCATCCAGACTTGGAGTCTCTTATTAAGGAGTGGCGGGATATTCAAGTTGAAGGCACAACAATGTTTAAAGTGTCTGCTAAACTGAAGAATGTTAAGAAAATGATTAAGCTATGGAACAAAAATACTTTTGGTAATATCTTTGAGAATAAAAAAAAGATCTTGGAGGAACTTAAGGACATTCAAGATAGGATTTAGAATGAGGGTTATGAGACTTTTTCTAGGGAAGAGGAAAGTGGTAAATTGGTTGAACTGCATGATATCATCTCAAAAGAAGAAACATTTTGGAGGTAGTGCTCTAGAAAGGTCTTTTTAAAGGAAGGTGATTGTAATACAAAGTACTTTCATGTGACAACTCTCAAGCATAGGATGGCCAATAGGATTTGTAGACTCAATACGGATGAGGGACCTACTGATAATGAAGAGATCATCAAAAGGGAGGCAATGGATTTCTTTAAAACCTTGTTACAAGAATCCGACCTGGATCTGGAGAAGCAGGATTTGTTTCTAGATTGCATCCCTTCTTGTGTCTCTGAGGATTAGAACATGTTTCTCACATCTATTGCTTTGTCTAATGAGATTTATAAGGCTATTTTTTCCTTTGAAGGAGACAAAGCCCCTGGTCCTGATGGATTCCCGCTCTTGTTCTTCCACAAGTATGGGCATATTATTGGGGTGGATATCTATAATGGAGTGAAGGAATTTTTTGGATCCAGGAACATCCTTAAAGAGCTGGATGGTACCTTCCTTGCTCTTATTCCTAAAAAGTTGGAAGTTGATAGCATGGACTTGTTCAAGCCCATTAGTCTGTGTAACTCATTTTATAAGATAAAATTTCTAAGGTTCTTACTTTGAGGATTTTGTCACTTCTTCCTAACATTATTTCTAGACAACAAAATGGGTTTGTTCCTGGTAGACAGATTGTGGATTCCATTATTACAATGCATGAAAATATTCATTCTCTCTTGGTGTTTAAGAAGGAATATTTTTTTCTTAAGCTTAACCTTTCTAAAGCTTATGACAGAGTGGATTGGCACTTTCTTCTCCGTGTTCTGAAGTCTTTTAGTTTTAATAAGAGATTTCAGGATCTAATCTTTATGCTGGTGTTGTCAGCATCTTTCTCGGTGCTTGTGAATGGTTCCCCCTCATTTTTCAAGGCTTCTAGGGTCCTCAGACAAGGTGAACCTATTTCTCCTATTCTCTTTATCATTTTGGTTGAATGTTTGGGAAGATTTTTTGATTGTATGGTTCTTAAAGGGGATTTTGTGGGCCTCAATTCTTCCTCTTCGGCTCTAGTGTGTTCTCATCAACAATTTGTTGATGATTCTATTGTAATGGGAGAAGCTTCAATGAAGAATGGTAGGAGTATTAAGAAGGCTTTGGTGGAATATGGTAATGCTACTAGTCAAATTATTAATTGGAATAAAAGTCTAATTTATTTTATGAATGTCAGTGTGGAGAGGTAAATGAAGATAAAAAAGATTATTGTTTTCGAGATAGGCTCTTTGCCCGATTCTTATCTGGGATTACCTCTGGGATTATCGCCTCCTAGCAGTTTCTGGAACTCTTTGATTGACAAAATCCATTTGAAACTTGCAAGATGGAAAGGTTCCTTGCATAGTTAGGTAGGTAAGGTTGTTGTTCTTAAATCTATTTTGTAAAGTGTCTCGCTTTATGCTTTGTCTTTTTAAAATTCCTAGAAAATATGCTCTTGCTATTAAAAAGATCCAAAAAAAATTCTTGTGGATGGGCATGGAGAATAAAAAATGACTCCCTCTCATTGCTTGGGAAAATGTTTGTATGCCTTATAAGAAGGGAGGACTCGGTTTACGAAGGGTTACTTCTATGAATTATTTTTTAATGGCAAAACTGTTATGGAGATGGCACAAAGAGGATGGGGAATGAAAGTATATTTGGAATGATAAATACAACTTTGATAACTTTGAATTTTACCATTTCCTTAATAGTAATGTGGATCAAGGGGGATCTATGATCTGGAAATATTCTCATAAACTTAAAGATATTATTAGAAAAGGGATTAAATGGAAGGTTGATAATGGCAGGAGAGTTCATTTTTGGGAAGATGTTTAGATTTTGGATCACCCCCTATGTGATGACCTAAGATGGAACAGGTATATAGAGCTTTGTAAGATCCAGATTGGAACTCTTGTGGCCGACTATTAGAAAGAGAATGAATGGATGGACCTCTATAGAGTGGACCCCAATTTGGTTGAACTAAGGAAGTGCCTGAATGTGTTCTTCTTAAACCAAAATGAGGATGAGCTGATTTGGAGAAATGATCCTAGCAATGTTTTCTCAGTTGCCTTAGCCTATGCTAATTCCTTTGATGATTTTGAAGAATTGTGTTGGGCTAAAGCTTGGATGAAGGGGTTGACACCCAAAGTCAATATTTTCTTTTGGATCCTTTTGCAGAATAAAGTTCTCACTCTGGATAATCTTAAAAGAAGAGGGATTATTATTATTAATAGATGTGTTCTCTACAAGAATGGTAGGGAATTAGTTGATCACATCACATTGCATTGTCCTTTTTCTAAGAAGATTTGGGAAAAAATATTCTGTTTATTGAATGTTGATTGGGTGTTCCCTTCCACTATTCAGCTATTCTTTACTAGTTGGAAGGCTCCTTCAAAGAACACTTTGATTAGTAAATTGTGGGACTTCATTTTTCCATATGTTGGATGGGGTATTTGGAAGGAGTGTAACGACAAAATCTTTAGAGATGTGGAATCTAGCCTGACTCAGGTCTTTCATAAGATAAAGACTATTTTGATAGAGAATATTAACACTATGGGATTTGAACAACAATTGTGTAATGAATGGGAAACCAATGTTCTTCTAATTGGAATTTGAAAGGCAGGACTATGGATGATCAGAGACCTAATCCTAGAGAACATGCTAGATGGGACTATCCTCCCGACAATTGGTTTAAAATAAAATTTGATGGGGCCTCGAAATGAAACTTGGGTAATGTAGGGTGTGGTATTGTGATTAGAAATTCCAACTGAGATAATATGGGAAGTTTGTCTATACCAATTGGAAATCAATCTAATCATGTTGTTGAAGCCTCTACTACTCTTCATGGTCTTATTTTTGCCCAAAAATTGAACTTGAATAATATTTCGTTAGAAGGGGATTCACTCAATATTATTAATTGTCTTAACAAAAAAACTATACCCTCTTGGACAATTAGTAATATAATTTATGAGGCAATTAAAATTATAAATTCCTTTGATAATTGTGTTGTTTCCCATAATTTTAGAGAGGCTAATGGGGATGCTGACTAGGAAACAAATGTGACATGTGGGAATGATCACACTATCATTTGGGAAATTCATGACCCCTTACCTCTGCAAGCTCGACAATTTTTTCATTATGATAAATAGAGGTCTCAGAAAAAAGATTTTTTAATAATGACAGTGTTAGTATAGGGGCATGATGTGGAGTTAAGAGGTCGTGAATTTTGTGCTTTAATTCCCAATTATTTGTGCCTAGCTTCACATGGATTCTAGGTCTTTTGGGCCATTGTTATCATTGTTCTATGTGAGATTTTTTTCATCTAGAGGTTGTAGACGAAGAAGCTTTGGATTTTTGATGTGAGGAAAATGGGAGGAAAGAGGAAACGAGTTGAACCAGTAAGTTGTATGGAGTGGATGAAGAAGTAGGAAGTTTGGGATATTCTGAGGAGGGGTAATTTTACCAGGTTCATGGAGAGGCTTAATGGCAATAACCCAACCATCACACAATAGTTCATTAAAACTTGGAAGGAGGGCTCAGTGATGGTGTGCAATCAACATATGGAGATTTTAGAGGAGGTGATCACTGACGCTATGGGATTGGAGCTTGAGGGTATCAATTTCTATAGGGAGTGGAAATTATCAGATAGAGCTACTGAAGAATTTGTTGAATTTGAGCTTGAGAAGAGCTGTTTGGTCAAAATTGGTAAGTCTTATATCAACCCGACTTCTGTCTCTCAACCTTGGCACTTCATTTTTTTTGTGATTATGGAGTATTTAACCTTGGATGGGAGATTTACGAAATGTCATGGATATCATTTTATGCTTGCCAAAAACTTTAGGCACAATGTCAAAATCAATTTCCCTACTATATGAAGCAGTCGCTTAGTGTTTCTATTCAAGCTATCTAGAAAGACCCGAATGGCGAACATGTCTTCCATGAGGGTCTCATGGTTCGTATTATGAATGTTCTAAAATCTAAGAGAATAGTGAGGAACAAAGGTCACATTAAGGATGCTAATTATGAAATAGAGGGGAGTGTTTAGGAGAAGGGTTATGACTTTGAAATCCAAGATGAAGCTAAAGGGGGTGAGGTGAATTTGAACAAGGGCATTGGGAGTAGGTCTAAGAAGAAGAAAAGAGTGGCTGGTCACTTTGATTCTGAGAAGGAGAGTGATCTTGTGGAGGATTTGGTGAGGGATTATAAGAAGAAAAGTGAGGTTAAGGGAAAGAGGATTAAGGAAAGTTCGGTGGTGAGGGCTTCTTCTCCCTCAGATGATGAAACCCTTACCCATAGATTGGAAAGGAAAATATATCCTTCAAGATGCCTGGAGAAGCAATTTGGGTATAAAGGTGAGTCGGGTGATGAGGGTTCTCAGGAATAGGGGATCCAACCAGATTATGATGAGAAGTATGATGGTACTCTAGGGTTTTTTAAAGGATTGCATGGAATCCTTGGAACTATTTTGAAATAAATTAGGGTTATGAAAAGTCAAATGCAGATGTTGGGTAGGGATATGCAAGCCTTAAGGAAGGAAGTTGGGCATGCCAGTCAAATTGCTCATGGTGAGCGCACTCTTGGATAACATATTGATAGATTAATGGAGGTGGTTAGGAGTGCTAAAGATGTAAAAAATTTAATGTAGAAGATCTCAAAATTGGAGGCTAAGAACAGAGCAATGGATAGAGATTTCAATGCTAACTAGGGCAAGGTCACGATGATGGAAGCAAAGATGAACAACCTAGAGAAATTGATCAAACAAATGGTTGAGAATGTGAGTACTTTGTTGAAGAAACTAGAAATGGATAAAGGTCAGGATTCCCCTTAGGTTTTTGACAACCAAGGCCCCGACAAAGACACTAGGGCTCACTCAAAGAAGATTGAAGACACAGGCAAGAAGGACAAGGTGAAGGCAGTGGCTGAAAACATGTAGATTCTGGCAGATCAGACATTGGACCTGATCAAGGCTACCTAGCTGGTTCTTTGATATCTCTTTTGTTGTCTTTTTGATGTCTTTGTGCTGACTTTTTGTTGTCTTTCAGCAGTTCTCTCTATGACCTCATCTTTGTTCTTTTTGGAGGTTTGTTTCATGTTGAATTTTATATGCTCTACCTGTTTCTTGAAATACTGGTTGTAAAAAGGTTTCAGGTCCTTTAAAACCTGCTTTTACTTAATCAGAACATGTATAAACACAAATGTAGCATATTAACATATCCATGAACATGAATCTAAGTCCAGATAGCTTAACTTGATGTATCCAAATCTCACTGATCAAATATGCAACTGCAATGTACAAAAACTCTATCAAACATGAACTCAAACACATATATGCTGACATCAATGACAAACTTGTCATGAGTGCAACACATAAGTATCTAATCCAAGTACCATCCATTTGAAAATCTCCCCTTAATCCTACAAGGCCCTTCCTAATTCCTTCCATAATTTCCCCTTCTTTCTTGCGTGCAAGTACAAATTTGTGAAGTTTCAAATTCATAATTATAGATCTAAAATTATAGTATTTGTCACAGTCTCAAGACCTCTATATTTATCCCTCTTAGGTTTAGGGCACAAAAAAGTGATCTATAATAGGAAAAGGTCACCCAAAAGTGACCTTTTTTTTGGCTCTTATATTTTACAACTAGAAGCTTAAACCTTTAGGTTTCTAGACCTCAATATGCTTCCAATTTCACTATAGTTTGGCAGGGTTTCTATGGATATGAAGTTTCTTTCTCTACGAATCCTCAAGGTGGGTACATTACTTCTCTCTATCAATTAATTTCATAAATTACATCCTTCTCTTTCATTTATGTCTCCTCTTAAAGAAAGGAAGAACCATCCAAAATATGGCATTCTAAAGATCATGAATTGGCATCCTATATTGTACTAATTGAGTTTCCCTTGTTACAAAGTTTTGGATCTTCCTACATGTAACTTATAATTTGGTTAGTGATATATCCTAGCATTACTCACCATTTTATATGATACACTAGTTATATTTGTAAGGTAGTGAGTCTTCCTTTGAGCACTAAGCTTTATCTAGTCTACTCGAATGCAACTACGTTCCCCATTATAAAAAGTTGTGCTTCTCTTTTAACATGGTATAGTTTATTATGATTTTTACGATTGCTTTAGTTTTTCCCCTAAAAGAGTTCCACACAAGAATCTCTGTCTTATGTACTAATGAGTTAGTGTGGATCTATGTTTACATGTGTAACATTATGATCAATTATTTATAGGTTTGATTTTGAAAGTTGATTAAAGTTACTAAAGCTACGTCGCAACTGATTCATCCCCCTCTCCCTCTCCCCAATTTGTGTGGTTCTACTACTTCTAGCAATCTATTCCTATATTGCAAATAATTATGATATTTTGCCTCCCCTTTTTAGATGTTGAAATCCCTTTCTTAATCCCTCCCCTTGAAAAATTACTCTAAAAAAACTTTGGACTATGCCCATTGAACCTATGAAAAATGGTTTATCTAGAGCCTTTTGTTGCAAAAATTGTCTATGCAAAAGCATGATGGGGATTTAAATATTTGTGCTAATTGTAGGTTACCTAAGACAATGTAATAAATTTTCTTTGATTGTTATAATTCCAAAGAACTTTGGAATTTTTTTGGCATCTTTGTCAACAAAAATATCATTGTATGATGGATATTATTGTGGGTTATGCATCAAAACTCAAGAAAGATACTTTTAGTTTATTAACTCTAGTGAAATTCTATGGTTACTTTAGACGTTTAGGAATAATAATTTTTTAGTGGTTAAGAATTCCTATTTGAGTCTCTTTGGAGGCTCATAATGTGTAACATTATGTGGTGGCAGGTCACAATTGCCATGAAGTTGTCTAGAGATAAGTTTGAATTTTTTTTGTAGGATGTTACTATAAGAGTATTCTCATGGGAAATATTGCACAGGTTCACATGGTTTAGAAATACTGAGGAAATGTCTTTGTTTAAAGTATGACTATCCAATTTTATGGATGAGTTGGCATAACACAAGCATAGGGAGGTAAGAGCTCAAGTGGACATTCATTCAGCTATAGTTACAAAGCCAATGGTTCTATTGCAATACCTCCACTTGTTCCAACTGCGGATACAATTGTGGTGGGAAACAAGTGGGAAAGGTTTTGAAATGGAGTGATGGACCTCTAGATTAGACTATGTGGTTTGAGGATACCATTGATGTCAATCAAATTGGCAACATTATGCACATATATTGTAGACTATTTACTAATTAATTAACTCTAAGATCATTTTGTACGTAATTGTTAATATTTATGTATAGAAGGCAACATTACTTTGTTGAAAACAATTATATACCATGGTATACTTTAGTTTGTAATATTTTGAACAACTTATTGTTAGTTTTGTATTGAGACTACACTCATTGTACATCATCATCAATACACACTTTATACTTCAGAAGGTAATTATTAGTTTTGTAAACAAAAATCTATAGCAACTAAATAACTTTCTCATGTTCTTATTAATAAAAAATTTAATTATTTCAACAAATATGATAAAAGTCCATAATATTTCCAATAATAAAAGAACTTGTATGAAAATGACTCTATTTACACTTATATAGAAAACAAATATGATTGTTTATCTGTCTGGCATATATATTTCTTAAAAGGGGTATGAGTCATTGATAGCAGTATAATTTTTATAAGAAATAAATTTGTTAGCCAACAAGAGCCAGTAGTTCCTATTACATCACCTCCACCTGTACCAAATTTGGAGACAATTGTGGTCCCCAATGATTGGGAAAAACTATTGAAATATAGTGACAAACCTCTAGGTTAGACTACGTAGTTTGAGGATACCAATGATGTCAACCAAATTGAGAGTATTGTAATGCCCCACCTAGAGATCCTTGGAATAGGGATAAATAAAAGACAATACATTTAAAAAAGAGGTCTTAAGCATGGATCCTAAAAACATCAACATGGAACTGATCACAAGATCACAATGGAAGACTTAAACAAACAACCCAAGTAACCAACGATCTCCAAGTGTCACTACTTACCAACACATTCATTAACCAAATATGAAAGTTAAACATACAATGGCATACTTTATATCCAAATTCTCAAGATCTAGGAAGGTGTGCAACCCAATAGGGTATCCAAGACTCCAAATCTCGTTTCTCAAAGGTGCACAAAAATGCTCCTTGCTTACCATGCGAAGAAGTAAAGCATGCCAGACTTGCGTAAGTAAACATACACTCACGCGAACAAGTATCACACCTTATGCTAGGGATTGCTCGACCGTGTAAGAGAATAATTGAACACGTGAGAGAATGCTTGACCGTGTGAGAGAAAACCTTAAGCATAGTGTTGATATTATCTTGCACAAGTAAATGTCAGGCCACACGAGAGTACACACACTTGCACGAGCATCTACCATGCCCTGCATGAGAGAGTGCTTTCCTCATGCGAGGAAACACATCTCTAGTGTGAAATCGACTGACAACATTGATAAAAAACATAAATGGAAGTACAGTAAGAATAAATCCTCCACACTGAGGAATACCAGATACACATAAGTTGAGTCTCAGAAATGTGAGAATATGGAATATAAATGACATGCTAATAAAGGAGAATCAAACATCTAACCATCTACTCCATAGCATCTAATGTAATCATACGAAAAAGAAACATTGTAGTGAACATACATGTGCATAAATAAACTATCTCAATAAACTAAAATAACATAAACCTCACGGGAAACATACTCTAGAAAGGCACAGAGAACCATGTGAACATCCAACTCTAGAACTGAACATGGAGGAAGGCCAACTCTAAATGTCGGTCCCTAACAATAATATAGGTAGCTACATCTCCCAACCACATGGAACTCGTAGGCCCACTCCCGTCATATTGATAGAGATAGTAATGCGACCACAAACACACCTAATATAGTCATCCATGGCTAACACTCATGCCAAGCAATGCAACAAATTGAAACCAAGATCATGCAACAATGCAACACAATAGGTCTTGGTCAGACACTCTAAGGGTCTACTATGTAGGGACTCTAGTGGAGAGTAGATTTCTTAGCATCACAGAGCCCAAGCTAAACATCATGTGGAAACTCTCCCTCAAGAGGCCATCACACTATGTCCTTGATAAACTTGTACAGACATTTACCCTTAGAAAACCCGTACATGCACATACCCTCGAATCAACTTGTACATGTATTCTCTTTATCATCTTATTTTTATTATCCATTATTTCATTTAGTTATTACTTATTATAAACTTCTTCATGTTTACCTTGTCCAGAACACGACCTGGGGTCACGTGAGAAGCCCCTCCACTTGTCTACTCTACATACCCATGCTCATCGCACAATGAGTGCTCGTAGACAATATAGTTTCCCAACCCAACTCTAATGAACATAGCTCAACCGAAAGCAACAGGGAGTTTGGTTCTCACAAGAATATTACAAGTGCATGCTTACGTGCTTGTGTGTGGGCACACCAACTACACGAAGATCATTAATTACAAGGGCTAGATGAGAAACAATATAATTACCAAGTATAAAATCACTCAATTGAGCACATAGCCGAGAGTATGTATTCAACATGAATCCCAAAGCAAGACGAATACATCTATGGTCAAATTGGATTCCTCTTGGATAATCTGAGTTTACGACCATCATCAATGCCAAGAAACACCCAAGAAAACTAGGTGGCACGTAAATCAAGGCAAAGTAAAAACACCCAAAATCTAACGTTGACAAAAATCAAAGAAATTATGACCCTTTTTACAACCAAATATAAAAACCCTAGATATCAAATAAAATTTGGGCTTGGAGTCCATATGCAAAAATGACCAACATAACGGTCTGAAACCCCCAAACCCCAATCTAAAAGGAAAATAAATGCTCGTAGCTATCCAATTGGTAGAGCCAACATATAGGAACAAAGGGGAACACTAGTTCTTTGCCTCCTAACAAACTAGTACCAAAAATAGACTCAGAAACAAAGCTGAGGCATAAAAATGGAAGAGCCCCACCTGATAGCCAAAAGGGCAAAAATGGAAATGCTTGTGATAAAATAATCGCTCCGCTAAAACTGCTGAAAGTTTTGGCAAGCCAAGGTCTCCTTGAGCTAGATCTAACAAGATTAATTTTACGTCGATCCCATGCTCATAGCTCCCACAATGAGTAAAACAATAATCCTCCTTAAGAGGGTTTTTGGGTTTTTGCTCTCAAATTCCAATTTAAAAGTGAGAAGTGAGAATTAACTCACTTTTTTGAATATATATTCACTTTAAAAGTGCAATATAAAATTACGAAAATATTTGGCTTACTAGATTAAACCCATGCTCCACCCATACAAAATTGGGCAATTCCAATTAAATGGAATTCAACTACAACAAAGCTACTGAATAACAAGATCAAATACCAAAATACCCTTAAAACATTAAATCACAATATTCCTTAATAATTTCTGCGACATCTGCGGACATCTAAATGCACAAACATAAATTGGTATAGTCACAAATGCAAATGAATCTGGATTTATTAAATCACCGGAGGGTTTAACTAACAATTAAACAAGATACGTCGCCCATACAAGGACAATATTTATTAGGTATAACCAACCAAATCACTAACTCCACGTGCCACTGTCAGGGGTATAAATCTTGCACACTAAACAACACGATCAAGTGCAATTGCATATAATAATATAGCTGAAGAGATAAATGCATTAAATCACGTAATTAACCATTTACTTAATTACATTAAAATAATCTATTTACATCACTCACTACATCATAAAACATCTTAAGGCAAAAATGAAGTAAATATAAGTAACATTTAATTATAGTATCTAGAATCCAATAAGTCCACCATATAATCATAAACATAGTATATGTTCGAATACAAAATAACCAGATATTATCATAAAGCATCATGTCACATCAATAAACATCATCATGCAGATATGATCAAACTGAACAACATAGTATCTATCATCTATAATATTGACAATCAAAATATAGTACCTGACCATCAAGTCATCTCGAATATCATCTAGCATGAGTATAAGAAATTTCTCTCGAATCAAAATATAACAAGGTACATAATGTGGACACGAGAGACATTGCATGCATTATGCACATATATTGTATACTATTTGCTATTTCGTTTTCCCTAAGATCATTTTGTATATAAGAATTGTTTTTGAATTAAAAGCAACCAAAACTAAGGGGCTGACCCATTAACAACCAAACTGGTCAACTACCAGTAGATAACCATCAATTAAAACTACCCCCTACCACTTAATAAAATAAAAAAAGGTTCAGATCCATAATTAAAAGAGTATTAGCAGGCCTAACATACATATTACCTGTGTAAAAACCATAAAATCTATAGTAATATATAAACAAAGGCATGACAGCCTTAAACCCCATCAAGTTCAAAGACAAGTAGATTAACAACATAAAAGCAGAAAAGAAAGAACCATTAAGGCTTCTTAGCCTCTTTCTTCCCCATGAGGATGTTAGCCCAATCTTCTGCAAGGAAGTCAAACAACTTTTTTGTGTCCTCCTTAGGCAGGTTCCCCTTCAAGTCCTTGAGTAGGTTTAGTGTGCTGGCAACAACATGTGTCACTTTAACAATGAACTTTGTCAATAGGCACATTCTCTCCTACAACGCATGAATTCTTTCCCAGACCTCACTGCCAGCCTTCTTCATGATCTCTACGTTAACCTCCTTCATGTCACCAGGAAAACCACCTGCTTGCATAGTAACTTCCTGCACAATTGGGGGGTTAGCATTATCCTTGGAAAAACCTTAACAGGGGAGGACATTGTTATGGGGGAGGGAGCTCTGTCTATACATATTGTTAACAATATGTATACAAGGCATTAGTTTGTTGAAAATAATTATATATTGTGGTATACTTCGGTTTATTATATTGTGTCAATTTTGTATTGAGACTATTATATTTAATAAGCATAAAATTATTCTTATACTCTAAAATAACCGCACTCTATTGCACATCACCATCAATACACACTTTATACTTTTTTAGAAGGTAATTATTAGTTTTGTAAACAAAAATCTTTATCAACTAAATAGCTTTCTCATTTTCTTATTAATTAAATATCAAATTATTTCTACAAATATTTAAAAAGTTAAAAAAAGATCCAATATAATACAAGAAGCTCATATGAAACCGGCTCTATTTACGCTTATATATAAAACTAAATTAGATTATGCATCACTATCAATATACACATTATATTTTAGAATTTATTTACCAATTTTAAGTTTCTACAAACTTTCAAATTTGAGACAAAAGTTTACCACAACAACATCAAAATTATTTCACCAATACTTCCAAGGTCACCTCAGATTGTGATTGAAAAGACATTTTCTTTTATGTTTCTCTTCAAATTCCCTAATTGGCATCAATATATGGAAACATATAACAGATTGACACTGCTTAGTCACAAATTAATGATTGATGGTACCACAGACAACTCTAAAAGCCAAACTTTGGCCATTTTCCTTGGAAAGAAAGTTGAGCTGATGATGAAGTTTGGAATTGAGTTATTAAACTCTTTCCAACATTAAATGATTTTCTTCAACTTTTGAAACAATTGTAAGTACCTCTTTTCATTAAAAAATTTAAAGCAAAATCATCAGCCCCAACAATTGCATAACCAAAGCATAACTTTTTTTTTTCAATTTATGGGCTTAAAAACTATCAAACCATGTTTATTATAATCTTCGTTAATGGCTTCTATGGCTGTGTTTACTTTGTGGATAAGACACCATTGCCATTATTTTTCTTTTCTTAAGAGACCAATCTTATTTTATCACAAAAGTTCTTGGGTTTGTGCATAATTCTAAGGTTTAGGCATCCCAAATTTCAATGCATATCACATGCAACTGGGAAAGCAATGCATTTTTGCAGAGTGTATGTAAAGTAAAATATTAATAAGCATCAGATTATGAGCGTATTGAATGTGATTACTGTCAAAGTCTGAGAAATGAGATTCTTTTTGTCTTGATTATAAGAAAAACAAATGGGAATCACATGTTGAGGCTTGTTTTTGAAGTCCGGACATGTTCTTTGCAAGATTCGTCCCTAGAAAGAGTTTTAATGCACATGGCAACTTGCAAAAGATGTGCCCAACTTCACCAGTTATATTCTATCATCACCGCCCCACCATATAAAATAATAATAAAATAGACAGGCATTGATAATCACGCTTAATTGTTTTTCCTACTTCCCAAAAGGCATATGGCCCAAATGTATGAATTCATGGCCAATTGGCAAAGAACAATTTCTTAATCACATGAAACGAGTCTTCATCAATTTAAATTTGGGTAGAGCCCATTGCAAGCTAAAAAGAAGGCGATAAAATTCACACCCACATATAAACAAATTTGGTGATGGGACTGTCTTACAATGAATAGTAGTGGTAATGTGCCACCACCATCCATTTTGAAAGGAGGGAGGGCCCTCCTAACTGTAAAGAGAGGATGGTAGGATAGTTCTGCTTTCTTTAGCTTCTATAACTAAGGATCTATAGTGGAGTTTTACATGTTGGATCTTATTAGGTTTGAACATTTATTTAAGTATGATGTTTTCAAAAGTGAATTTTTTTATAACAATTTGTATTATGATTTTTTTTTTATAGATTGTATTATGATATTATGATCTTGATTAATTGTGTAGTTTTTTATCAAATGTATTGGTCTATGTTTCATAAGTAGTGGTTCATAAGAACCATCTTTCATGAGATTGTATAGTTCAATTAATTGTGTAGTTTTCAAATCTATTGACATCTGTTTCATAAGTAGTTGTTCACAAGAGTCCTCCTTTTATGAGATTGAATGGTCCACTTAACACTAATTGCATCTAGGATGTTCACAAAGGGAAAACATTGGGTCTTCCTGAGAGGTTGCTCGTTCTAATAATAGTCTAACTAAAGCAAGAAGTATTTGACATTTCTAAGTGGTCACTTATCCCAATATTACTCCAACTCAAACAAGACATATTGAGCCTTCTCAAGAGGTCACCTATTTCGATACTACTCTGATTCAAGTATGCTTTAGTTAGAGTAGTATTTAGATGGGTAACCTCTTGGGAATGTCCACTGCTCACATAGATGCAGTGAGTACTTAGTGTAACATGCTAAAACACTTAGTCAAATAGTTGACATCAATGACAATAATCTAACTGATTTACCTGTCATCAAATCTTGTTCCAATCTTCATCAACAATCTCCTCATGACATTTCTTCGACGATTATGCCAACAAAGACAACCATGTCTCAAATCCTACGAGGGATGTTAGCACACTGCCAACACTCCTGGATTTCAGAACTTTCATTTTGCACAGTAGTATATTGTACTAGTTAGCACACTGCCAACACTCCTGGATTTTAGAACTTTCGTTTTGCACAGTAGTATATTGTAGTACTACAAAATAAGTTATCAACTCCTTCATTAAAATTATTAGATTTCTACAGTTTGTGATATTGAATTTATGCAATTTTTGGATTTAAAAGCTTACACTTTTTTACATTAGATGGCTTCCCATGAAGGGTGTCAATTATTAGATTTCCTACATATTTTTTTATATCAGATTTCTTCTCATCAAGGGCACTGTCAATTATTAGATTTCCATAGTCCCTGATGTTAGACACACATGATTTTTGTATTGAATTGTGTATAATTTGTCGCATTATCCCCCTCGCATGGTGTCAGTTATTAAATTTCCATAGTTCATGATGTTGAACATATGCAATTTTAGGATTAGGCTGTAGGTAAATAATTTCTTGCATCACATCCCCTCTCATATGAGGTGCCAGTTATTAGATTTCCAGTCCATGATGTTGAGTGTATATAATTCTGGATTCAATTGTGTATAATTTTTTGTGACATATCCCCTCCCATGAGGGTTCCAATTATTAGATTTCCCAAGTCCATAATTTTGAGCAAATGTAATTTCTAGATTCAGATATGTATAATTGTTTGCATCGAATTGCTTCTGATAAAGGGTGTCAATTATTAGATTTCTGCAGCCACTGATGTTGAAAGTATGTAATTTCTGGATTCAATTGTGTTTTTTACATCAGAACTCCTTCTATGAATTTTACTAGTTATTAAATTTCTACGGTCAATAATATTAACTCTACATAAAATCTAGATTCAACTGTATATGAATTTTTGATGAACCACATATTTCATTTGTGTACTAAATTTTTACAGCAGATCTCCCATGAAAGTTATTAGATTTTCAGGCAAGAGCCTATAATACAACACCAAATTGCGAGTCTCTTATTTGAGAGGTCTTCAATTTGATTCTGCTTGAATCAAATAAAAATAATCATAACTAATCACAACACAGAATAATAATTAATCTTGACTTCAGCCTTTAGATTTTCACAATCTACAATATTAACTGCAGATAAAATCTAAAATAACATAACTGTATATGAATCCTCCATTAGCCACAAAATATGTATTCTAGAAATTAGCTTTTACCAGTAAAGGTTTCTTCTTCCTCTGTTTTAGGTTCGTCCCCATGTGTATGCTTTTCTGCTCTTTTTATATTTCAGAAGTTGTCAATTGTCAGCATTTGTTTTGTTTCAGTAGTGGGCAAGTTGAATCCCAACAGCTTTAGATGTTGAGCTACTTTTTATAATGACTTTCAATTCATGGATTTAATTAATTTCCATTGTGGGAATCGAAAGCCAATGAGGAAGTAAGTGGAGTGAATGCGACTGGCACTCACAAAGAAGAGGGCAGTTTACGCCAAGTGTTTTGTGTATGACTCATGTCAGAAAGAGTCAATCTGAGTATGATATCTTTACTTCCATTGAATTGGTTGCGATGCAAGACAATTGTTTCTTGATAAATGTGTAAGGGTAGAATCCAAATACAGTGTTTTTGAATGTGAGTGGACAAACACAAATGCTTTTTAGGAAATCTTGGAAGTGTTCCCAAGGATGCTGCCAGAAGTTACCAACGGACCCTAAACACATATAATACCTTTACAGAACATGATACATATTTGCAGCTCTAGTTAGGTTTCTGCCATCTGGAAGAATAAGAAATCTTCATGTGGAATGTCTAAAGAATTTCATATTTTGCTCAATTGGATTAAAAAGTTGAGGTGCTTGGTTGTCAGCCATGTGAACTGAATAACCAAAATAGTTTCGGATTATGATAGATACATAATGAGATGACAGATCTCAAATATTGAGCTTTTTAATATAAGTTTCGAATGTTGAGTCTAGTTTTTGTCAAGGTTTTACAATTATTTGTGAGATTTCTTTCAAACAAATTGTACATCTATCTTATCACTCAGAAGAAGTTCAGTGACAAATTTGAGATCAGATGACAAATTTTTAGTTTTTTTAAGGTTAAGAAGATCGTATTGTTTGGTTTCTTGGTGTTTGACGATAGATCACAAAAACTGAAAACTTATATACTATCTAATGCAGAAATCAAGCAAATTGCAGCATATTATGTTTCTGTCAAGATTTTACAATTATTCAAAAGACCTTTTAAATCAATTGAACATATTTTTGTATCAGTAATTTGCGTCACTCTAAAATGCAGCAGAGAAGTTCAGGAATAGATTTAAAATTAGATGACTAATATTTCTGTCAAGATTTTACAAGCATTTAAAATATTGTTATTAAATCAATAAAATATATTTTTATATCCATATTTTGAACTATGTTCAAAATTCTACAATTTAGAAGAGGTTCAACAATGGTTTGTCTTCTTCAGAATTATACCTTTCTCTTAAGGGTTCGTTTGGTTCAAGGAATTTAAAAAACCCGGATTTCTACGAACCTTGGTTTAGCCAAATCAAGGTTTTGTATATCTTCATTCTAATTTTTGGGATTTGACTAAAACCGTTTGTTTCACTCGAAAGATGCTTGTGAAGAGAATTTTTTATGCATAAGCTTGGAGTTGAAGGCAAATTTCAAAAAGTAGTCCAATCTATTGTTTTTACAGTCCTTAAAAAACAAAACCAGGGTTTGATTTTCAATTCCTACTTTTTTTAGGAAGTTGGAAAACTTCCTGGTTTTGAAGCAAAATTGGAAATCCCGTATGCTAATTCCATTTTGCAAATTTTGAAACAAATGCACAAATTTTCAAATCCGGGTTTTGAAAAAGCCAATTCCTGTCATCTTCCAAGAACCCAACGGACCCTTAAAAAAACATAATTTGAAAGAATGTTATGTTAACCTAATTGACTAAAAACTAACTTGAAAAGATTCAAATTTCCCAAGAAATTATTGCACATGCTCCACACTAAACTACACCTTGTTATGCATATAAAAATTGAACTCATTTTCAAAGCACCTTTAGATTAATGAGGTAGACATTTTTTAGGACCTTATCTAACAAATAGACAATTCAAAATGTCAAGAATGCTAAAAAAGATGTATTAATAATTATATATGTTTTGTGTTTGTTAGGTAGTAGTGCATGCATATAAATGCTAGTAGATTTCCACAATTCATAAAGTTAAATTCTTCTTTCTGAAATTTGATTATTTATAAAAATGTTGATTCAACATTTCCAGTCATAACAGTGAACCATCTTTAGAACAAGAAAAAGTTAAAGAAAATAAAATATATATATAACCAAAAACATTTTATTATATTTTATGACAAATTTCTTTTGAAGAAGCTACAATGAAGGGCAAAACTATAGAAAGAACTATCCAATCTATAAGATGCACCAGTACATAAGATATGTCATATATAAATATAACATATCCATTGATACATCTTATGAACTGAGTAGCCCTTTCTCAAAATATTCACATATGTAATCTTAATTTTTATTATTACTCTAAAATGTACTCTGCTGACCACAAGCTTTTTAAAAAGAAGCCATACCAATGCATCTAGTAATTATTATATAAACCAGATTCCATGGCATTATGCAATTAATAATAACCTGAAATATTTACAGCAAGCATATACCCAGTTGTACATGAAGTACAAGAATCTGTGAAAGGCTCATAGCAAAATTGAGGTATATGCACTGAATATATATACCTGCTGCATACACAGTTTATTTTATGTTCCCATCCAAAATTTCAGTACAAGCTCTGCAAATGTTACACCGCCCTCCAAAATAGACGAATCCAAATCCTAACTATCCTACTCATGACAACACGGCAATCAAGCAAATCAGGCATTTAAAAAAAGCACAGTTCCAGTGGTTATAGAACCTGGCAAGACCCCTTTAATGGCAGATATCCAATGTGTATATACTAGGACTCCAGTCACGGCATGGGCAGATATTCAATGTGTGTACACTAGGACTCCAGCCATTACATGGACAGTATTCAGTATTATGACTGCAACCAGAACAATGGCAGATATTCAATGTCTATACAGTCCAGCCACAACATGGATAGATATTCAATATGTATATACTAGAACTCCAGCCAAGACATGGGCAGTATTCAGTACTAGGACTGCAACCAGAACATGAGCAGATATTCACTGTGTATACACTCGGGACTCCAGACCGGCATGGATAGCTATTCAATGTGTACATACTAGAACTCCAGCCCCGACATGGATACATACAGTGTGTACAGAGAGTTGGATTCCAGCTGATCGCAGAAGTAGACAGCTGCCTTTTCGGCGTAGATACACTTCTGACTCTACAAATTGCATAAGTAGAATTTACAGTGCGTACAGACCTTTTAACCCCACGAATGCATAGTTAGATACACACTGAATATACGTTTTTCTACTCTACTGGACATGTGTACTTACTCGGTTCTGCTACCCTGATGAAATCCTAAATTTCCATATCATCCCTTAAAAGAAAACAACCAGAACTGCTAAGATTTCTCGACAGAGAAACTATTCTGCATAACATAAACAAAATCACCAGATGATGCAGCAGCAGCAGCGAGGTTGGGCATTCCACCCGCAACATTGCAACGAGGTCGCCGGTTCGAATCTCCGGTCCAGCCGTTCGATCATTCCGCTAGATCACGGGCGGCGCGTTCGGAAATATGGGCGAGCGATTGGAGATTGCATCTGACAATGGTGTCAACAAAGAGGCGAGTATCGTCACGGCTGTTTCCAGGCGGCACATCGACCACGTACGATTCAATGACTAAGGTAACCGAAGCTGCAGCGGCTGGAGCAGGCGGTCTGTAATGGTGTAGCGTGGTGACAGACCTGTAGTAGTACAATTCGTTTTGAAATATGTTAGAATAACTTCTGAATTAGCTTTTGTAATTTTTTTTAACTCCTAACATTTCAAAATAATCGAAATGAAGAGCTTCGTACTCGTCAGAATGAACAATTTCAGAAGAAGAATGGAACATTTTCACATCATACTCCGCAATTCAGAAGAGAAATGAAAAGGTTTAAAAGAAATTGAACATTAACATTTCAAATATTATCGGAATGAAGAACTTCATACTCTATGATCGATTCATCACCCAAATTTCAGAAGAAGAATGAAACATTTCGAAACACGCTCAGAATGAAGAATTGAACATTAACATTTCAAGTATCATCGAAATGAAGAACTTCATACTCGTTAGAATAAAAATTTCAGAAGTAGAACAAAAGATTTGAAATACTTTCAGAAGAAGAATGAAACATTTCAAATCAGGCTCCACAATTCAAAGAGGAATGAAAAGGTTTAGAAGAGAAGAGATTCAAAGAGGAATGAAAAGGCTTAGAAGAGAAGACCTGTAGTTGTGGAGGCGATGATCACCGCCAAGAACTCTGAAGCTCAGGATATGGTGCTCCTCGTCGAGAATCTCCAACCTCTCAGTGCTACTAGCGGCGGGCAGACCCGAAACAACGCGGACTTCTCTGGTGCTGCCCACGCTGCCATCGCCGCGCATGGAGCAGCTACTGATGAAATTCTTGTATGCCTGCGGCCGGTCGAATCGCCTCACCACAGACCAAACCACTCCGACGGGCGCCAAGATCCGCTTCGCCACAAGCGACCTACACTCGCCCCCGCCGCCCACACCCAAAGCAGCGGCTCCATGGAAGCGCTCCACGTTGTTGTGCAGTGCCATGTATTCCTCCTCGCTCATTTCACCCCTCATCATGGCGTTCTGCAGCAGCCGCCGTGCCTGCCCCTGCCCGTCTTCTCCTTCCCCGCCTCCCACAACCCTAGAGAAGTGGGGGAAAATCCACAGCTGGTGCGGCTGACACATGCCCAAAAGAGGGAAAGTCAATAGAAGAGAGACAGAGAGAGAGAGAGAGATCTACACAATCCAGACAGAGTCTCGTCTCCGTATTTAGGGTTTACGCAACTGATTGAGGTCAGGGGGTCGAGTTCGAAGCCTTCAGGCTCTGCGAATTTGTACTTCAGGCAAGTGATTGGAGGTCACGGGATCGAATCCCAAGCCATGACACATAAACAGGCTCTGTGAATTGGGGTTGAACCAAGCGATTGGAGGTCACGGGATCGAATCCCAAGCCATGAAACATAGACGGACGCTGTAAATTTGTTGTTGAGCCAAGTGATTGGAGGTCAGGGGATTGAATCCATGGCACATATACAGGCTCTGTGACCTTGGGGTTGAGTGGTCACGAGATCGAATCCCACACAGACAAGGCTGTGAATTTGTGCCTCAGGGAACTGATTGAAGGTCACGGGATCGAGTCCTAGGCCTTGACACACACACAAAAACAGAGATAAACCCTCTGTGATGAATTTGTGGATCAGGTAGCCGATTGGGGTCACGGGATCGAGGCCCAACGTACTCCGCCCCAGATATTTTCTGGGCGGAGAAATTTCTAGAGATGGATCTGGATTGGTACGTGATTGTCCACCAGTGCAACGCCCACCAATGGCCGGCGGCTTGATTCGGCAAGAAACAAGGAGAAGAAAGGAAGAAGGGAAGAAAAGAGGACAGGTATGGATGCCCATTACCTATATGTATATATGGCCCTCCTTCCTCCTCCATCCTCCTCCTCCTCTACTTAATAAACAGTAAACAATTCTGTCCACACAAGAAAGAAATTTGTGAGGTTGAATTGCTTTCCAATTTTTAAAACCCCAACAAGAGGTCGGGGCCGACTGTGACATCACTCGGGCGAAGCAACAAACAACCCCACCAACAAACAAACAAACCAACCTTCCCCAAATCATCACTTCCCCAAATTGCCCGCAATTTTTCTTTTTAACTCCACTTCATCTCATCTCATCTTCTTCATCTCTGCCGGAAGCGTCGAACAAAAGAAATTTGGATAATTGTCTCTCACCTGTAAAACACCATTTGTGTTTTTTTGACAGAGGAAGCTTGTTTATTTAGTATATATTCGGACTAATGCGATGTACTGTTTACAGGGAGGGCCCTCCACTCACCAAAATAAAATGTTTGTAATTTCCTCTCAATTACAGACATTTCATCATTATCAACAGACTTACGCTTGGACAACGGCATTGTACCTTTGATACATCATAATCTTTGGGTCAGCTCATTTAGGCTTCTTTAGTTTTGCCTCTTTGATAGAAATGAATTTTAACGACCTCTATGAGATCAAATAATCTATTTAGAGGACCGTAAATGAAGAACCTAGATCATTTTCATGTTCTTTTCGATGTCAATCTTCTTGTTATGAATCTTTATCTGATAGATATTCATCGTTCTTCAGCTCATTCAGTGTTCTTCCATTTGCCTCCTTGCTAGAAATGAATTTTAATGAGGTTTACAAGATTGATAGCGATTAAAAAAACACTAGGTTGTTTTCATGTTCTTTTCAATGTCAACCCTCTTATTATGAATCCTTATCAAATAACCATTGGTTTAGTGCAGTTTTGACAAGTCAAAAAAGGATATCGTGGTAGACAATACATTTGAAAATAAAGTATCATCTTGTTTCAACACACCCTTTGCTACAGAAATACATGTTCTTTCTTCTCAAACCCTACCTATCTTTCACAACACTCGAGACCTTACTATGGGGATGATTGATTCTTGATTTGCACGATGTCTTGATTGAGGGTTTGTTGCACATTACTCAAGAGCTTATTAGAAGGGGTGCTTGATTCTTGCTCTGCACAGAATGTCTCGATTGAGCGTTTGTTGTACATCACTCAAGAGCTTATTATTGATTTTCTTACAGTGTCTAAATGATGGTTTGTTGCACATAACATAAGAGCTTATTACAAGAGTTCTCGACTCTTGATTTGTGTATGATGTTTGAATAAGTATTCGTTGCACATCACACAAAACCTTATTGTGGGGGTGTTTGACTCTCGAGTTTCCCATGATGTCTCGATTGATGGTTTGTTAAATATCACTCGAGCTTATTGTGGGGTTGCTTAGCTCTTGATCTGTCCATGATGTTTGGATGAAGATTTGTTGCACATCACTCAATAATTTATTGTGGGTGTGCTCGATTCTAGATTTGCCCACAATGTTTAGATGAAGATTCGTTGCACATCCCTCAAAGAGCTTATTGTGGGGGTCTTTGACTCTTGATTCTCCCGCAATGTTTAGACAAGGGTTCATTACACAATCACTCAAGAGCTTATTGTAGGGGTGTTTGACTCTTGATTTCTCCATGATGTGTAGTGAGGGTACACTGTACATCATTCAAGAGCTTATTGTAGGGATGCTTGATCCTTGATTTTCCCAAAATGTCTAGATTGAGAGTTTGTAGCACACCACTCAAGAGCTTATGAGGTGGTGGGTCAAGTGGGAGTTAGCCCTTTAAATGGACAAGTTGTGGTTCAATAGATTAAACTCTCAAATCCACTCACCAACTTTTAAAGCAATTTAACACTCAAGAGTTTATGGGGGTGATGGACCAAATGGGAGCTTGCCCTATAAAGAGCTAAGCTCTAAATCTGTGGGCTAAACTCCCAATTCTTCAAGAAATTCTAATTAAAATAAGTTCCACACTCAAAACGCTTATGAGGTCGAGGCTTGCCTTGTAAAAACAACTAAGTTGTGGATCATTGCACTCATTCTCGTAGCTTTAACAAAGTTCATGTGAACTTTATTATTCATGACACAACTTTTCCCCTCTTTTAGGATATATGTATGACACACTTTATTACACATGACAAAACCATTCCTCTCATCTTGAATTTATATGCAAATAAACGAACAATTACTCTTGAAAAAGCTAGGATACAAGAATTAAAAAAATGACTAAATAGTAATTGATTTTGAATATACAATTTTTGTTTCCTTTTGTATTTACATTTTCTTGTCACCTTCGTATCACCTACTTATTGATATAATGTATTTGCTTCTTTGTTATTATTATATTTATTTACATCACCACATCACCAACTTTTTGATAGAATTTATTTGCCTCTTTGGGGTAATTCTTTTTATCTCCACATCCCTTTGTTTTTTATTATTTATTATTGAAATAATTTATTTCACATTCTATTTAAGGCATTTTATTAGAGAAGAGTGTAGACTTTAGGAACTATCAGTGGTATTCCTAAAAAACTGAACGATGGTGAGTTGATGCATACAAAAAGAATAATTTGATGAAATTACTTAAAGCTACCTTATATATAAGGAAAGAGTGTTGTTGGCAAAATTTTAGATATACATTCCATGTCTAATAGATACAACTAAAAGTAAGAGCTTGTTGTCTTTATTACATGTCATTAAAACTTGTAATAAAGCAATTGAACTATCTATATAGTGTAACATGTACATTAATTTCCAATTATTTATGTGCATGTTTATTGTTTTATACAAGAGCTATTGGATCCACTCTCAACAATTATTCCTATATACGTAGGAGCAATATATATGTATAAATGAATTCTTCAATTACCAAATCATCTCATTATCACTTTAAAGCTTGCAAGATTTCACTATCTATAATAGTCCAAATAAATTGATTATGTTGTAAATGGAAAACTTTAAACATTGTTGAATAAAACAAAGGATGATTTTATTTTGCCATCCATGTCTTGGATGTTTTGTCCTACAATTACACAATAAACTAATGATTCTCTTAAAACAAAATAAATATCTATTATTTATAAATGATATGTAAAAATAAATTTTTTATTCATAAAAATAATCATTTGGAAAGGTATCTCAACATTACCCTTAATATTAAGAACACAAAAAATATAACTTTCAAACTATAAAATAGAAAAGCTCAATTTTTAGGCCACAGAGGTTAATTCTGACCAAAATCCATGTTTTGAGGTATTCAACATCCATTTCTTGATACCTAGAAAGTAGATATCTTTGAGCTCTAGACTTTAAGAAAAGAAGCGAATTGGGCTTATTAATTATTTTAGTTGTGAGCCTCAAATCCTTTAGATAGATAATCATCTAAGATCCAAGAATGTCAAACTTGGAAACAATGTCACAATTTAACCTATTTTTTGGTTTGGTAATTGAGAATTAATTATTAAGGAGCAAGTCCTCATTGACTTTTAGTTCTACAAGACTAAAGGGGTTTCCCTAAAGTGTGGAGTTATATGATATCATAGGGATTGAATAATTATCTTGTTGCAAATGATTCCTAGTGCATAGTGTGCCTTTATTCTAGTTGTCACTTAGAAGTGTACCATAAAAGGTAAGGGGGAGAGGCATATCATTCTCTTTTAATACAATAGTTTGGTGTGTTATTATGCACCTATGTTATTGTTCTCTTTGGATTTTCCTTAACATCTCACTAGAGCATTGAACAAGCATGCCAATGACCACAAGCATGTCTTTTTGCAAATTTTATAGTAATAACATAATGTTGAATGTGTTCTCATCTTGCAATGCCAATTTTTAAAATAACATAATAACATTGAGTTCTCTCTTAGCTTTTGTTTACTGGTGAAAATGACATCAATGAATTTAACAATGTAAACTAGATTAGATGAATGCATTAGTTAAATACTTTCACCCTGAGTAATTCAATACAAGAGAAAAAGGGGCTAACAAACATAACTCATAATATGACTCAAATTAGATTAGCAAAACCCAAATAGGATGAAAGGATGCTAATGCTAAACCCAAATGATACTAAGTATGCAAACAAGTCTGCTTTCATGCAATGTTTATTAACTTAAGATGTACAATGTGAATGTAAATTAAACTAATTGATTAAACCACAAGTACTAGATAGATCTAGGAGAAATTATGTATGCAACCAATCCAATTAAAACATAAAAATAGACCTATGATATGAGATGAAAATGAGAGAGAAAATCGACCTCAAGATGTGCAAGGGAAAGTGATTTTATGGTCTAAAAATTGTCCATATCTGTAATTGCTATAGAAAACCCAAGAAACCCTAAAAGTCATAGATCTCTAGGTAAAATTTAATTTGGATGATGTCTACTGATAGGTTTATGGGGGAACTAAGATGTTCCTGGAGAACAAAAACCAAGTTGACCTAATTTTTTTTTGAAAGCTTACTACTAATAGTTTTTGGATCCAAAATTGTAATTCTGATACTCTATTCCTCTACACAAGAAAAAAATGATTTTTGTTGGGGGGAGGGGGGGGCTTGCCTTGGTCAAGTCTCTATTTAGGAATTAACCTTAAAATAGAAAAGTATGTAAAATCATGTAAGGAAGTAAGATAAATGTAAATATTCACCTTACTTGACGAAACCCTTGTCAATAAGGATTTTGCAATGTTTGAATGTTGTTGATGATGAATCCTCAATGAAGGATGTAGGAAATCTCCACAAATGTAGTAGATCTATTACCAAATGATGGATCCATGGATGTGGATGTGCACAAAGGAAGAAGAAGATGAATTCCACAATGTAGATATCCTCCCTTATTAGCCAACAAAATGCTAGATCTTGTAGAGGAAACACTCACAAAGGATTCTTGAATCTTGAGAACACCTTGAGTGTTTGAATGCATTATGAAATCTGCTAGATTGAGTGTCCTTATATGTTCATTTACTTTCTTTTTGATGTCTAGTGGATGTGAAAATGAGGTACCCAAGCTTCCTTTGATACAATTTTTTTAGGATAAAAAATAAAGGAAGTAGACAGGGTCACGTAGTCTTCAAACTTGAATCCTCGAGACAAAAATGGCCGTAGGACCAAAACTTCATGGGGTGCAGGTTGACCTAGCTGACTTGTACCACTATAGGTTGAATGGATCAACCTGTACTAGGGTTAGCCCAATAAGGGGTAACCTCGAGGTCTAGGAAACTACACAAGTGGAACCAAAAAAAGAAGGAACCGAGCGGGGTAAAAGGTAGATTGAGCACAAATGCTTCCATGGTCCATAAAATTACTAAAGGGAGGGAGCTAAAAGATCTTAAGTGATGGGTTATTGTATTTTGAAATTCTACAACTTTATATCCATGTAATTATTTTAATTTCTAATTATGTTATAGTTTTGATCTTTAACTTCTTATGTTTGGTATTTTTTTAAAAGTAATTTTTGAAATACTAAACAAAGGCTAAACATTTTTAGGCACAAAACACCAAACAAATTATTTATGTTTCTTTTTAAAAAAAATAAGAGAACTCTATATGCTTATTTGAACCCATTATTCTCCTCCATTTAAAAACTATGCAGTCCAACAAGTAGATTTAGAACACTTTGATTCTTATTCTTATTGTATCTTCACATTTTAAGCATGATTATCTTCAAATTTCCATCTAAGATTAGTGTTTCTTGATCTTTAAAAAAATGTCCACCCAAATTCCCCCTTTAATCCCCATTTCCATGCAAAAACCTGCGTTGACCATTTTTTTGATGTCTTGCAATATGTAAATTTATGTTAATCTTGGTAAAAAATAGTTTCTCAAAGAAATAAAATCTAATAAGAAGAGGTCACTACATCATATTAGGTCATTCATGGTGGACTAGAGCATAATAGTGTTAGGCTAGAATATGCTCTAAGGATTTTAGAGTGCTACAAGCCATTTGTCAAGCTATTGAGTCCATAAGGGGTCTCGAACCAACTATGGAGGTGTAGATGAAAATTTCTATCCCAACTATAACAAATCATTTGTATTGAGATGAGAAGAACTATTTTTATGCTCAACATAAATATAGTTTCAAAGAAGATTATATGAGAAAATATTGACATTCCAGGATTCTTTCAACACAAAATAAATGTGCAACAAAATCTTGAAAGTAAACTTTTAAATTTCTTTGAATATTTTAATTTACTTCTCCTTTTCAATTCTTTGATTAATTTCAATAACCAAAGTAAGAATCATTATTTGAAATAGAAAGATTTTTTTTAGAGTACTATTTTCCTCAATGAGTGAACTATATCACAAGTCTCAACATGAGTCTGCAATAGGGAGAATCATTGCAATGCTTTTTCTCCAATCATAGGCTCTATCGTCCCTCACATACCTTCTTACTAGAAGTGGCCTTGCCCTTTTAGGAGGGAACACACAAGGAAATTGGTCAAGATTATAGTCTTAGTATAGTGTTGTATCCTACAATGATCTAATCAACCATATAATTAGATACACTTGCTAATTATACATCATTAACTTGATATGGTTTCAATAAGTATGAGAAATAAACAATATTAGAGTTATGCAAAAATAAGAGAAGAAAAAGGTACAATAACATTGAGTTTTAACATGGTTCACCTAACATGGGATACATCCATCAAAGAAATAGTTGTCCACTTATTTTATTATTCAATAAAGAGAAAATAATAATGAGATCAATAATCTATATAAAGGACTATGATTAAAAAATCTAGACGGTTTTCATGTTCTTTTCGATGTCAACTGTCTTGTTATGAATCTTTATGAAAAACCAGTGGTTTTGTGGGGTATTGATTCATCAAAAAAGTTGATGTAGATAACCCTCCTTCAAGTTGTGCTTATGCTGTTGAAGGATATCGCGGTATACAACACATTAAAAAACAAAGTGTCATTTTGTTTCAAGACACCCTTCACTACAAAAAATACATGTTCTCTCTTCTCAAACCTCCTCTACCTATCTTACACATCACTAAAGAGATTATTATGGGGATGATTAACACTTGATTTTCACAAAATGTCTTGGTTGAGGGTTTGTTGCACATAACTTAGGAGCTTATTACTAGAGTTTTTGATACTTGCTTTGCACAGAATGTCTCGATTGAGGATTTCTTGCACATCACTCAAGTTGCTTATTGTGGGGATGCTTGGCTCTTGGTTTGCACATGATGTCTAAATGGTGGTTTGTTGTACATAACTTAAGAGTTTGTTTTAAGGCTTCTCAACTCTTAATTGCATATAATGTCTGAATAAATATTCGTTGCACATCCCACAAAATCTTATTGTGGGGGTATTTGACTCTTGATTTTCCCATGATGTCTTGATTGATTATTTATTAAATATCACTCAAGAGCTTATCGTGGGGCTACTTGGCTCTTTATTTGTCCATGATGTTTGGATGAAGATTTATTGCACATCACTCAATAACTTATTGTGGGTGTGCTTGATTCTTGAATTTTTCCATAATGTCTAGATGAATATTCGTTGCACGTCCCTCAAGAGCTTATTGTGGGGGTGTTTGACTCTTTATTATCCCATAATGTTTGGATAAGGGTTCATTAAAAAACCACTCAAGAGCTTATTGTAGGGGTGTTTGACTCTTGATTTGTCCATGATGTGTAGTGAGGGTCCACTATACATCATTCAAGAGATTGTTGCAAGGACACTTGACCCTTGATTTGCCCAAAATGTCTAGATTGAGGGCTCATAGCACACCACTCAAGAGCTTATGGGGTGGTGGGTTGATTGGAGCTAGCACTTTAAATGGACAAGTTTTGGTCCAATAGGCTAAACTCTTAAATCCACTTGCTAATGTTTAAAGCAATTTCACACTCAAGAGTTTATGGGGGTGTTAGACTGAATGAGAGCTTGCCCTCTAAATAGCTAAGCTCTAAATGAGTGGGGTAAACTCACAATTCTTCAAGAAATTCTAATTAAAAAAATCACACACTTAAAAGTTTATGAGGTCAAGGCTCGCGTTGTAAACAACTAAGTTGTGGATCATTACACTCAATTCTCATAGCTTTAACAAAGTTTATGTGAACTTTATTATTCACGACACAACCTTTACTCTCCTTTAGGATATATGTATGACACACTTTATTATACATGACAAAACCATTCCTCTCATGTTGGATTTATATGTAAATAAACAAATAATTACTATTGAAAAAGTTAGGATACAAGAATTTAAAAAAATTAGTAAATAGTAATTGATTTTGAATATACAATTTTTTCCCCTATTGTATTTACATTTCCTTGTCACCTCCTTATCACCTACTTTATTCATAGAATATATTTCATTGTTTGTTATTATTATATTTATTTACATCACCACATCACCAACTTTTTGATAGAATTTATTTGCCTATTTGGGGTATTTCTTTTATCTCCACTTCCCTTTGTTTTATTATTATTTATTCTTGAAAGAATTGACTTGAAATTCTATTTAAGGCATTTTATTGGAGAATAGTGTAGACTATAGGAACTATCATTGGTATTCCTAAAATGTCAGATGATGGTGAGTTGATGCATACAAAAAGAACAATTCAATGAAATTATTAAAACAACCCTATATTTAAAGGAAAAGAGTGTTGTTGGCAAAATTTTAGATATACATTCCATGTCTCATAGATACAACTAAAAGTAAGAGCTTTTTTTTCTTTATTACAAGTCAAATAAAATCATTGGACTATATTTATAGTGTAACATGTGCATCTATTTTCAATTATTTATGTGCATGTTTATTGTTTCATGCAAGACTTATTTGATCCACTCTAAGAAATTATTCCTATATAAGTAGGAGCAATATATATGTATAAATGCATATCTTCAATTACCAAATGATCTCATTATCAATTTAAAGCTTGCAAGATTTCACTATCTATAATAGTCCAAATAAATTAATTATCTTGTAAATGGAAAACTTTTAAGCACTATTGAATAAAACAAGGGATGCTTTTATTGTGCCATGCACATCTAGATGTTCATCTCACGTTAAACAATAAACTAATGATTCTTTTAAAACAAAAGAAAACAAAATAAATTTTTATTAATTATAAATGATATGTAAAAATATGTTTTTATTCATAAAAATAATCCTTTGGAAAGGTATCTCAAAGTTACCCTTAATATTAATTACAAAAAAACTATAATTTTGAATCTATAAAATTGAAAAGCTTAATTTTGATCAAAATCCATATTTTGAGGTATTCAATATCCATTTGTTGATACATAGAAAGTAGATATCTTTGAGTTCTAGAATGTAAGAAAAGAAGCCAATTGGGCTTGTGAGCTTCAAATCCTTTAAATAGATAATCTTTTTAGTGCCAAGAAAGTTAAACTTGGAAAAAATATAACAATTTCTAATGTGTTATCATCTCGATCAATCTAGGGGAATTCTCATTGCTTGGTGGTCAAACTTTGTTCTATGTTCTCTGAATCACTTATCTATTTCCATGAACCTTATCCTATCTCAATTTGATCAAATCTATCTTATTTCCACATCTCCTCTACATCATTTTGATTTTTTTTTGTATTAGATATCAGTAAGGCAAAAGAGAAATATAACCATAGTTCAATTTACCAACACATCTCAAGCTTATACATTTTGCAAAATTCAACAAGAGATTCCAAAAGACAAAAAATCACTAAATTAGCTTCCTTGCTCAAGTTGAGTTCTCCTCATCTGTAGAGTCAGATTGTGAGGTGACAGGTGAGATTTGCTACCCATAAGGCGCTCTTGCATTCAGTTCTCAGACATCTCTATTGCTAGAGGGTATATCATTTTTTTTCTTTATCTGTCTAAGGAATGCAACAAGGGAGGCATTAAAATCATCCTTGTCTGGTTTAATAGTGAATCCATAGGCTAGATCTTCTCTTTCAAATTCTTCTTTTCCATTGTTAATTAGCTCCATGAATATTCTCTCCTTTAACTTCAACATAGCTATAACTTGAAAGGACAAGTCATGAAATATGAGTCTCCTAAGAGATTCAGTAAGGATTCTACACTTACCTTCAAAAACACCATTATTTCTTAATTTCCAAATGATCCAAAGTAAAAGAACAGAGAAATAGGACCAATATATATTACAAGCTTTGTTGCTGCACCACAAAGACCCAAAGGTCAATTCTAAAACACCAAAAAAAAAGGAATAAGCCCAAACATAGCCTATATTTCCCTAGCAAAGGTACAATCTAGAAAAATGTGGCTGACGGATTCACTGTGGTTACAAATTTTATAGACGTTAGGTTTATCTCTAGGTTTTCTAAAGGGGAGTTTATGTAGAAAGAATCCCCATAGGAAGCAGGAGATCTTGGGTTGAATAGGTCTCTTCCAGATGTTACAGAACCACCTCTTCTAGTCACTCTTAGGGTAGTTGAAATTCCAGACAAAGTTACAATGATAGAAGATGCTTTCATCATGGGTAAATAGAGAGTAGACAACCTTAGTTTTAACTTTTTCCACGGTAGTTAGATCTAGTTAGTATAAGGAGTAGGTGCAATTAGAGGGATCACAACAAACATGAGGTAGTTTCTCTTTGTACAAGGCTTCCAAGATGGTAAAGTAGGTTCTTTTATGGGTATTGGGGATACCAAATTTCTCTTACAATTTCTTCCAAGTCAGTAGGCTTTGTCCATCCAAAATGTCATTAGGAGCATATATGGAGTAGATCCCAAAAATAAAAGTATTGAATTTTCAGTGAGATCCAAGTGGCACTTTGGCAGGACAAGTAACCCTAATTAGTGAGATTATTGTTGCATTTTGGATATAGGAGCATAGAGGTTCATCCTCTCCCTTTTCTAGTGAAGGGTAGAAAATAACTTAACATCTTTCTAGATGCATTTTAGAGAAGTATCTGAGGTGAAGCCAACTACCTTCACTTCTTGTAGCAACATAAAGTTCATCTTTTTAGTATTCCTTAGAAATATTTTAATTGTATATTTTCAATCAGGTGACTCTAGTCCCCTGATATTCCAAGATACTAATTTTAGGGCATTTATTGGTCAATAACTTCTTGACTATCAATAAGGGTCTAAAAGCTTCTAAATCATTTAGGTAACCCTCTTTTTGGTAATTTAAGGGTTTTAACCACTCTAGCTATTTTGGAAGGTCTACCTCTTTTGCTCTTAGTGATAGACCATTCTTCAAAAGGTGATTGCTCTTTTTTACTATAACTTTTTCTCCTCTTTCTCTTCAAATATTTTTCTACAAAAAATACAAAATCTCTAATCTCTTCTTCACATTCTTAATCACTACCTTTTGAAACTTCTACTTCCATGCCCTAAGCATCCTCAATCCCTCTCGCCCTATCTTCTACACTCTTTAATGAGAAAGAATGAGATGGTATGAGAAGAACATGTTTAGGATTTTACATCCACATGCTCAGATGAGGAGGTAGGGGAGGGGGGACTGGGATAACAACCATTTCATACCCAAATAATCTATCCTCTTTGTAGGCCTCCTAAATTTCTTGAAGTCCATCTGATTAGGACGGGGGAAAAGCCAATACTTTAGGCCCAAGAGGGTCCTCAAAAGCATCATGAGTTTCTGGGAGCACCTCAACCTCATTCTCCTCTATTGAAGGCGATAAAGGGATCTCCCCTTAATACCATAAACTCATAACAAGAACAAAGGAATAACAACAAATGCGAGAACAAAATATGGACTTCTTATTATTGCCACAAATGTAGGATTACATAATTCACAATTACAATATGCTAACCCAAGTGGGCGCCTTCATTATAGTAATTTGCAATACAAAGCTGCAAACTACTACCCAGAGTTGCTATAGACAATGCTTGGGCCTTTCTTAAATAGACAATTTTATGCCACCCAAGAAGGTTCTAGACAATGAAACTAAATACCTAGGGTTGATAGACCCTAACAATACATATAGAGTTAGCCAAATACATCTTTCACAATTATTTTAGATATCTTGGGTAGGCCAACTTTGGAAGGCCATAATGCTCAAATCATTGCTCTGATTGGCTATTATAATCACTTTTCAAAAACTCTATCTTCTGATCTATAGGCTTAGAATCGCACAAGTGCCCTTCTGTCAAGTTTTTGGACCTCATCCGGGCACTCTGAGGCCTCCAATGGTGAGCCTAAAGATTTTTCTAAAAATTTTTCCACCAAAAATTCATAATAACTTCTTTGGTACTTAAGTTGGAGCAATGAGATTTTTATGGTAGGCTTATAACTCTAAAATGAACCTTCCTGTAGGAAATGAGAGCATTTCGGGCTCATATGATAAACTTACTAAAAATAACAAGTTTTCATAAATAGTAACCACCTTGTCTACTAGTCCTTATTATAATAGAAAAGACTAAAAATAAAATATTTTTGGGTGATACAAGATTGCTCTTACAACCAAGATGCTCCTGCATCAAACACCCAGGGTAATCTTGAGAAGTGACTTCGTTATGTCTTAGGTGTTCAGAGGAAAACCAAGATGATTAACCTCCTTCCTTGCTATCCATGATGAAAATTCTACCGGCCTTGCTTTCCATTTGACCATGTATTCTTCATAAGTTTTGTTCCTTGTACTTTTGCCAACATGACTATCTAGTATCTCCTCAATTTGCTTTATAGCCGAACTAGCTGCTGGAATACTCCACTGCGCTTCTGTGACTTCATCTCCATCACCTCCTTCATAATACTCTATCAAATCTAAAATATTAAATACTAGTGAAATATTCAATTAAGCAAGCAACTACACTTCATAAGCATTTCCAAAATCATGCCTTTTCACTATCTTGCATGGTCCAAACATCTTCATCTTTAGCTTATTACATGTACCCACTGAAAAATGCTCCTTTCTCCAATGAACTATGACTTCATCTCCAACCTAAAATTCCTTATACCTTCTTTTCACATCTACCTTAGCCTTGTACTGTGTATTCATCTTTATGATGTGCTTCCTCACCTCCTCATGGATGTTCTTCGAATATTCAACTAGTTCTTCTGCTTCAACACTACTTATCTCCCCTTTATCCAACTTCCTCAATTTAGAAGCATTTTTGGGACTATTTCCATATAAAATTTGGAATGGTGATTTACTAGTATTCCTATTGACATAATTATTATATGCAAATTCTACCTATGGAAAAATCATATCCCAACCTTTTGGCTTGTCTCCAACCAAACATCTCAGTAAATTTCCCAAACTCCTATTCACCACTTCTATCTATCCATCAATATGTGGATGATGTGATGAACTTAAATTTAAATCTATCTTCAACTTCTTCCACAATGTACGCCAGAAATAACAAAAAAATTTGGTATCTCGATTTGAAACTATACTCTTTGGCAGACCATGTAGTCTCACCACTTCTCTGAAAAATAATTTTGCCACATGAACAATGTCTCTAGTCTTCTTGCAAGGAATAAAATGTGTCATCTTTGAAAACCTGTCAACCACCACAAAAATAGAATCATTCCCTTGTTGTGTCCTTAGTAATCCAAGAAAAAAATCCATGCTAACATCCTCCCATGGTTTCTCTGGTATAGGTAATGGTTGATACAACCCTATATTTTGCTTCACTCCTTTCGCCATCTAACATACTCTACAACTCTATATAAACTTCTACACATCTTGTTGTAATTGTGGCCAATAATAATTCTCAGCAACCAAAGCAATGCTCTTATCTTTGCTAAAATATCTAGCCAATCTTCCACTATGCTTCTCCTTGACAAGATTCTCTCTTATTGAACTTCTGGGAATGCACAATTGGCTTCCTTTGAACAAATACTATCCTAGATCATGAAATCCAACCACTTTGTCCTATCAAGTGTAACAGGTTCTGTACAAGCCTTCCACACTTCACCAAAATTAGGATCATTTGGATACAAAGTACTGAGTTCCTTGAACCCAACCAGCTCAATCTGCATTTCTATCAGCAAAATTTGTCTTCTACTAAGAGCATCTGCAACTTCGTTAGACTTCCCACTCCCGTGTTTCAAAACAAATGTATAACTCTACAAAAACTCAACCCACTTCAAATGCCTTTAGTTCAATTTTCCTTGACTATTCAAATATTGCAAAGCTTGATGATCAGTATACAAAACAAACTCCTTAGGAAGAAGATAGTGTCTCCACTTCTTTAATGCTTCAACTATAGCATAAAATTCCTGATCATAAAAACATTTTCTTTTTTGCATCATTCAATTTCTCACTAAAATGAGCAATAGGTCTACTTTCTTGGCTCAAAATAGCTCATATTGCAGTACCACTAGCATCACAATCTACTTGAAACACCTTGTTAAAATTAGGAAGTGATAAAATAAGTTGCTTAGTAACTTTTTGTTTCAACAGATTAAAACACTTATCTATTCCTACAGTCCACTTAAATTCTTTCCTATCCCCTCTCACTATTTCAATCAAGGGTCCACAACACTTTTAAAAACTCTTATGAACTTTCTGTTAAAAATAGCCAGTCCATGAAAGGATCTTACCTTTGTTGCACTCCTTGGAGTAGGTCATTCAAGGATAGCCTTCACTTTCTCTGGGTCCAGTTTTAGACCTTCTGTTGAGACTACAAATCCCAAGTACACCAACTGCTTATTTACAAAATTGCACTTTTTCAAGTTTATCAGCAACTTTTCTTCCCTCAACTTATCCAACACCTTGCGAATATGGACAAATGCTCCTCCAATGTCTTACTAAAGATCAAAATATCATCTAGGTCAACAATGAAAAAATTACCCAAAAACTCCTTTAGTACCTCATACATCAGCCGCATGAAAGTGCTTGGTACATTGGTTAGCCCAAAAGGCACGACTAACCACTTGTATAGTCCTTCTTTGGTCTTGAAATTAGCCTTCCACTCATCACCTTCTCTGACACAAATCTGACAATACCGACTCTTTAGGTCTATCTTTGTGAAATACTTAGCTCCACTCAAACAATCCATAATATCATCCATCCTTAGCAATGGAAATCTGTACTTGATTGTGATCTTGTTGATAGCATGAGAATCTGTGCACATCCTCCATTCTCCATTCTTCTTTGGTGCTAATACTACTGGTACAACACATGGATTCAGACTCTCTTGAATCAACCCCTTCTGCAACAACTCATGGATTTGTCAGTTCAACTCTTTACTTTTTGCTGGTGTCATTCTGTGCACTGCCTTGTTTAGAAAATTGGCTCCTGGAATCAAATCCATTTGGTGATTAATATTCCTCATTGGGGGCAATCCATCAGGTACATTATCTAATACAATATCATAAAACTCTCCCAACACATCTGCAACTTCTACAGGTACCTCCTCTACTTCCTCTTTACCATCTTCAGGAATTATAGAAAAATACATATGCTCATGCTTCATACCTTTGAGAAATTCTTTTCCATCAACAAAACATATTCTAGTAGCACTACATACCTTTTCTTCTTTCTCCTTCAATGGCTTCAACTTATGCTTCACTCCATCCTTGGTCATAGTGTAGGTATTTGCTTGCCCATCGTGTACATCATGCTTGTCAAATTTCCATGGCCTACCTAGCAACATATGACATATGTCCATAGGTATGATATCACAAAGTACCTCATCCTAGTAGCTTCCAGTCTTGAACTTTACTGATCACTGCTCATTGACCATGACCTTGTGGTCATCTTGCACCCAAGCAATATGGAATGGACACAGGTGTTTTTGTCTCTTCAACGTAAACTTGGTGACCATAGTTTATGACACTAGATTATTAGTACTTCCACCAACAATGATCATATCACAACACTTATCTTCACATCTTCACATTGTGTGAAAAAATCTCCTTCTTTGATCAGGTTCATTATTAGCACTCAGCATGACTCTTTTGTTAACTAGGTCTTCTCCTCTTTCAACATCTTTAGAATGTGATGATCTGGTATCTTTATCAACATGTGCAACTCTGGCTTGGCCTTTTGTTCTTCGATCTATCCTTCCTTGGTGTTGGGTACATTCAAATGCTCTATGCCCTTCTTCTCCACAATGAAAACATTTCCCATGGAAGCCTCCTCTTCTAGATCCTTGTCCTCTACCTCTTCCTCTCTGATCTCTATTATTTTGATCAAGGAAATGATTGGAATTATTTTCCCTCTACTTTTGACTGCTACTCCCAGCCTCATCCTTGTTATTGTGATCATCATTATGACCTCCATAAGATCATTTGCCAGATCTTCCACCACAACCTCTTCTACTATTCTTGTTGTCAAACTTCTTGCTTAGTTTCTCCTCAACTCTTAGGGAAATCTAGTATGCCTCCTTAATAATGTTCATTCAAACAAAACTCAACTGATCCTGAATACTTGGCCTTAACCTTTTAAGATAATGGACCACTTTCTCGTTATCAAATTCTGCATGCTCAATTCTAGTGAGAACTCGGTAGAACTCTTTGGTATACTCTTGAAGAGATTTTCCTGCTTGCTTCAACCCTTGCATTTTCTTCAATAGATCAAGCTCATAATCCACAAGAATGAATTGCCGCTTCAATTTATCTATCATCCACTCCAATTTGGTGATTTTTTCCTTTCCCTTTCTATTTCACTCCAACTGAACCTCCTGCCACTAAATCTTTCCATGTTCCTTTAGTTTTCCCTTTGCAAAATTGACCCTATTAGGATCCTCAATATCTTCATACTTGAAGTACTCCTCCAGTTCATTGATCTAATCGATTAGCTCCTCTAGGTTAAAATTTCCCAAAAATGTGGAACTTCAAACTTAGGTCTTTTTCCAATCTTGGAGCCCTAAAAAGCTGCTCTTCCTTCAGGTCTAGAACTACCTCTTCTTCAACATTTTATTCTACTTCATCCTCATCCTCACTTTCATCTCTTATAGGAAGATTTATTCCTCTACATATTTGTTCTTCTAATGCTTGCATTTGTCTTTGGAGGGATCTAAAGCCCTAAGGTGTAACACATATAACTCTTCTGCCATGCTCTCTTTGTGGAGACATTTTCATGCTTCCACTGAAACCCTAGTGGAAACATCTCACAATCGATGATCTGTCTACGTGCTTAGGCCAAACCACAGTCTTGGTGCAAACCACCTCACAGTCGACAATCTGTCCACACACTCAAGAACTCTAGTTTTGATATGAGTTGATGAAGGGAGCTCCCCTTAGTACCATAAACTCATAATAGGAATAAAGAAACAAAAAAAAATGCGATCTAAAAAAATTTGGGTTTCTTATTATCACCACAAATTTAGAATTACAAAATTCACAATTACAATATGCTAACCCAAATGGGCACCTTCATTATAGTAATCTGCAAGACAAAGCTGCCAACTACTACCGAGAGTTGTTCTAGACAATGTTTGGGCCTTTCTTAAATAGGCAATTTTATGCCACCTGGGAAGGTTCTAGACAACAAAACTAAATACCTAGGGCCAACAGACCCTAAGAATACATATAGAGTCATCCAAATACATCTTTGACAATTATTTTAGATATTTCGGGTAGCCCAACTTTGGAAGGCCATAACTCTCAAATTGTTGCTCTGATTGGCTATTATAAGCAATTTTTAGAAATGCCAGCTCTTGATCTATAGGCTCAAAATGGTGCAACCACCTTTTCGTTGAGCTTTTTGGACCTCATCTGGGCACTCTAAGGCCTCCAACGGTGAACCTAAATTTTTTCTGCAAATGTTTCCACCAAAAATCCACAATAACTTCTTCGATACTTGAGTTGGAGCAATGAGATTTTTATGGTAGACGTATAACTCTATAATGAACCTTCCTATAGAAAATGAGAACATTCCAAGCTCATATGACAAACTTACTAAAAATAAAAAATTTCCATAAATAGTAACCACCTTGTCTACTGGTCCTTATTAAAATAGAAAAGAGTGAAAATAAAATATTTTTGGGTGATGCAATATTTCTCTTACACCCAGGATGCTCTTGCATCAGAAGGGCTAGGAGGTGAGGTTGTGGGTTTAGAGGAAGTATTCTTAGGGCATGGATCATCTTGCAAATGCTTCTTCTTTTTAAGATAAGGGGTTCTCTTCTAAGGGCTTTTGAAGTTGGCCTCAATCTTTCAATGGTTGATTGTTTGGCATTACGAAATGAACTTCTTTCCTTTGGGAGGTTAGGATAAAGACCAAAATCAACTTCCTAAATCTTAGGGAGGTTCCTCAAAGATTCATGAATCAAGGACTTACGAGTCAACAAATGGGTGTTCTTGCTAAATTTATTTTTCAGATTATCTAAAGTCCTCAAAATATCTTTAGAGTTCTCTAATAGAAGTCATGGCGGAGAGGTTGTAGGGGTATCTTTATTATCTCTGGGAGATAATTCTTTTGTTTGAGGTCCTTCTTTCGAGGGCTTGAGGTTCTGAAGGGGAGGGGGGGGGCACATTTCTTTTTCTTGAGGAGAGGGAACTTTTTCTTCCTATCACCCTCCCATTTGCATAAATAACAAGTGCTCAAGCCGTCTATGTATGAAAGATGACAACACAACAAGGTGTCTACCAAAATCAAGCCACATATTTTCTGGAAGAGCTATACTAGGGTTGTGAGAAATGAGCACATGAGCATCAATGTTTGGTATGAGGTTATTCAACCTAGAAAATTTCAAGACTTTGCACAAAGGCACCAAAGATTGAGGGATAAAATTCTATAACACAGGAGTGAGGTTGTTAATGGCCAACCATCTAAGAGAGGAAAGGGAGATAATCTTTTTATTGTCAACCTCCGTGGTCTAGGGGATGGCCCGAAACTTTGAGTTTCCTACTTTCCAAAACATTTTTTCAATGATAGTTTTCTAGAACCTTGAATAGAAGAAAAGAATAAAATACCTTTTTGGACCATATGATAGTATGAGAATTTCAAACCTAGTTTCATATCCCAAACATGGTGGAACCAACTATTCAAATAATCCCTAGAGGGCATTCTAGATATGTCAAGTGTAACAAAAATATAGCAATCTTATTTAATCCAGTTTTCTCTTTATCTAATGATGTAATTTGAGGGTAGTGGCTCCTTACCTAGACCTCTACATTTGCAAGTGGCTCCAAAAACTATTGGTTCATATTTGAGAAATAATGCTCCTTCTCGGATGACAAGAACTCGTTCGAGGGCTTGTTTGAAAGATATGGATGCTTCTATTTCTACCTCTCCTTGATTCTATTTGACTGTTTCTCTTTCTCCATCACTACCCTACTTGATGATAGGAATGGTTTTAGTCAGGTCAAGTAAGAAAGGGTTAGAAGAAGTTTTCTCTCTGGAAACTTTTTTTTTTTGATTTAGTAGTTGGGTCTTTCAAGCTCTTAATACTAGGAAAATTAGAAGCCATTAATGGCACTATAAAATGTTTTGGACACACTCCTTTATAGGAAATAAGAGGTTATGTGTTTGAAGTTGAGGTTTCCTCTATGTACAAATTGCAGAGCATAACCAAGCTTCTCCAAATTCTTGTTTTCTAATACATCATTTTGTTTTGATTCTAATGGGGCAAGAATACCCTATCTTTAATATTGTAAATTGATTTTTCCATATCTATCTATTATCTACTTCATCTAGGACAAACTCTTGATCTAATCTATTTTCTCTTGGGCATATCAATTCTCATTGCATCATATCAATTTTTATATTGTCTTATCTATCTATCTTTATTTTAGTGTTCGATTTTTCCTTCAAATTGTGCATTGGAATTATCTTTCTATCTTGCTAATCTTTGTTTACTGCTAGTTCCTTATTAGTTATCTCACTGCTCTTTTTTCATTACTAGTTTGGAGTTAGATCTCTTATCATCTTTACATAATCATTCTTTGACTTAATGTATACCCAAATTTCTTGCATATTTGTCAAAGAGAGGGAAATGTAATCACCCAAAAATGGTCTAGTAAACTATACATCCCATTTCCAACATTCTAATCTCTATGCACGACTATACCTCATGCTTAATCAATTTTGTATATTAATCAATCATTTATGTTTGATCAAATCACCAAATACTTATTTAGTTGATTATATCGTATGGTTTGTCCACCTTAGCCTAAGTATTTATTTAATTGAAAGAACACACTCCCTTTTAATTAAATAAAATCCCCCTTTTATCCTATATGTGCACATAAGGAATTTCCTCATTTAAAAATAAAATAAAAGAGTTTTTGTGCATACTTTGAATGTACACTTTCTAAGGTGAGTGAAATCTCTTTTTCTTCTTAATATCTTCCACACATCCTTTTCCTCTTAAACACAACCATTGATTTTTCCTCTTGAGAATCTTGAGCTCAAAGTCAAAATGAGAATGATTCTCCATCCTTGATTTTTCCTCTTAATCTGCAATTGTCTAAATCTCTTTAAAATGAGGTTCTCTCTCCACTCTCTAATAATCCATCTTCTTCATGCTATTTTTATGCTATCACTTTGGCATCTTAGGAGCTCTCATATTACATCTTGCATCCATGGTAGATCATCCCAATTTATGCTAAGGTGATATTGTTACTTTGTCACTTGATTTATTGAGCACTAGTTGAGATCTTGTATTATCATTTAGCTTAGATTTATTTATCTCACATCTCTTGGATCCATGGTAGATCATCTTGATTTGTACCAATGTGATATTGTTATCTTGTCATTTGATTTATTGAGCACTAGTTGAGATCTTGCATTATCATTTAGCTTAGATTTCTTTATTTCACATCTCTTGCATCTTCATCTTTGTTTAATTTGCATTACATCTTCATTTATAATCTCTTATTCTATTGTGGCCCTTGCAAGGATCTCCTATCTTGGGTTCACTTGAAAGCCATTATCACATCATTTGGATTCTTGCATGTCATGGATAGAGATCTATAAGTTGTCACTCAAGACTCCATTTCCCTTGGATATCTTGGATAGAAGGGTAGAAGTGTGTCTACATTTTGAGCATATTGTATGTATACTAATATACATTGAGTATATTGATATACATACACACATAATTAAGTATTAAATCATACATAATTATATTTATTGTATGAGTTCATTAAATTATAATTCATGTTAATTGACTTGGTGAATGATTATCATTACTGCTACTCTTGCAAGTATAAATATGTATTCTTTTAGGATTTAAGCACAAACAAAAATAACAATTACATGCAAATATAAACAATATTAGAAAACAATAGATCACACAGAAGAGAACAAAAGACACCAAGATTTAACATGGTTCACCCAAACCATGGGTTATGTCCACCAAATAGGAAGTCCAATATTATTACAATCCAATGATTACAACTTGATTAAAATTTCTAATCCCTTAAAACTCAATACCACTGCAAGAAGAAATCTTTACATCACACCTTATAAGAAACCCCTAACCCTAAGCCTTTTTATACAAGTATTTTTACCACTTTAGGGTTATAATTAATAATTACATGTCAGTCCAAAATCCCAATAAAATAAGGCCTAATTTTTTTCTTCAGGGTGATGCCCCAAGCCCCAAAGAATAATGAAGTATGTACAGTACTTCCCTAATCAGTCACCACAAACTAACATATTTGTCAATATGCATTAAGTTGATATTGAATATCCTTATCATTGGGATTTAAAGAGTATTGATTTAATCAATATTGAGCATTAGTTACTGTCATTGATAACGTGTATCAATATAGATATTTGCATCAATTATATATCAATTTGCATCAATTAAAATTTGTCATATTACAAATAATTATTGATCGGTATTAGTTTGATTAAAAAATATATTATAAATTGGAATATGGACATGTCGGTACATATGTGGAGACATTTCTATCCATCAACATGTCTCCTCAAACATATAAATAATTCAAATCAAATTGATGAATAACAAGTACATAAATACATGATTTGTGTAAGTCATTTAGAGATTGATATCTCTCTCTCTCTTATACTTAGAAATATTTATGATTCACATTGAAAAATACTTGAAATATTATTAATATCTGATTTATCAATACATCTTGTGAAATTTTGTTGCCTCATTATTCTACTAGCAACTGCAAAGAATTATATGTTAGTAAGAGCATAATTTAAGAGATAATAAAATTAAAATACATCTATATTCCTATCTAACAATAAATCTAGTCTACTTTAACTCTCAGAATATTTTTTCCTCAATAGAAAAACCCTCTACAGGTCAAAAAAAAAAAAAGATCCATGACAAGGGCTAGGATTCTAGTTCCCCTAAAAGGAGAAGATCACACTCTCTTACCAAATCACTTCACTCTAGACACAAGATAAAGTTCATTCCAACAGAATTGTGCTTAATATTGTAAGTTTACCCTAGGCTATGACTAAGTTCCTAGTAAAAGAATCTAACCAAGACACAATATTTTCTTGAATGCAATCAAGTAAATCTACAAAAAAAAACTCTTTAGTAGTCTCATTGTATTTTGTCTTTGACATGCAAACCTTTAGTTAGTGCTTTAGTATAAAGTCTTTGGAAAGCGTCTTGTAAGCTACATAAAATTCTCAAAATAAAGGTGAGAACCCTACAAAATACATAGTAAAAATGATAAAAAGCTGATATAAATCAATAAAAACTCGAATCATTGCAAAAAATCTTAAAAACTTGTAACTTGATGACAAAAAAAACCTCTATCTTCAGTGCGATGCAACTCGATGGCCATCTTCTATTCCACTCAAATCTAGTTTTAGTCAAAAATTTACAACTGGTTCTATAGTGAGGCACATTCAATCTCTCTTTCTTATTTCAAACTCATCCTCACAATCTTCCCACAAGTCTTCAATGGTTGGAAGATGATGATAACTTGAATCAAACTCCAATTTATTCTTTATAAATTCTTCACTATCATATGAGAGTCTCATGGTACCAATGTATAGATTGATTTTGAATAAAGATATCTTGAGATTTTGGGTAGATAAGAATGACCTGAAATTATAGTAAATTAGACCAATATAAAAAATGATACCACCCTTCCTCTTATCTCTTCATTCTTTGTGAACTTCAGCCAATTGTTTATATATCTCAATGTGTAAGATTTTGTCTTTGGGTATTTTGGTAACTTAAAAGGATATCCATAGGATCCACCAACCCATAAATTTATGGATCTTTGGAATCGGCTAAAATAGCCTCGAAATTCTTTTATCAAGGTCACTACCTCTAGTGAAATTCTAAGCCCAATACTTCCTTGGAGTACCCTCTTAGTTGACATGGTGAATGCATTATTTACTCTTAGGAAATGTTTAGAGCTTGCTTCCAATTGTAGTTGAGGTAAAAGTTATATATTTGGGTGGTATTGGTATATTAACCTTTTATATTTAATACAAGCCATGATCTCATAGTGACAATTCCATACATTAAGAAGGTCATGTAAAAATACTATTTTTTCTCAAATTATATAATTTTATCATGTAGGTTGTTACTGATGATTCTTACTGAATTGATAACTTGTGTCCATTTACACATGAATGATGTTGGTTGGTTATCTTTGACAATTGTTTTCCCATTTTCTAAGCAATAGTAAATAATTATTTTTAAAACAATATTTGTTAAGGCAGAGATAATTATTTAATGAATTTTTTAACTACCCCAGTGACACTTTGCAATCAATCTTGTTATTGGTTGTTAAGTTGTTTTAAATCTCAATTGTTGATTGAGAATCAATCTCAGCCTTTGGTTTTCCAATAGGAGTAGTAGAAGAGGGAGTAAGGTGGAATTTGGAGAACACAAGTTTGAGAAGCATCTACAGTGTTAGCAAACGAGTTTGCAATCACAACAAACCATCTTGCAATATTAGCAAGGATGAAATTATAGCGTTAGGTATAGATGTGGGGGAATGTCAACATGAGATATTGGGAGATTGTTAGAGTTCTACCAGTAAGAGGCAAGGGATTTTGTAACTCTTAATTTGTTAAAGTTCAATATAATTCTTCATCTGTAGAACTTGTTTTAACTTAGGGTTTTTCTAGGGAAAATTTGTCTGAACATAATTGTGTCATTGTGCAGATTTGTTTTCATATTTATTTTGCTGAAGTTGTAGTTGTGTTATTTTTGAATATTTGTTGTGAATTAATTTTTGGTAGTTAAATAATCTTTATAAGATAGGAAATTAATAACCAATGATTTCAATAATAAATTTCACATGGTATCAAAGTAGTGCCGAGGGTAGAAAATATTTTCCTTGGGAAGGAAATTGAGGGTTTATAAAACCTAGTTGACCTATTTAGAATTATTTATTCTTACATTTCTCAAGATGACTTCAATTGGTTTGAGAGATCAAGACAGATTGGATGGTGCCTCAAAATTTGGTTTCTAGAAGGTCAAGATTTCTTTATTGTTGGAAGAGAATGGTATCAATGATTATGTTACTAGTGTTGCAGTTGTACCTACAAATGCAACATAGATTGAATTATAAAAGGAGGATGCCAAGACAAGGATGATACTCCTTGATGGTGTCAAGGACTATATTTTTCCCTATATCTTGGAGTTATATACAACAAAAAAAATGTGGGATGTCATTCTAAATTTGTACCAAAATTCTACCACCAACAGGAAGCTGATTCTTAGAGAAAAGTTGAAGAATACCTAAATGAACAAGGGAGAAGACTGTTATAGTTTTTTGGCATTTGCATGGGTATTATTAACTAAAAGTTCATCATTGATGCCAAAATGTCTAAGGTAAAGTTATTATTTCGACAAGCATACTTATTATTGACATCACTAAGGATAAGTTACTATCGACATAGAAGGGTTACTATCTGAGTGTATAAGATATTATTGGAAGCTTGTGAGAGAAGCTTTAACATGACGTTAACCCTAATATCTATGGTCAAGATTATGTTTAGGGTTATCATACAAGAGATAATAAAAGGGACTTAGATGTAGAGATGAGAGGGAGAGATAAAGGATGAAAAAAGAAGTAAAACAACAACCAAGAGCATCACAGTGAAAGAATAGAGGAACAAGTGAATCTGACAAGATTAAGGGAGAAGCACTGAACATGCCAAGTTATCTTGTATGAATACTTAATAATTTTTATTCAAGATTTTTAAAGTCTTGCACAAGATAGTCAAGTTCATGTATGAACTTTTATCAAATCCTCTAACAAGGTGAATACCTAGACTAACATGACTAAATCTCTTAGTAGAGTAGTCTTAATAGGATAAAGATGTAATATACACTATATCAATCATTCCTCATAGGGTGAAGTTTCTTAGAAGGAAACATTATTACATGCCTAATCGACAAATCTTTTTGATTGCAACAAAAAAGTTGTGGGTTCCATCCCCACCGTAGTTTTTCCCTCTAACCACATGGGTTTTATATGATACCAAATCTATTTGTTTATTAATTTTATTGATTATTATTTATTTTCATGCATATGAAACATTAATGGTTAATGATTATGCTATCACTTATATCGGGGTGTTATTAGACTAATGACGAAATTGACTATTAGTTAAAATAGCGAGAAATGAAAGTTTTTCTTAAGTACTGATTCAACCCCCTCTTAGTACTTAACCTTTCCTACTTGTAATTAGTAATTGGTATTGGTGCTCATTTCTCTTGAAAGAGGTCTGACAACTTGAGAATAGATCTAGAAAATGGAAAGATACAAGAAAGACAAACAACTTGAAGAAGTCGTAGCCCAAAATGATGAACTAAAGAGTAAAGTGAAGGTTTCATTCCCAAAGAGGAAAGAACTATTAGAAAGATTGTAAACAAGTCTTGAGGATCTTGAAGAAATTTCCCAAAATAGTACAAGTTTTGAGGAAACTGATGCTACAATAGTGGATCTATTAGACAAAAACACTATTTTGGAGGAAAACCTACAACAAGCAAAAAGAGAACTAGAAAGTCAAGCTTTAAGAATGACCGCGCTGTTAGGCAAAATAAAGACTATTGGAAATGAAAAAGAAAAATTGGAAGTCAATAAGAAAAACTTGGAAAATGAATTAAAGAGAAGGACAATGCCATCCTATAGCTACAAAATGAAAATAATACACTGAATGGTTACATGAGTGATACAAATTAGGAAAACCAAAAAATCCTTGTTGAGAATAAGAAGTTGAGAAAAAAACTAGAAGACTTGACAAAAAAACTAAGGATAGACCAAGAGGTTAGTGAAAAAATCACCAAGTTTGATCTAAGCATGAAGAAGATTGACAAACAACTAAAATGGAAAAGGAAATTAGGAGATACAATTGGACTTGGTTATATTGATAACAATAGGTTTGAAATTGGTGAATCATCCAAATCAGTCATAGAAAAGACATTTCAACCAATCATTAACCAACACAGGAAACCTACATGCTACAACTATGGAAAGCCAAGACATACAACAAATGCGTATAGAAGTAGACCATCAAATATTTCATCAAAGGCATCTTTTAATGGTTTCTGCTACATCTATTACAAAACCAAATACATAATTAGAGATTTCAAAATGAGAGTAATAATCACTTCAACTAAAAGAAGATTTATAGGTCACTTCTATACTTGCAATATATTTGGACACAAAGATAAACATTACAGAACTGGAATGTTACCAACAAGAAAACCAAGAAAGATATAGTGCAATAACTATAGAAAATATGGACACATGGCAAGAGAGTGTTGGTATATAGACACAAACACAAGCACATAATTGATCGATGTACCATGTTATGTCTATCATAAATATGGTCATACACCACAAGTCTATAGATGTCAACAAACTATGGATAAAAACTCTATAGGTACTAGAACACTGAAGAGAAATGCTAAACAAGTATGGATCAAAAAGGAAAATGGGAGCAAATCTAAAAAAAAAATTCATCTAAATCAAGTCAAGAAGGATTGTCCTTGAACAATTAATAATGGTGAAATCCTATTACGTCCTGACAAGATAAATAAGTGTGATGGGTAAGAAATACAACACTATCTAGAGATGGAGGGCATCAATTTTTATCGTGATAGAAAGATGTCTGATAGGGCAGTCAAAAAGTTTGCATATTCAACTAGAGAACACAATAGACTAATTAAAATAGGTAATTCCTACTTTAACCTAGCTTCCATTTCATGTCCATGGCAATTTGTGGTGTTTGTGATTATTGAGTATCTCACTTTGGATGGTCAGTTCACAAAAATTTGTGGCCACCATTTCATGTTAGTCAGTCATTTTAGTCATGGGATTAGGATAAATCTACCTTTTTATCTTCGACAATCTCTAGGTAATTCCATAATGGCCTTCCAAAATGACTTGGATGGTGATCATGTCTGCCATGAGGGGTTAATGGTTCTCATTTTGGACCTCTTGAAGTCTAAAAAGGTGGATAGGCCCAGGAAGAGTAAGAAAGTGATTGATTATGAGATGGAGGGAAGTGATTCAGAGGAGGACCTAGATAAAGACACTAAGGATGAAGGAGATGAGGTGGATGTTAAGTAGAGTACGAAAGGGGTTTTTGGTAGCACTTCCAAGAAGAAAAAGAAAGGAAAGGTGACTGAGTTAGATCAGGACAATGACTACAAGGAGGAATTGAGAAAGGGTTCTTAGAAGAAAGGAATTGTAGGGAAGGGCTTGGGTAATAAGGGTTTGAATGTGGAAAGGGTCTCGGTTCCCTTTGATGATGAACCATTAATTCAAAGGATGGAAAGAAAAAAGGAAACTGGTGTCAACTCAGCATAAGGGTGAGGACAATGTTCTAAAAGAGGTGGATTTAGGCATCAATAGACTAGGGGAGCATGACCACTATAATAGGGAGGAGGTTGAGAAGGGATTTCTAAAGGGAATCATGGGTAATCCAAAATTAATTTTGAATGAGATTGGGACCCTTAAACAAAAAATGCTAGTGATCTGAAAGGATTTTGAGTAGCTTAATAAGATGGCAAGGGGGGAGTGCACGCTAGGCCAACATGTTGATAGGCTTTTAGAAGTTATTGGTAATGCAGAGGAGGTTAAAAACTTAATGAAAAGAGTGCCTCCAATTGAAACCAAAAACAAGAATTTGGAATGGGTTAATAAAGATATCCAAAAAAGGATGGAGAGCTTTGAAGCTAAAGTGAGCAATATGGAAAATACGATCACAAATTTGGGTGACAAAAATTGTAACACGATAAAAAAATATGGTTGATCAATTCAATATATTGTTGAATAAGATGGATTCGGCTAGAGGACTTGACTCCTCTGTTGTGAATGAGGATCAGGGGCCAAGCAAGCACACCAAGGCCAACTCCAAGAAGAATGTAGGTGGGGGAGCAAAAATGCTAGAGGAAATGAAAGCCACTACAAAAAATATGAAGATTTTGGCAGATCAAGTAGTGAACTTGTTCAAAACTCTGTAGCCATCCAGGTGCTATCCTTTTGCTTTCTTTTTGCTAGATTTTTATGCATAGATGTACTTGGCCTCATGTCTCTATTTTAGTTTTTTTTTTTTTTTTTTTTTTTTCCACTGAGGCCTTTTATTTGTTAAACTCTTTAGTTAGTTACTCTTTGATACTTTTTAAAGGTTTCAGGTCCTTTAAACCCTGGTTTTTACGTAATCAAAACACTATTGCTAAAGAAAAAGCAAAAATCTATCAGTCTAAAGACTATCGAAGAAAAGTTACTATTGTAATTGCATTAATTACATAACTAACCATTTTCTTACTTTTCAGATTATAAGTACATGCATAGGGTAATTTATTTGACACCTTTCTTTCTAAAAGTTACTGTGTAAAAAGAAATCTTAAGTGATTGACTGTTAAAAGCCAAGAGATTGCAAAGAGAGAATTGTGCCCTAACGATTGTAGTAGGAAAATTATCTATTTTATCATATGTTTAAACAAGAAATTTTATGAAGAAATGGCAACTATGGTCAAGACACCTTTTTTTGTGAGAATTAATGAAAGACCAGAGCGACCAAAATGCAAAATTTATCTAGTAAATTTGAGCATATGAGATAATTGTAAAGCTTTGTCATCTCTACCATTGAGAGTAACATTAACTAAGGATATCACTACCTTCATTCAAAGTAAGATTGTGGGATTGGGTAATGCAAGAACTGAAGAAATGTATCGAAAGGTATTGTTTGTAGATGGAAAAATGAAAGATGACTACAATCACCTAGAAGCTCAAGGTCTTACACATATGGTGCACATGCTAAATTTTTTTGTTGATGAATGGATTGGATTTTTACTAATTTGAGTACTATTAAAAATAGGGAATACTTGGGGGGGGGGGGGGGGGGGGGTGGTGGTGAATTAGCATTTTACAAAATAGCTAGCACAATGCAATTCATAACACCATTATTTTTTAACTAGGGAAACCTTGGCCAAGGGAAAAACCTAGTGGGGATGGTACCCACAAAATGATGCACTAATCAAAACTATCTTGTGAAAGATATTGACCTTGCGAGGAGTCTATTACATGTGTGTAGTGTCTTGATTGTTGTTAGAGGACCAGACCTTGTTAGAAGCCTCAATCCTATTAGGATTTTTTATTACAATTAAAAAATGTATTAAAGATGATCCCACTTCCTAGACATGAAATTACAATGATATATTCTGTACATAAAAGGAATAAACACAAAAGCCTTTTGACAATGTTGATATCTGCAATATCTAATTTGTCCTTCATAGCTCTCTATAAATAAATTTGTATAGATTATCATTTCTCTTCTCTAATATAAAGTTCACATCATATAGAAAGTATATTTCAATGTCCCAAGACATCACAAAACTTCGCATCTAAAACTTTTTCCTTTATACCAAGTTATTATGTCCTGTTGGCCTCCATGTCTTCTCACATGTCCCAAAATGAAAAATTGCTTTTTTCTAAGTCAGGGTTAGAATATAAGATTTTTTCCCTAATTAGTTAAGTAATTATTTTGGTAAACCAAAACAATTCCTTGACATGATTGATCATTCTCTTTCCTCTGCTCTGTTATGCTTGTACAAGACTGCAACTGATAAAACATTAATAACTCCATCTGTACTGCACATAATGAAATATGCTCTGAGATGTAGCATCCTTATACCTTGTTCTAGCTTCCCTCAAGCCCAAATTTTCCAATTCAATGTCTATGAACTTCACAAACAAAAAAATGTCTCTATTGACAATTGTCGTTTACAACACTTAGACAATTTTCTAAGTCTTCAAACCAAAATTGTGTCTCCATAATATGCTGAATGAATATGAATGATATATTTAAATAAGTGAAAATATTAATACATTTCCATACTCACCTCTTAGCTGAATTTCCAACAATCTCCCCCTTTGTCATTGATGACAACATATCAAAAAATTGGCTAAGTCCCAAAATTGCAAAATTTCAAAATTGTGAAGTTCTTTACATGGCCATATTTTAAAAAAAAATGTGGTTCATATTTATTATATACTATCTTTACATTAGATATACTCCCCCTTAGTCTATACTCTACCTTATATCTCTGCATATACAATTTTCCATTTACTACACTCCCGCTTTGACATCAATGATAAAGGCGAGTTAAACCATATACAAGTCAAAATATTGATTTTACCTTTGATGTGTTGATGAATTGGTTAACAATGTCATACAATTAGAAAAAATACTCTTGAAGCTGATCAAACCTTTAACTGAATTAGATATAGTGATAGTGCACACAAACCATAAGATGCCAATTCAATAGCTTAGAAGTTTGGATAAGAAAAATGTTCATATTATTTTTTGGTCTTCAGAAAATCATCAAGCTACTTTCACACTAGATCTATCTTCAATGACATTTTTTCTCTTAATAAAGGAAATCTTTGCAATATCGGCTCCTTGGTTTCCTCCAATAATTTGTGCTCATCACAAATCTCACTAATTCTCTACTCCAAGTCAATGACTTGAGCATTTGCATTCCTTATCTCACTCATCACATTCTTCAATTCATCTTCTTTCTCGATGATCTTTGTGGTATAGGTATATATGTAATTATGTGAAAAATTACATTTCTCATATAATTAGTTCCCTTTATGAATACAACTTGTTAACTCTTCAATGCAAGTGTCTAAGTTTGTTAAATCATCTTTGACATTCTTGCATACTTTGCTAAAAATATTTGCATCATGTTCATCTTGAGCCTTTAATGTAGCAACTTCTACCAAAGTTTTAAAATGATTATCAAATTCTTCTAATACCTTGATTACATTCTTATGAGAATTATTCTCATTGACCTCAATATTTATCAAAATTTATAGTTTACCTACCATCTTCTCAAGAATTTCTTGAGTGTTGTAGATTTCCTTACTCTTAATAATTTTGTTGGTGGCAAATGTTGATAACTAGCTAAAGATTTCAATTTCAAGGTTCGTTGTTGTTTCCACTGGTATATTATTCATTATACTTTCTATCATTGATTCTAATGGAGATTTTGATGAACTAGGAGTTTCTTTGCTTATATCCTTGATTGGTGTTGCCAATTGATCTTGCATTCTTTGACTATCATCTTTCCCTATTTTTTGTAGGGTCTGAGGTGTCAGCCTTGCTTCAATAGTGCTCTCTTTCTAACCTAGTTCCTATGGCTACTGACTATCCATGATATCCCTTTTTTTCTCAACATGTCTTAGCTAGAGTGCGAAATAAGATGTCTCCTACACTATTATCCTCCAACTAGTTTGTAGTATAGGGTCTACATTCATAAGAACTTCACCTATTGTGGCTAGATCTTATTTATCCTTATTTTCATCTCCTTTTATTTCTATGTCCTCTTTCTCATCAGAGCTAGGATAATTAACTAAGCTCTTTGTGGCCAAATTGCCAACAAGTTTTTCTTGATCCTTGAATAGATCCTTTGTCTCATCAACAATAATGTGTGTGCTATCTATGTTCATCATATCATCATCAATTGTGATCTATGGTGGCTTAGTGACTAGCTCTTCAACATTTTATTCTCCTTCCTCTCATTTTTGTTATTGTTGAACTTCAGGAGTAGCAACTTGACCTCTCATCTTTCTTCCCTCATTTGATGTTTTTGTCTCTTGCCTACTCATGTAGCCATTTATTTTATTATTTTAGGCTCAGGTAAATCATTGAGTTCTTGTTTTACTTCTACTAACCTCACTGATATTCTTGTGTTGGAAGTTATACAGAATTGAACATGTATTACATTGACATCTTCTTCTTCCGTAGGATGATCCAAAATAATTGCTAGTGCAAAAATAAATTGAGGTGCAGGTGTAGGTGTAGAATTGGAGCCTTCAAATTGACAAAGGAGGAACACATAGAATATCCTTTTGACCAATCTATTTTATTTTAGATACAGTTTTCTTAACATCATCAAACTCTTGTGATGTAATGCTTACCTCCTTCAAGATATTTTTCATCTCACTATCAACCATTTTCCTTGCAAACTTTTCAAGCTTAACCTAATATGCCAATTGCATGTTCTCTTCATAAGTTTCAAATCTTGCACTGTTAGGATATGATTTTGATTTAAGGATTGTTTATACATATCTTTCAATTATTTAATCTATAACCTCATAACCAAGAGGTTCAACACACAATACTATAGGTGTAACTACCTCCATATATGTCAAGTCAGCGTCTATCATTAAATATATCTCATCCTTATATCTCTCAACTATAGATTTTTTAATTCTTGATCTCTGCTTCATCTCTAACTGAAATGATGTCATAACAGATGTTACAGTTCTTTCATTCTTTTCAATAGGGTGCCTCCTATACAAGCCCATGATCTTGTCAATTGTACACTTGTCATTGTTCCAATTAGTTATGGGCAAGAATGGAAACCTCTTTAAAAGATAGAAAAAACATGTATGTGATTGATGACTAAAATCTAAACTTCCCATTCCTTCTTTTCCTTATACTCTCCAAGTTGTCTATCAACTATATTCTTAAAATTTCACATAAATTCACTTGTGTTTTCTCAATACATATCTAGTACGGTTCATGCACAAATCGTGCTGCCACTTCATCATCTCTTAAGATAGAACATAGTCAAGTTCCAATAGTCTTACTCACAAATTTCACATCATCTTATATGATATAATTATTACTCCAGCATTATAGGTTGATTTTGTATTTTCAATCACAAATTTATTTACATTATTTTCACTGAGTGGAATTGATCCTTAATTACACATTCCAGTTAACTCATGAACCAAATATACTGAAATGTCAACTATATTATCACCTATCCAAAAAAATTCATCATGAATTCTTCTTAAGATGATTTTACTCCAATCCTCATCATCAAACTTATAGTAAAACATGTACTTTACTACATGATTATGACCTAAGTGTTCAAATCCATTCTTAAATGACATGTCTTGCTTGTATATCTTGTCAAATTCATGTGAAATGTTGTTATCTCCTACTGTTTCAACTTTAAAATGAGTATAACTTCTAATATCCTCCAAATATAAGACTCAATCGAGAATTTGGGAACATGTCATCATCGGGTCATCTTCCATAGGTAGAATAGGGTTCAACTTCAATTTGTGTCTTAGAACTTCCTCAACATCGTGCAACATAGATTCCTCCAATTCTACAACTCAAATTTTCTCAAATTTAGCTTTTGTAGAGATATAAATACCTTTAAATCATAAATTAGGGCTTTTTATGTAAAAATGACTGAATGCTTTGACAAATTATCCAAATAAATATGATACCAATTGATGGAAATAGGAAATACTAAGGTTGGGGGGGGGGGGGGGGGGTTGTGGTGTGAATCACTATTTCACAAACTTTTCCCCAACAATGGATATCTTTTACAATCTTAAAACATGCACATGTGATTATACTAAAAACTAAACATAGAAATAACATAATGCAACTCATAACACAATTGTTTGTTAACTAGGGAAATCCCTAGTGGGGATGGTACCCACAAAATTATCCACTAATCAAAAGTATATTGTGAAAGATATTGACCCTATTAGGAGTGTATTCTTGTTAGAGGACTGGGCCTTATTAGAAGCCTCAACCCTATTAGGAGTTTTTATTAAAATTACAAAATGTATGCAAGATGAGCCCATTTCCAAGACATGGAATTACAATTATATATTCTATACACAAATAGATTAGATACAAAAACCTTTTGACAATGATGATATCTACAATATCTAATTTGTCCTTTGTAGCTCTTTGTACACAACTTCACATATAGTATCCTTTCTTTGCTCTAACATAAAGTTCACATCACATCAAAAGTGTATTTCAATGTCCTAAGACATCACAAAACTTCACATCCAAAACTTTTTCCTTTATACCAAGTTATTTTGTCTTGTCACCCTTCATGTCTTCACACGCGTCCTAGAATGCAAAAATGACTTTGGCTAAGTTAGGGTTAACATCTAAGATGTCTTCCCTAATTAATTATGTAATTATTTTGGTAAACCAAAATAATTCTTTAACATAATTGATCATTCTCTTTCCTCTGCTCAATTATGCCTGTACAAGACTGTAACTGATAAAACATTAATAACTTCATCCATACTACACATAATGACATGCACTCTAAGATGTAGTATCATTATACCTTTTTCTAGCTTCTCTTAAGTCTACAAATGCCAAATCACTATCTATGAACTCCTCAAACCAAAAAGGTGTATCTATTGATATCTATCCTTTACAATACTTAGACAATTTTCTAAGTCTTCAAACTAAAACCATTTCTCCATAATATGCCAACTGTATATGAATGATATGTTGCCGAAAATGAAATCCATAATACATTCCATACATCTTATCCAAATTTTGAACAAGTACATGATGGAGCACTTTTGTTAGATATGGAAGAACTTATAAAGATCACTAGGGAAATCATCAACAAAGTCACAAGCCTATCAACACAAGGAAAGGAATGAGGCAAGGAGTTTCCTCTAAGGGTAAGTAATATTAATGAGTTGAGGTAGATAATAGAAATAACATCAGATAAAAGAGATATGATGGTGGATAAGGCAAAACATGAAGGAACATAATTTGTTGCAATGATAATTGGATATAAAGTATATCACTTGGGGGACCTTAACAATGTGCTAGGAACAACTATATGGGAAACATGGGAAATCACCACATAGGGTAAACCATATGAATTATCTAGATTATAAGGTTTTAGATGAGGATTTGGTTAGTTATGTTGATCATATATTGAGCTTATTGAAGAATACTTCAATCACACATTTTAGACTTATGAAGAAGTTTTCAAGAGCAAAGCTTCAGAGGTCCAAATAGTCAAGAAAGGAAAGAAGATAAAGAAGACATCAAATATCATGTAGGAAGCATCCAACCACCTATCAATGTAGGAGGTCATACAAGTGATGTCAAAAATTTAGTTATCAACACTAATAATGAAGGAAAAAGGCACATATACTCAACCTACTATGAAGGCTGTAGCTATTATTTTCTAAGCATAAAGAAGAAGAAAGTGGAGAGGAAATTGAGATGAATACACTTGGTGAGGCGACTGAGGAAAGAGTTATCAAAATTGACAATGATAAAGTATTCAAGAGAAAGAAAACCCAACTTTTAGCTATAGATAGAAGAGTTACTTAGAGTCAAGTTAAAACTCCACCGACGACAAAGAAATCGCAAGTTGAATTGGAGCAAGAAGTGAGTTCATGGGGTAGGAAATTAGGTAGAAGAATGTATAAGATACCTTTTGATCCCAAAGAGTTTGCAAAGTATATTGGTGAAATAGGTTTAGTTGGGAAGATAGATCTTGACGCTTTTGCTAATTTGATTGAAGAAGACAAGAAGATTATTAAAGATTCAATAATCAAAAATTTCAAAGAAGCTTGTAATTATCCTGGAGATGTGAAGGATGAAGTGCCATACAAACTTTAAACTACTTTACTTGAAAGATGGAAATCTACAAATCAGAGAGTAGAAGAGCTAAGGAAATAAATACTTAAGGAACTACATCATGATTTGTCAATAAATGATATACAAGTTTGGATGGATAAACATCAATGCATTTAGAACAAATGTATTGATTGCTATGAGATTAGTGAATGAAGAACCTATTTTGATACAAAATATTAGTGAAGTATAGACTGAAGAGATGCATAAAGAGTAAAACCAAGCCTATGAGGAGGCAAAAAATTGAAATGTCAATGAAATATTCACTTTAAGTGGGTTGCTTGGAACTTCCACCATAGAGTCGAAGGGTAAATTCAAGTAAAATAGGTCATCATTGAAGATATTAATGAAAAACAAGGAGGATATGATTTTGAAGGCAATAATCAAATGAACTTATCACAAGTATAAGTGAACACATAAGGAACAAGCACAATGGTCACTACTAGTGTTACACAAAGTGAAGGAGATACATCAGACAAGGCTACAACAAGAAAGCATGCAATTATATTGACTAGTATTGTAGGTCTACCATCTCTTGACCTAAATGCATAGTCATTGATATCTATAGATGAAGTATTGAATGCTATGAGTAGACAAGAAGAGAAGATTTTGATAATAGCTAAAGACCAACAGCTAACACTAACAACAAAAAGCATCAAAAGTTACTAAAGATAACATAAGTGAACAAAAATATAGTTAATGACCCAACACATCCAACCTAACAACTATCAGAGGAGAAAAGAAAATTGAAAAAGGAAGAGGTGGTGATGATGATAAGGACAAAGATAAATATGGAAAGAAGTATCACAAAAAATATATAGAGAAATATGATTCTAAAGGAAAGAGGAAATAATAATAAGAAGAAGAAGAGGAGGAAGATAATGACCCACATAGTGATGACCCCCAATTTAACATACTAAAGGAAAATGTGTTAACTTTGGATAAGAAGGATATATTTTAATTCAAGAAAGCTTTTGATCTGAAGATGAAGATAGATCAAAAGAGATAAAAGAGGATAAAGAGACATGTATTGAATAAGACTCTACAAATGTTTGAAAAGCTAATGCTAGGTGTTAGAGTAGATAAAGAGAAACTAGTTCAAAGACAATTGAAAGTTTATTTGGACACAATGGAGGCAGTTGGAACTAACATGGAAGGACAAATAAAAAAGGAAGCTATGAGCATGTTGAAAGAACAAAAAAACTAAAATTTGTTGAATAATCTTACAAATTTAAGAAGGAAATTGCATGAAGTCATGGTTACAGTACATGAGATTGTAAATACAATACTAAGGAGATATAGTGCTTTATGTAGTCATGATACATTTACCACAGATTTGGACACTTGTCTTAGTGGAGTTCATAATGAGATAATAAGTCATATCGATAGACTTGAATCATTGGTGAACATTGTAAAACATTCATTGGAACTTAAGGATTAAATTGCAAAATAAGTAGATATTATAGTTGTACACAGTGAAATCACATATTCATGAGACCTAATGTAGAGTACAATTAGGATAACAATGAAGTAAGCTAGACCCAAGAAAATATTGCCAAATAACAACTCTATGAACATCTCATGTTTTCCTAACTACAACCACTAAAATTTCTCTTAAACCAACATCATAGTGACAATTCTAGAATGGGAGTATGCTATTAATGAAGATCTATGAATGTCTATATGAAATTACAAGATAAGAATATGAAAATGCTAAAATAAGTGTATGCATGAGACTAAAAAATTCTAAATAATGCTAAATAAATACTAAAATGATGCTAGAATCAAACTAAAATGACATTAAATCTCTACAACAATGATGCCAAATGGATGATCAAAATGATAGATCTAATATGCCTATAGTATAGATGCATAAAACTTGGGTCTTTTTGCTCTTGATTTTTGTAATAATCACTTTTCTCAGGGTCTTAATTAACAACTAACATACTCAAAGAAATATAGTTATTACTTCATTTTTAGTTTCTCAAAAAAAATGTTGGGCCCAAGGTTTCAACATTGAACCTAGCACTTTGATACCATATGTAACATACCATTCCCCTTGTGTTTCATCGTATTTGATGAAATTGAAATTCTAATGAACATTATAAGGGAGTATTTAAAATTGGAATGTAACGTACCATTCCCCTTTGTGTTTCATTATCCTTGATGATCTCTGCAAATCAAACACTAAAATAATATTCCAAATACAAGATGTATATTATAGAATTGTGATATCATTTCCTTTCAAAATTGGATCAAAACCTAAACCATACTCAAAAATCAAGGTCTATTTTTACTTCAATGTTTCCAGAAAGATACTTGCATGATATCATATAATTAAACACTTACTCACTTGAGTTCACTTTATCGTACTTGTGGTCATCTCAGCATCAACTGAGTTGATTCTATTTCATATTCTTGTCATACTCATGTAGACACTCACCATATCATTAATTTGATTCCATATTGATATCTTCATTTAAGAGAATTTTCAGGGTTCAATAATTGAAAGTAAGATAAGTATTAAAAATTGGAATTCTTCAACTAGCAAGTTCTAGATCTTGATCATAATTTAAATTACTTATACATACCATTTGGCATAAGGCACTTATTAATGGGTTGGGTAGATCATCCTTGCAAACTTATAGAGCACCTAAAAAAGGTTATTGAATCCATGTTTTTTCATTTATGTAACTTCGGTCTTCATGCCCATCTCACAACATTTCATTAGAATAATCATCTCATGATAGAATATACACTTCATCTCCAAACCAATATACAACAACTCAGTATGTAAAGTCAACATCGCATGTGTATTATACAAGTATAGCAGTGTGTCAAAGGGTAAAAAAATGATATACTATGCAAGATCATCATACGTGTAATCAAGATCTCATGCATCTAAAAAAAATTCTCATGAGTAGCTCATTATTTATCTATAAATATTTGGAAGTTTATCCTTTCCCTTTGTGTGACCTAGGCTTTCATGCCCATCTTGTCAGTGTAATGTTTCAAGGAAAAACTCAAGTCAAACAAAAGTTTACATCTATAAACAAGCATTGATAGTTTCAATTATGCATGTGTGTTTACTCCATATTGGAGCACAAATGATCTTATCATTTAATCAACATTATAAATGATCGTGGCTCGCGATTTTATTTTCCTTCAGTTCAATTTCAAAATAGATAACAAAGTATTACTACCATTTCATAAGAACATGAATATAATTTTGTAAAGTAAATGTTCAAAACATTCAACTAAACATAAATATTTAGCCATCATCAAAATTTTGATAACATCTTTTCAAGGTTATATGAGCTATTTTGGATTGTGCAAGCCTTGGCATTGGTGAGAAGAGAAGCATTGACATAGGCTTAACCTCCCAACCTTGGACCACACTTATCCCCACACATTTTAACATATTAGAATGGCCCTCCCTACCTCAAGATCAGGCTTGGGATGTTCTTCAATCCAGCCACTCGAGCATCCTGGTGTTTTGAGTCTCCACTCAGTTATACCTATATAATTGATGCTATGGACATCAAGTGATTGTTATATGACACATATGCCTATAAAATACCTTGGCCAAGGATTTTCAATGGCTTTAATGACTCGATCACCACCGCTTGACTTGCCAATCATTTCATCTTATTAATTTTGTTTCATCTTTATGATATTGCAGTTTATACATTTGTCCATTTTATATCATCTCAGCCCTTCTCGATTATTCTAGATGATTTCCTAGTGCAATTTTTCCCAGTTTTGATTGTAATATCTAGTTATGTAAAATAAATCTATTTCAATATTTACATTTTTAGTTTCTCAAAAATAGTGTTGGGCCCAAGGTTTCAGTGTTGAACCTAGCACTCTGATACCATATGTAACATACCATTCCCCTTGTGTTTCATTGTCCTCGATGAAATTGAAATTGTAATGAGCATTATAAAGGAGTTTTTAAAATTGGAAGGGGATTGGGGTAAAGATCTGGGTTTTACCTTTTACCGAGGGTAAGAGTGAAATTGGAAATATCTCACAAAATCCCAAGAGGAATAGTCCAACAGACTTGGTTTGTGAGGATAAATAGGGATTTTTAATTCTTTGAAATTCCAAAAAAGATGGATTCCACTTTTGAGAGGGTAAATGATTTAGTTGATTTACTAAATGTTGCATTTATTTTTAACCTTTTTCTTTACCTTTTTTTCTTTTTATTTTATTTTTTGGTTTTATAACTGGATTTCCTCTTTTTAAAAGTGATTTTGGTCTTTTTGAAATTGATCAAGGGTTTAGGTGATTAATTACTTAACCACTCAAATGACCTAATGTTGTGATTGATTTGAAAGTTTGTTATTTTCCTCATTTATCTAATTTTATCTCTAATTTTCATTGTTTGATCAAAATTCTTGTTGTTTTAGGTCTTTTCCAATTTTAGGGTGTCTACAAAATGCACCTCTTTGAGCTAATATGTGAAACATATTAGTTCAAAGAATATCTTGATTTCGTAATTTTTAGCCAAATTTTGATGATTGTCTAATCAATGATGTTTTATTGATTTAAAATTGGTATGATGCCTAATCATTGAGGATTTGATGTCTTATTGCTAATGTTTTACTAATTTGATGTTGGTACAATGCCTGATTATTAATGATTTGATGTTTGATTGCTGATTTAACGTTGGTACAATGCTTGGTTATTTATAATTTGATGTTTAAAATCCTTTTTTTACAATAGTTTTCTTGGATGCCCCAACTTGTTTGATTGATGTTGAAATTTGGCTGGGGTGCCCCAATTTGATATAGGTATGTTACCTACTCAAAAATTAAATTGGAAAAAATTGATTGGCGATATATGGAGATTCTAATTTTATTTCTGAAAAATGTTGATGACAAAGTTTATAGAGGAATTCGGGTGTAAGTATGTTTTTGAATGGAATGAAACAATGCCTAGGTCAAGAAAATGGGGCAAAAGGCATTAAATAGGATGAAAGATGTTGGAATATGCCATAAAATGCCCCTGGTGAGGGTTAAGTAGGTCAAAAGACCTTTTACCCTTTTCAATTTTGCATTCCCTTTTGAACTTTCTCCCTTGTGAGCTCTAATTTGGCAAAGATGGTGGTCCTAGTATGAGAGCACAAATTTGAGAGGGGTCATAGATATGAGCGTCCGACTAACTATGGAGCCTTGGTAAGTCATTGAGAACCTCTATGTTTTCAATTTTTGTGAATCTTGTTGGTTTTTTTGCATGATTTGAATCAGTAAATACATGTGTTGAGCATTTTAGCACATTTAAACTATTTTATAGTGCATTTAGAGAATTTTAGCACATATGCAATGTAGAACAACACCTCTGTGTTTTGAAATAGTACTTTTACAAAAAACCTAGTGTAGCAAAATAATGCATATCTTGAAATTATAACACATGTATAGAATTATAGAGCATTTACCTGTTTCAACACATACATATTTTCTTGTAGCACATACATAGGAAGAAATAACACATTGGATTTTGGGGATTATTTGCATGAGGGTGAGGAACTTAAGTCTATAATTTTGGATGTCTGTAGCACATATGCAATGTGACCTAGTGCATTCACAGTATGTAGCACATCTATGTAGTAGAATAGCACATTTGTAACGTTGTATAGCACATACATGTAGTGTAGCACATCCATGCAAGGGAATAGAATGTTTTTTTGTTAATAAAAAATGTGTTGTATCATATAACACTTATGCATGTTTTTAACATGTTAGGGGCATAAGATAATACATTTGATCAGTAAAATGGTGCATTTGAATTGTATAGTGCATTGATGCTTTGTTGCAACGCATTTGAGTAGGAAATATGGAAGGGCAAATCAATGTTGCATTGGCTAAATGTAGGGCTTGTCAAATAGAAAGGTGTCCAGATAGGTGAATGTGAACATGCTAGGAGTAATCAGAGTCTAAGATAGAATTCTAATGTCCACATGATGATAAGGTTAATTTCAACTTGTAAACCTGTTCATAGAATTAACTAAAACAATAGGGATGTGTAGTCACAAAGTGATATGTAGGATCATTAGGTATGTTGGGTAGATAGAAAAAGTGCCCCTCTCGGGATACAGAGTAGGGAAAACTAACATGTCCATCTCAAGATATAGAGTGGGACAAATAATAGGCTCAAGATCAAACTGTTGGTTGGATAACTATATGTTGACTTAGATTGATGTAGGATAATCACTTGTGATGAGAAATTGATGTTATTGTTCGATTGTTTGGTGAAATAGGTACGTGGGTGAAAGCTCATGGTTCAGGGATTATATCCATGGCCACTGGAGTCCATAGGTAGATTGTAAATGGTTGAGTGATAGGTTATTAATAGATGCAATTTCACGTATCTTCTTTAGATGCCTTAGTTTTGGGTGAACCAAGGATTATTGACAGAAGTGGCCGAGTAGTGGGTAGACCACAACACCTTTCACATACCACTTGGGGAGATGACGATCACCCTAGAGGATGTATATAGGATTCTTATGATCCATACAATGTGGGATCTACTTTATAATGATCAGATAGATGATGAGACAAATTTCAAAGATCTATTTGTAGATGATGATATTAGGGATGATAGTGTGTCATCGTTCTAGATGTTGTAGTATGATTCATTGCTTGTTATGTTGGCTAGATTGATAGGAAGATATCTTCTACTAGATAGGAGAGGGTGCATATGTCCAGTTGGATAGAGCCACAGTGTTTAGGATATGATTGACCATCCATGAATATTTTCATGGGGTAGCTACATTTTAGCCCACTTGTATCATGATTTGCATTAGGTGGTATATTTAGGGGCTACATCACTTTCGACATGTGTGGTGTTATTATAGATATGGACATGAGAACATCTTCCCATTACAAAAATGATATGTATGCATAAATAAACACATGATATGCCTTACATAAATGTGTATTCAGGTGTTATTGTCCAACCTCATCTAGGAAAGATCGAGTATTGGAGACACATGTTGGATGACATTGACAAGGTTGTGTAGAGGTCATACATGTTTATAGAGCCATGGGTAGAGGATGACAATGAGATGGTGTGTTTATTTTCTCTGTGGTATTTTCTTGGCTAGATCCCTCTATGATTAAGAGATTTTGTTTTATGAGGTTAGTCAGACAGTTTGGTTGTCGATAAAGGATGCCATAGGGATTGGTACATTATGCCTAAGTGTAGGAAGAGAGATTAATATGGGGTCCTACATTGGAGTATGAGGCATGTCAAGAGGATTTCCTATAGATGATAGGAATTCCTCATAGATGGTCATTAAGGGATGGAGAGGTGGATGTGGGGATGGAGGGAGACTGTTCTCGTTGGTTCAAAGAGCATCCATTTTTGAGATACATAGATCCAGTGGAGTCGATACCTAACATTGAGGAGCAGTTGAATGAGGGGTAGGATGATGATGATGGTGGATGGGGGAGAGGCAGGGCTAGAGGTAGAGCTAGAGTGCGAGGGAGGTATGGAGGTAGAGGGAGGGGAATGGTGTTGTCGTAGTGGAGAGTTTAGCAATAGGTTCCAGTACATAGGCATATGCTGACATAGAGACCAAGGGATGTAGGTGGTGGTGGGATTAGAGAGGTCCATGGGCAAGGTGGGATTATAATGGGAGTAGGCACATGTAGTGGGGTAGGGCCGAGCATGAGGGCTGATGACATGGTCAAGTTTGTTAAGTTCTCTGCAGATTAAAGCTATTGGATGAATCTTGTAACAAGCTGTGGAGTGGAATAGTGGTGATTTGGTAGCAAGAAGTGTGATGATGGCTTTGAGTGAAACTAAAAATATCTTACAAAACCCCAAGAGGAATAGTCCAACAAACTTGGTTTGTGAGGATAAACAAGGATTTTCAATTCTTTTAAATTCTAAAAGAGGCGGATTCCACTTTTGAGAGGGTAAATGATTTAGTTGATTTATTAAATGTTTCATTTATTTTCAACCTTTGTCTTTAATTTTTTTTCTTTTTATTTTATTTTTTGGTTTTATGAATTGGATTTGCTCTTTTTAAAAGTGATTTTGGTCTTTTTGAAATTGATCAATGGTTTATGTGATTAATTACTTAACCATTCAAATGACTTGATGTTGTGATTGATTTGAAAGTCTGTTATTTTCTCATTTATCTGATTTTGTCTTTAATTTTCATTATTTTATCAAAATTCTCGTTGTTTTAGGTCTTTGCCACTTTTAGGGTGTCTATAATAGTAGAATGAGATAAATTTATTGCAAAAGTTTTTGAGCTGTAAGAAATGCTAACCTTGCATATTGATATGATGAAGCAAAGTCTATTGGAAGGACATCATAGTGTATAGGTATCAAAATACAAAACATTGATTAGAATGGAGAATATGGTTGTAGAGTTTTATAAGCATATTCTCATCCTTAAAACTTTGAAGAAAACATGGGAAACAATGTTGCATATTGCTGATTCCAACTAAACAACTATTGTAACTAAGTTATGAACCTTTCACTACATACTTTCTCAACTTGATCATGTTTATTGGCATTGAGTTCCATAAACAAAAAGGGGGAGAAGGGTGAAGATGAGAAGAGGAGGAATGGTGAAGATATTAGAACAAAATAAAGCCATAGGAAATAAGAGTACAAAGTAGAACAAAGGACATCATCACATACAACTATAGTGAGTAACATGAATGTGGGAGTACACTTTATAAGGTTTTTTTTGTCATTTATGCCAAAGGGCGAGATTGTTGGAGTTAGTTACTATTTGCATGGATATTTTTGACTAAAGGTTTGTCGAACTGATGCCAAAATTTCTAAGGTAAAATTATTATATTGAAAAAAATACTTATTATTGCTATCACTAAGGATAAGTTACTATCAGCAAAGACAGGTTACTATCAGAGTGTATAAGATATTATTAGAAGCTTGTGAGAGAAGTTTTAACATTGGATTAATCCTAATATCTATGTTTAGGATTATGTTTAGGGTTATCATACAAGATATGATAAAAGGGACTTAGAGATAGAGAAGAGAGGGAGAGACAAAGGAGAATGATGAGAAAAGAAGAACAACAATTGAGGACATCATAGTGAAAGAATAGAGGAACAAGTGGATTTGAAAAGATTGAGGGAGAAGAACTAAATAGGTCAAGTTATCTTGAATAGATACTTAATTGGTTTAGATTTGTAAATTCTTTCATAGGTTAGTGTTAGGATTAAATCATAGACAGAAATAACAATTACATGTAAATATAACCAATATCATAAAATAATAGATCATACAGTGTAGAACACAAGACACCAAGATTTAACATGGTTCACCCAATATTTGGGCTACATCCACCAAAAAAGAAGTCTGATATTATTATGATCCAGTGATTACAACCTAATTACACTCCATAATCTCTTATAGTTCAATACCGCTGCAAGAACCAATTTTTGCATCACCACTATAAAACAATCCCTAACCCTAAGTTCTTTTATACAAGTATTTTTACCACTTTAGGGTTATAATTAATAATTACATGTTAGCCCAAAATCTCGATAAAATAGGACCCCAAATAATTTATGAAGTATGTACAGTAATTTCCTGATCAATCACCACAATCTAATAGATAATCAAGTGTGTGTATGAACTTTTATTAGATCATGTAACAAGGTGGATGCCTAGACTGATAGGATTAAATCTTTTAGTGGAGTAGTCCTAATAGGCTAAAGATACTATTAACTTTGTTTCAGAGACTCCTCATAGGGTGAAGTGTCTTAGAAGGAAACACTATTGTATGCCTAGTCGAAAAATCTTTTGACTACAATGAAAAAGTTGTGGGGTCCATTTCCACTATAGTTTTTCCCTTTGACCAAGGGTTTTCTATGATACCAAATCTCTGTATTATGTGTGGTGATTAGTTTCATGGATTATTATTTATTTTCATGCATATGAACTAGTAATGGTTAATGATTACATGATCATTTATATTTGTGTGATACTAGAATAATGATGGAATTGACTATTGGTTAAAATAGTGAGAAATGAAAAAGTTTCTTTAGTATTGACTCACCTCCCACCCAACTCAGTACTTAACCTTTCTTACTTGTAATTGACAAAATAAATCAAAAGTTACCTCACCATGATTAGAATTTTTGAGGATGAATGTTAGAAATGTTTAGAATAACTGGGGGAGGGGTGTGAATGAGTTACTCAAGGTCTATATGTACCACTTGAACAATTAAACATTAAACACTTCACTGCTCTTCTTATCCTACTGTTGCTCAGTCTCTACTATAAAACTATCATAAGCATAACTTGCATTGCATAATGGAAACATTATCAAATGTAAATATTCATAAACATTCATCACATTTTTGACACTAGGATTTTATGTGGAAATCCAATTTGGGAAAAACTACTAGCAACATATCACTGTTTTTCACTCTTTCAAAGTGAGCTCTGTTAAGAGCCAACCCTATTAAAGGTTACAATACACACTGTTAAATGTGACCTAGTTAGAGGATTTAATCACCCTATTAGGAGTGGCCTTGTAAGAGGACTTTGATCATTCCATTTAGAATATCACCTAGTTAAAGGATTTATACAGACTCTTAAGTCTTCAAATGACTGTTAGGTCAACCTCTGTTATAAGGATTTCGATAAAAAATATTTACAATGATAAGAAAGAAAACAATAGGTTTGATCTGTGTGATTACAAATCACTTTTTTTGGTTCAAATCTCTATTTAGTCCTTATGCTAGTTCATTGATAAGCCTTTCACTTTCATCTCTAATCTTGATCTACTTGGACACCTTTCAATTAATCAGTCCACTATTCTTATAAACACTTAAGCCTTCAGCTCTAATTCACTTATCAATAACAACATCGTATCTGAAAGCTTTCTCCTTTAGCTTCACATTCACACACTTATGTGTTTTTGATCAACCTTGCTTTGTATGCCTTTATTCACATACAAACTCACTCATACACACATTGGCTGGGCTTGACTAGAATTAACTAGATATGACACCAAATTTTTGGTTCTATATCTCTTTAAATAGGTAATTCATTCTTTACCATTTTCTACATCCACCATAGATCTTAGGGTTTATGATAAGATTCAATTCAATTCAATGTATCTATTCATCTTCCTTATCATCGTCTAGAAACTTCTCTAGAATCTATCTGTTATGTCTTTACTTAAGTACCTCCTTGGATTTAATGATCTAACTCGTCAATCTTATCTTCACCAAATTTTACATCTCCGAAGAAATCAACTGAGTTGGCTTGTTCTTACAATTTCTTTGAATTTTGTTCTTTTATTGTCACTTGATAATATCTTAATTCTAATACTTGATCAACACTAAAATACTTGATCATTGTAGAGATTTCTAGCTCGGCATCAACTAACTTGCTTGATCGATGTTGATGCTTAGTCAATTCTAGATTCACTCGACACTAACTATAGCTTGGTTGACACTATCATTACTCAATAATCCTTAGTATTTTACTCTTTTTCTCATCTTAGCTTAGCTTTCTTGACATAAATAATTACTTTTCTTTATCAAAGTCTATCTAATCAAATGTCCATTGTAGCTTTCTTTTCATAACTTCAACCTTTGCTCTAGATGCTATAGTTACCAGTAACTTCTCAATCCTCTTCATCAATCAAATAGATATGACATTTGGATTAGGTAGCAATATGTCTCATCCATAAATTTGACATCAATGAAAAAAATAATTGTTCCAATTGTAAGTTTCTAATAGTTAGCAACTATTGGAGGTAGCCATGTTGATGATGAGCTAGTAAAAATAATCCTAAATGGGTTTACTAAGTAGCAGGGTGTCTTTGTTCAAGTTGTTAGTGAATGAGACACCTTACCAATTTAGAATTAACTGTAGAGTGACTTCACTCATGAGGAGTTTAGACTAAGTCTTTTTAATGGGGCCAATAATTGTCATCAAAGTGAGGTGGAAGAAGAACAATTTTCCCTAGTGGGAAAAGGGAAAGAAAAGAAGTGGTCTACTAAATGATCAAATTCACAAAGTAAAAAGAAGAAGAATAAGGACCTATCTAAGATCAAGTACTTTGTTTGTCATGAGTTTGGCTACTATGTTAGTGATTTTCTACAAAGGAAGAAGGGAACGAAGTAGGTGGAAACTTTAGAAAGTCTAGAAGAAATCTCTAGTAGAATGGAATATGAGTTTGCACTCATAGCTTGTATGGTTAGCTTAACCTCACATTATGTTTGGTATATATATAGTGGGGTGTCATTTCATATGACATGAGTTAGAGAGTACTTCTATAGCTATAAGGAGAGGTACACCAATATCTATATTTCTGTTGGGAACTTGTTGAAACTAAATCTAGTTGGGAAAGAGGATATTCAATTTTAGAGGGAGAATGGAAAGATAATTCTACTTCATGATGTGATGCATGTGTTAGGCTTAGGCATGAATCTGATTTTTGTACCAATCCTTCCATAAAAGGGGTATTATGTACTATTTATAGGGGCATGTGTGATGATCAAGCATAAGCATTGGAAATCACCTATAACTATTGGAGTTAGGAGTGGTTTCCTTTATAGGTTTCACTTTGATACTCCTAAGGTACTCATAAGAATTAATAATCCTAGAGATCTTGGAGAGCTATGGCATAGGAGGATGGGCCATATTCATTATGGAGCACTCAAATTTCTTTGTGAGACAATGAAAAGTATTCCAAAGGTGAGTACAAATCATGATGATGTATGCAAGGGATGTGTGTTGGAAAAGTTTGTAAAAATGTCTTTTCCAAGGAGTGACACTAGATTTGAGGGTGTTCTTAATCTAGTACATTCAAATGTATGTGGACCAATGTTGACGATGTCTCACAAAGGATATACATACTATGTTACTATTGATGATTTGTCTAGGACGACCTAAATATACCTCTTGAAGACCAAGGATGAGGTTTTTCATCACTTCCAAGAGTCTAAGGCCCTTTTGGAGAACTCGATAGGAAGAAAGATAAAGGTTCTTCAATTAGATAATGGAGGTGAGTACAAAGGAAATGACTTCTAGGAGTTCTATACAGGAAGGAATTAAGAGAGAGTGAAATTTCCTTACAATCCACAATATAATGGAGTTGATGAGAGGAAGAATCATTCAATATTGAAGGAAACAAGGATTATGCTACATGATCAGGACATGCCCCATGCTACTTATGGGCAAAGGCATCTCATACAATAGTATACATTAAGAATAGGGTTCCATAAAAGGTACTAGGGAAGATGACACCAGAGGAAGCTTTTACAGAGAAGAAGCTAGATGTTGGTCACTTCATGATAATTAGAATTCTGGCATATTGTCATATTCCAAGTGATACAAGTGCCAATCTAGATCATATTGTAGAGAGGGTGTACTTTTTTGGGTATAATAAGAACTCAAAGGCATATAGGATTTTTACCCTAGGGACTAGAAGAATTATAATAAGATGAGATGTAAATTTTATAGAGGATAATACATTTAGAAGGTCCAAAGATTTTCCAATAGACAACCAAAGTGAGAAACAATATAAGCTCCAAGAATAACTCAAACAAGTCAAGAGAAACAAAGCTCATGTAGAGTTTTTTGCCAAATTTTAGTTCTTTCCTTGTCAAGTTCAAGTGATTGGTATTTAATGAGCTTCTATCCAAGGTCAAAGTCTAAGTAGGCTTATGGGGTACTTACTTCTCATCCTTCCCAATTCTCTCTTACTTTCTATATTTTTTGGGTCTCATTTGCATTGCCTTTAACTATTCTTCCATGTGGATTTTCTATTTTTCTAATGCATTCGGGGTCTAGGTGATTTAGGTGTGGTTGGGATGTGTTTGGATATCTTCCTAATGAGAAATAAGTTTTCCATGCTTCAATATCTACTATCTTGTCCCAACATTCTAGTTCTTATGGATTCCAAGAAATCAAGCTGGTTTTCCTTTGGTGAACTTCATCAAGCACATTCCTTAATAACGGAGCCATGGTAATGATTAACAAGCTATGCAATTGGTTATGTCATGATGGAGGGACAAAAAAGTTGCAAATTGAAGCTATGAAGAATTCCATTCAAGTTGCAGATGTAAAGGTCTACTTTTATGAGGAAGAGCATGTCTATGTTTTTTCAACTGCTTACTAATGGAAGTGAAGGTATTTTGTCCTACTTCTGAAGTTAATATGGCTTATGTCAAATCCAAGTCTTTATATGCAAACTATTTGAAATTTGTTCAACACTCCCCTCAAGATTTATGACAAGGGCTAACCACCTCCTATGTACTATAAGTTGAGTGGTTGCATTGAGCATTGATAGATCAATCTTTTGGTGCAATGACAATCCCATTCTAACAAGTGGTATTAGAGCTTGGTCATAGGTTTAAATCCTTAGATCCTTGGGTAATATTGAGGGGGATATTGTTAGAAATTTTTTCAGTGCTCCCCTTAGGATTCATGATAAGGGCTTAACCACCTCTTGTGTACTATAAGTTAAGTGGTTGTATTGGGCATTGAAAAATTGGTCTTTTGGTACAATGAAAACCCCATTCTAACAAAAATAATGTGAGCATGATGTTAAATGAACTATTTTGAGCTCATAATTAGTGATGCATTCTTGAGATCTAACCTTGTAGCCATCATATTGAGATTAAAGGGTTAAATGCTATTCAGTTTTCTTCACTCTGGAAAATGTTGCTTAGAGAGGGGTTTTCCATCTCCAGGTAATATAAAGGGCCACTTCTCTAAAGGCTTTGAAAATAGAAAGTCAAGTCAATTTAAAGTGTGAAAATTCTTTGAAAATGCTCAAAAGATACTTTTGGAAAAGTTAGTTGTGAAGATGTGACCCTGCCATAAAGGAAAGTAAGTGTTAAATGCTTAGGGTGGAAAGTGAAAGAATGAAGTGCATAATCTATTTATGGATCCTTCCCCATACTATGATTCTAAATCAAAGGAAAATTGGGCTTACGAAAAAGTTGAGCTTCTCTCTCTCCCCTATATATGTTAAGTTATTGAATATATCTTCATACCGAAATTTGAATGGAAACAAGGCACTTTTCATGAAACTAAAGAACTTATTTTGGTAAGTGACTTTTAGTTATAATATCTTACTTTAATTAAAGTAACAAGGCTTTTAGGATTTTGAGATTTTATGTGAAATAAAATGGAAAGTTTGAATAGCTATTGATTATGAAATTTAATGCAAATCTTGTCGTTATGATTGTTGGCCAAACTTAATTTCATTCGTGTGGCACCAACATTTAGATTCCTATACCTATTTGATTAGAATTGCTTGAAATTTGTTTCCCCAAGTATTTTAAAATGACTGTTTATCAAGAACTATGTCATGTGCAATCATAAAAAATGGTAATCAAAGCTATTGGTTTTGATAAGTTAATAGGCTTGGAGAGTGAATTAAAGGATTTAACAAATATGAAATTCAAGTTTTATGATTTGGGTGATCTCCATAGAAGATTGAACTCTCAACCTATTCACCCAATCACTCAAAAGATAAAAGAGAGCGAATTGATAGAAGCAACTAATTTTCCCATGGTAGTACAAGAACTAGAGCTTGCAAGGGAATGTAACAAGAGATACGACCTAGAAACAAAGGAAATTTATTTCCTAATCATTCCATCCTCCTCTTGATCAAGAAATATTTAATGCATTCTACATTCAACATCCCCATAAAGGAGGAGTATTGTGATATTGACTTTGACTCTTCCACGTGCATGTTCAATTAAAAGAAAATCTTGAGAAGGGAGGATATGTAGAGGAAATGGTTTCAGATGCCTAAGACCCTTTTTGGTACTAATTTAAAAAAGGGAAATCATAGATATTCTTACCTTGCTGCTAAGGCTAAAAGGAACAGAGGAGATTTTGGAGTTTATTGGGCACCATTTCTTCCTGGTGCAAGAAATTTGTGCTAAAGGACTGCACATTGATAGGACCTAGATCATTTGTGATGATCTTGCCTCATGGATGAATTTGGCCAGAGGATTCAAATATTTCTACATGTTCTCTTACCTAATCTATGCCTTGGCTATGCATCACCTATGGCCCAACCTTCCCAACATTCAAAATTATGATGAATGTACAAAGGTGTATGAGTTCTACCTACACCTACAATTGCAAAGTATTTTTGACAAATATGTGGTAGTAAATGATGCTTTCACAACGAGGCTATGTCGAGAATTATAAGGATTACTTGAAAGGAGAATTTTTCCAAATGCAATTTCAGCTATTAGCTAGTTTGGATGCTCATTCATCCAATTTTTGAGCTTCTCATACTTGTGGATAGGTGCCTTTGATGGTTTTCCCAAGAGACTACCTAGGTACAGAGAGGGTAAGGCAGTCCTGGTCAAATTATGTTGACAAATTCTTGAAGTGAACACCTTGTTTTTTTAATGTGAAGAAGATAGCCAAGATTTCCTTCCCCATAGTGGTTGAACCCTATTCCTATGCTTCAAAATATGATGTTCAGAATCTAGTGAAGAGTTTTAACAAAAAAATCAAATTTGGTTGATTATGAGGTATTGAGACCTCAATATGATCTAGTGAACTTCATGAGGGATAATTTGAAGCTAGGATATGCTCACAAACATTTTCTAGATATCAAAGATTATTGGGTCAGATGTCTCAATGAATACTAAACTCGGGAGAATTTTTAGTCCTGATTAAGTATAATAAAATTAATTTATATAATGATTCTATTGATGTTTTTTAATTGGTAGATGATGGTGCCTACATGCATCCCTCATCTTATGAGAAGATCAAATGTACTCCCATTGTGTCTACCCCACCTATAGGCCGTATCATAGACACCATGGAGGTCCTCATGCACTTAATTATCAAAAGGATAGATATGCAGGTAGGATGGACTTAAGTGAGGATGAAAAGAATGGGGAGAACAAGTTCTATGGGTGGAGTATCTTCTGGAGTTGACTAATCAACTGCTACAACCACCACCATATCTACTACTTCAACTTCTACAGAATCAACTCAATCTATTGGACAAGGTTAAGACTAGCCTCCAGAAAAAAATGTGCCAATCACTCCTACCCATAGAGGTGGTTCTCTTTTGGACACCAAAAAAGTTGGGGAGAAGGAAGGGGATAAGGACAAAGAAAAGGAGAAAGAACAAGATAAGTCAGTTTCCAAGCCTATCTCCCCTATTCAAGTCATCAACCTGGATGGTGACACGAACCCCATGGATGGTGACATGAACCCCATGGATGGAAAAGAAACATCTCAACAAGGGGATATCTTGGCCCTCTTAGTGACTAAGGTCGCTACCTTCCATGCTACTTCTTAGAGCGAGAAAACTCCACTAGTACTGAGGAAGCTATTTGATCCAACTGCCCTGCAATCTGCTATCAATGCCCTCTCTACTGAGTCATAGATTGAGGAGACCATTCATAGAAAGAAGAGAAGATATGAAGAAGCCACTCCATCAAAATATTTGATCACACAAGCCACCTCCTCTTAGCTAGCCTCCAAGAAGACGAAGAAGCATTTTTACTTAGATATTTTAGTGGGAGAGTTTGTTATATTAATTTTAGAGAGATAGAGAGATGGAGAGAGAGATTAATTCCCCACTATTAAAAACTATCTCTCTCCACATACTTTTCTCTCTCCATGTACTACCTCTCTCCACATACAAAAATCTTCTCTCTCCATGTACTATCTATCTCCACATATTAAAACTTCTAGAAAGAAGTTCAAATTTGGATTCTTTTCACTACATACTAAAGCTCTTTCTCTCTCGATGTACTAAAGGCCACTCTCTTTTTATGTACTAATTTTTTTTCAAAGGTTAAGGTTAGGAAGTTTGAGTTTGAATTTGAACTTCATCTAAAGTTTTCTTCCCTAACTCGAACCTCAACTGTATAACTATCTTGGAAGTGCCATTCTCAAAAAAATGTAGTGCTTCTTGTTTGGAGGCATGTAATATTTTGAAAGGACAAGGCATATGAATGGTTTGGCTTCAACCATAGGAAAGGCACGTGGTAACATTTCTTCTGACCAGCCTGTGAAGATATTGAATGAAATTTCAAAATTGATGATTGAGGGTGAGAGTTACAATCAACTCAATCATGTGATCTATTTGACATAATGCCTATGCACATATGATAGTTCCAAGCATTTGGTATGGGAAAATTTGAAGTCTTAGATAGCATGCCAATAGCCCATGCACACTCCACCTAGCTATCACATGGTGAACAATGCGACTGAATGAAGATAGTCCACGAAGTGAAGAATGGTTCAATAGTCTCATTTCCAATCTACATCACTACCAATGTTTGAAGAAGTGATAACTTGTGAGTTTGAGCTTCCAAGTGTTGAAGGGCATTCAAATGTAGAAGTAGCAGCCGTAATAATGCCTATCAACTATTTGACATAACCTCCAACTTGTGACATTTAATGAAAGCATTAAAAAAAAGCACGTGAACTATTTGACAAAATTGCACACTAAAGAGTGTTCATCATAATCAAAAATTTTGTATATAGTTGGAAAAATAGATGCAATTGTGGATGTTCAAATGAATTTTGTGATCAATGGTTTAAGAATCTACCAAGTGAAGCCACTGAATTTTTGATAAAGCACCAAGACAATATATTTTATTACACCATTGGGAAGGATGTTCCTTAAAGGCATGTATACACTCAAGAATGATGGAATCATGAACAATATATGGAATTATAGATAAGGCATGCCAATTTCATGGAATGTCATAGCTCACAGCCCAAGAGACATGAAGAACGTGCACCAACTATTTGATAGAAGGGGATGATTATTTTATGTATATTCTCCATGAGAATTAATCATCTCAATACACACATGGTAGTCATGGTTGGTAGAGAATACATGAAGAAGGTGATGGGATATTGATTGCACACAAAATGTAGATGCTCAAAATACTAATTAAAGCTTTCATGTATATGTAAAGGTAGTTTTTGGTGCTCCCATAATCCTCTCCTAATGTATGCACAAGCTTCACAACTTATCATTGGAAATGCATAATAAGACATGAAACTCATAGATACACCTCACCAAGGAAGAATCATGTGAATGAACTCAATGGAAAGGTTAGGCATTATATATAATTATTTCTAGTGTGATGTATCCTTAAAAAGCACTTGAATTGTTTGACAAAATGCCAAACCTAAATATACCTATAATCATCTAGTGTAAAGTATCGAGTATCCACACTAAAACTAGATCTTCCTTCATATGTGACGTCTGTGCCATGGTAAGTGTAGTTGTAGAGACCATATCCAACATTGAGATAAGAAAAAAGAGCATTAATGGAAAGACATAGTTGATGGAATTATTCCTAGATGAAATGCGGAAATGGAAAATGGCTAAGACTCTAGCCCATGTCATCTTTGGTTCCCAGGAGAAGTTTATTTGCATTGGTATCCGAATCAACAACTCTATGGTTGGTCACATTTCTAGGTAGAAAACATGCTTAAACAAACTTATGTAGGCTATATGAACATATCCTCACTATGTGTCTCTTCTCGAGGATATGGAATATGTGGGCATCCATTCAAAAAGCATAGAAAGATGGATCATGACAGTACACTATTAAAAAATAGTGCCTGAATTTCTATTCAAGAGCTTGGTTAAAAATTTGGAGATGCTCATTGTCAAGTGATTTATAGGTAACATTTGCAACTATGGGGTTACTAAGAAATGCATCACCTCAGATTGAGCTTTCTGATTATTAACCATTACTAGAAAGTGATGTTGGAATCTCTTCAAAGATCTCCTCAAAAGTTAAAACCAAAAGAGGGACCAATTTGAAATTCTGAACCTTGATCCATTTTGATTAGATGGACTGAGTCTCTCACTCATTAGAAAAGTTAATAAAATTTTGGAGATGTATGATGAACAACTCTAGAGGAGAACAATCTAGTACATATCAAGTTGCCACTAGAGGTGGGATCTCTTCAATAAAGTTGCATCTAGATTTTATTTTCCATCACGATACACATTGAATATGAACAATTGGTAAGAGTGAAGAAGGTATAAAATCATGAAACTTGGAATGCAATACATTTAATGAAGGATCAATTAGGAGCTTGATAACATGTTTAGTGATGAAAGTGGTCTTCAATGCAAGTTGAGAGGTTGTATGTGCATTGAACTTAGCAAGGGAGATACCTATAAACCATTGGACAGATTTTCACCCAATGAAAGGCAATAGAATCGTATCAAATAGTTCGAGTGATTGTGAATGGGGGATATCAACATTCAAATTTCATTGAAGATATCAAGGTAGATGCTAGACTATACGTGCATATGATTTGATCACCATTTTCAAGGAAAATAATCTATTTGAATAGCCTCACTTCATCTCCCAACCTGCAACACTCAATGGGGGCATAAGATAAATGCAAAGCATGGAAATTGCTTGACAAAATGCTGGAATATGAATACAAAACATAAAGCTTGGACAAGGCACTGTCTCGTGTTTTAAGATTGTTGTGGAGATATGTCACATTAAGGAATGATATAAGGAAAGACTCAGACAATGACTACTTTCAAGAAGACTTTCAAAGGATTATAAAAAGCCAAGGCATATAGAGATAAAAATCAGCATCAACAGGATCAATGGTGTTGTTTTCCTCTAACATCATGGTTTTCAAATTATCTTTTTATAAAAATGACTTTTGTCTTTTTTTATATCTCTTAAGTTAGGATCTTAGCTCTCTTTTAGTTAAGGTTAAGCTTTAGAAGTCAAATTTTGCATGAGTTAGAGTTAGTTTTCAAATGCATACCAAATTCAAAACTCTAACTTTTTGAGTGGCTATGAACTCAAAAAGTTAGTTAAGCTAGAATGACAATAAATTGTAGAATCTCATTGTAATAGGGGACTTTTTTTTTGGATTGGGAGATAGGGAACACTTATGTTTTGATAAAAAGGCAATTTTTGGAAAGTGTGTACAATTTTTTTTCTTGTAATCAGTTATTTCTTATGTTCCTGGTGCTAAGAAATAAAAGAAAAGTACATTTTGCATTCTCTTCCCTACTAAATCTGAATTGTTCAAGTGTTGATTCATCAGTATGAGTATTTTCATAGGATCGTGTAAATATTCATGAATCATTGAATTGACATTGTGTTGATGATAGTTCTCAAGCATAATTCTTGTTTGTTTTCATTAGTAGTCTACATCAATTTTATGGAAACATTGAAGTCATGTGGTGCATTCATCATTAATAGTTTCCTTTATATATTCTAAGTTGTAATCATCTTTATCAAAAAATCAAAATTTTATCTTACAAGGGAGCCACCCCTCTTAACATAGAGGAAGGTCATATATCAAGGGCCTATCCAACTGTTGGAGAAATTGATTTGCCACACACTTCATTGGGCTAAATCACATATTTTTTAATTGACAAATCTATTTACCAACAAGTATAAATCAATTGTAGCATTGTCCACTAATCCATCTACTCACCACATGTTGTGACGCAGGCAAAGGATGAATAACTAGGGCCAAAGGCTCACCCAACTATCCAAACCACCTTGGAAGAGTTAACACAATGGAAGTGAACACAAGGAACAAAAACCAAAGGAGGAAGAAGAGTGAAATACTTTTATTGATTCATCAAAATATCTTCATACATGCCCAACTGTAAGGCCTTCTAGGTTACGAGCAATTACAAATACATTCACATTCAAAGATCCAACTGCAAATTCACACTTACCAATATCTTATGCTCATCTTTGATCCATGAAACATGATAAGGTTTGGGATGTTTTAGCCTTTGCAACTACAACTTGGTAACCAGCTCTTCTGATGCTAGATTTGTAGAACTTCCACTATCAATGATCACTTTGTAGCATTTTCCATCCATCTTAAATCTTGTCTTGAAAAGACTTCTCCTTAAAATAGGTTCCTCATCACTCCCCTTATTACATAAGGTTCTTCTCACCATCAAATTTTCTCCAGCCTCAGGTCCACTTGGTGAACCCTCATCATCTCCTTGATTCACAATATTTCTATTACCTTGCCTACTTTCAGAGGATCTACATTCAAAAGATCTATGTCCCTCTTTACCACATCTAAAAAAATAACCATGAAATCCACCTCTAGAATAGGAATTACCTCTTCCTTAGTAAGAATTAGTGCCTCCTCGGTAAGAATTACCACTTTTCCATTTAGTCTTGCCTTTGCCATCATTCTTCCACTTAGATTTGCCTTTATCCTGCATAGAACTATCAAATTTACCACTTTCTCCATAAGATCCACCTCTGCCTCTATGAAATCTACCACCTCTACCTCTTTGTCTTTGTTCATGCTTCTTTGTCAAGATATCCTCAACTTTCAAGGCATATTGATATGCTTCTTCTACACTTTCCAGCTTCACAAAACTTATTTCATCTTGAATTCCAGATCTCAATCCGTTAATGTACCTTGCAATTTTCTCAACATCATCATCTACATGTCTAGATCTAATGTCCAATCTATAGAATTCCTTAGTATATTCTTTCACAATTATGTCCTTTTGTTTCAAATTTTGCATCTTTCTCAACAAGCTAACTTGGTAATTAGTAGGGAGGAATTTGTTCTTTACCTTGTTCACCATCTTTAGCCAAGTTCTAATCTTCTCCTTTCCTCTCCTTTGTCTATCAATTTGCAAATGTTTCCACCATAGCGATGCATGACCTTTCAACCTAGTGACTGCAATCTTCACTTTTCTTTTATTAGGAGTGTTTTCATACTCAAAGAACTTCTCCATATCAGAGATCTAATCCAACATAGCATTGGTATCCAATTTTCCATCATAAGGAACAAGTTCCACAACAAGCTTTGAATTTTCCCTATACAACACTCACAACAATATTTCCTCATCTTGATCTTTTTTAGGTTTTGGATTATGATTTGGTGCTACTGCTTCATCATCACTTACATCATCAAGATGTGCTCCTCTCCTCTAGGATGTCTCTACAACATCTAATCTAGCTGCAATTTGTCTTAACTGATCCACTATAGCATCATCGACATTTCTTCTACCATGAACCATCTTTACAAATCAGGTTCCTACAAGATCATAACCCTCTGCAAGTTATAGGTCAAATCCGCAGATCTGCCACCCTACAACCAAATCCAAATTAGGGTCCTACACAATCCAATTTCCACAAGGATGAACCTCAAGCTTTCATACCAACTAATGTAGGCAAAGGATGAATAACTAGGGCCAAAGGCTCACCTAGCTATCTAAACCACCCTGCAAGAGTTAACACAACAGAAGCAAACACAAGGAACAACAAAAAAAGGAGGAAGAAGAGTGAAATAATTTTATTGGTTCATCAAAATATCTTCATACATGCCCAGCTGTAAGGCCTTCTAGGTTATGGCCAGTTACAAATACATTCACATTCAAAGATCCAACTACAAATTCATACTTTTAGTTCTACTCTCCAATCTTCTTTTCAAAAAATTCCCTAATTCTAAGCCTAAACACTCTATATATACTTGCCAAAATAGCTTATAGATTATTCTAGAATATTACATAAGAGGAGGGCTGACCCAACAATGGTTTGGACACATCCCAAGAAAAGATCTTAACATAAATGTCACGATTGAAAATAAATCTCGCATTTCAGCTCACACAAATCACGTCCAAATGCTGACACTTGGCATACACTAGGTAACTTGGCACATGAAGAAACACTCGACATACACTTTGTAACTTGGCACATGAAGAGTCACTCAACATACACTGGGTAACTTGACAGATGAAGGAATTGTTATAGTAACTCAAAACATGAAGGATTGCTAGGCACATGAAGGATTTTCTAGGCACCAACTTGCAAAATGAACAAAAATGAGCAAGATAACAAGGCAACCTAGGATGCTCCTACATCATGTTGGTAGAGATCACATAGCCACAAGAGGAGGGAAAATTCCATGAGCTTTCCATGGATGACTTCGAGATTAGAATCGTGGATCTTGGTATCCCTATTCATGACTCCAGGGTGAACATATTGAAGTCCAACAATGAGAAGATTGAGGACATGATAGAAGAGTTGAGAGTGGAAAAAGAGGTTCTCAAAGCCTCAAACAAAAAATTGATGGAGTATATCAGGTCTACACTTGAAAGTACCTCAACAAGCCAATTTCACCTAAATGGAGAGGAGAATAAGAATTTACTTCTAAAGTTACAACAAGAAAGACAATTCAGGAAAATTGGCCAAACATGGGTTGTAATGCCTACCCCTAGTTGACTTTTCTGATTGTATTATTGAATTCTTTTAGGCTAGTTTTTAGATTGTGTTTTATGATTATCGGTACTTGGTTACTAGGTTTGATTATATGTATTTCATATTCAATTGATTTATGTGATGATTTTTTTAGTTATTTCATGTGTTTATGTTTATCCTTTCAATGATGATATATGTATGTTTGGTTAGTGATTTCAGTTATCTCTTAATGATTAGATAGATGGATTAATTATATGTAGTTTCTATGGATAATTACCCCATACTTGCATGTGTATGGTGTGTGTATATGTTTTCTTTATGTTTGACATTTTTGATGTGGTTGAGGAAGGGAGTTGTAGTCACTTGCTAGTTAGGATCTACATGATGTACCACTTCCTACCAATGCATGTTTAGTTTAGAATATTGTGTTTGTACATGCAAATTGTAGGTACTAGGTATCGACTTCCTTGAATTTCCAAGATGAGCATATCCTATCACAATATCTCATTGGTAAGAGAGGGGAGATAATTCTTGAGTTTGAATCTTATCCTTAAACCATTTTTCCTAAAAACTAGGGCAAGATTATTTTGAGTTGTCTACCTTCTAAATTCATCAAGTGATGTAAATTCATGATTATGACCCTTGAGTTTGATTTAGTTTTCTATACTTTGTTATCGGTATTCATTTTTAGTCTTGCAGGTCTTTGGTGTAATTTTTTGTTATATTAAATCAATTTAAAAGAATAATTAATGATTTAATTTGATGGAAAATTTATTAAGAAAATTCAATATTTAATTAATTGAGAAATTAATTAAATAAAGGAATTAAATTTAATGATAAAGTTATAGTTCTAATTTTGGAGCGTATTAATATTAATTTAATTTAATAATAATATATTTAGGAGATCTTTTTTAAATAAATGCTAAATATTATAATTACTTAAGTTAATAAATATTTTTATAAAAAATGCTTCAAAAAATAAATTAAAGAGAGAAAGCTAATTATTTAAATATAGATATTGTTAGGATTAAACCACAGACAGAAATAACAATTACATGCAAATATAACCAATAACACAAAATAATAGATCACACAAAAAAGAACATTTAACGTGGTTCACCCAATCCCTGGGCTACGTCCACCAAACAACAAGTCTGATATTATTATGATCTAGTGATTACAACCTGATTACAATCCGTAATCCCTTACAACTCAATACCATCACAAGAAGTAATTTCACATCACATCTTAAATAAAAATACCTAACCCTAAGCCCTTTTACACAAGTAATTTTATGCCGCTTTAGGGTTACAACATGTCGGCCATATATTAGCCACAATGTCAACCATGGTCCAAAAAATTTATGAAGTATGTACAGTACTTTCTTGATCAGTCACTGCAAACTAATACTAACCCCTAAAGGGGGAAGGCAACTTTTGAAAGATTCGGGAGTTTTGATATTGTTTGAATGGAACATAGCTAATGCTATGATTTTTGACTTTTTTAGGAAAGAAAAAGATACTTAGTATACAATTGAAGAGGAAATTTTGCAAGCACATAGAGGTTTAAAATACAACAATGATCACCAAGCATTGGTGATATGGTCTATTGAAAAGAGAGACAAGACCAAGATACAAGAAGTTTCTAGTGTTGAACATACAAGTAGTATCATTGTTTATAGAGCATATTGTACCTGTGAATTGTGGGCCTTTGAACCTCATAGACACTTCAACATGGTCATTACCTATGGAATCATCCTAGAATAAACATTGAGTTGTCTATCCAAGAGGTTTGACAAAGTGACCTTTCGCCTTCTATCTAGAAGGATTTTTCTTATTTAATATCCTAAGAGATGAGGCTTAGGCAACCAGACCCTCTAAGAATGAAGGATTTAAATATGTAACTAAATCTATATGGAGATGCAAAGTAATCTAGAATGGTATATTCAATTTAGTCTAAATACATATAAAAGAAACTATATTGGAGCATATGCATATTATACTAATAATGATTCTTAATCTAAGAAATGAGAGTGTATGCTAATAATGAGTAAATGAGCACACAGTTCAACCGAGTTTCGATAGCAATTCAATTCAACCTTTGTAATGAGGAAATGAGGGTCTCTTAAATAGAATTTCCTAGAATCCATCAACGGTTGAGATTGATTTCAATCAACGGTTAGGATTGAAGATGAGGTTTAGTTAAGGTGGAAGATTCCCAAATTAGAGGGAGTTAACTAGCTCAGATCTGCGTGTAAGAGCCAATCAACTCAGATAGACTTCAGTGTGAGAGCAAGTGATCTGGGTCACTTTTAATTTGATCAGCAGTGAACTGGGAATTTCCATTCTTGAACTAAAGAGAAAATTAGGAGAGATATTTAATTTAATAAAATGAGATATGCTCTCATAATTACCTTTTTCTATTTAATCAAACAATTCTATTTAATTAATTAGAGACACTTTTCTTATTTAATTAAATAACTTCATTTAATTAATTTAGGAATAACTTCCCATTTAATTAAATGACTTTGTTTAATTAATTTAGAAGTAGCTTCTCCATTTAATTAAATAATTTCTTTTAATTAATTAGAATAGGTATATTTATTAAATTAAATAAATTTAATCCCATAGCACATTAGTCTTAGGAGATAATTTAATTTAATAAAGTATGAACACTTTAGATTAAATTAAATTGAAATCAAATAGGTTTAACATGGCTAATATGAGTGCGTACTACAGAGATTAAATAATGAGTATGATGAATGCAGATTAGGGTTTTCTGCATTTGACAATTAATTCAAGTAGCAAGTAGCACAATAAGAATTGCCTATTAGAATATGTCTTAGGATTGATCAGAAATAGACTAGAATTGGTATAATGGCAATGAGCCAATTTTTGGGTATTACATTTTGCCCCTCTTTGAATGAATGTGCAAGCAACATGTTCAATTCAAAGAAAATCAGAAAGCATGATGCGAGGATCAAGAAATGAGATTGGTTCCGAAATTGATGATACGAAGACCAATTGATAAGCTTTTAAGGACTATCTCTAGAACAAAGCTTAATCCTAAGGGATCTAAGTAGAGCACCTAGATACCTAAGATTGATAAGCATTTAGAAGAAAATCTCAAAAACGGAGCATAATCTTTAAGGATCTAGATAGAACATCTAGATACCTTAAATTGATAAGCATTTAAAAGGTTTCTTCAAACTGAAGTTTGACCTTTAAGGATCTAGATAGAACACCTAGATACCTGAGATTGAAAGCATTTAGAAGATTATCTCTAGAATGGAGCTTAACCTTCAAGGATCTAGATAGAACACTTAGATACCTAAGATTGAAAGCATTTAGAAGATTATTTCTAGAATGAAGCTTAACCTTCAAGGATCCAGATAGAACACCTAGATACCTGAGATTGAAAGCATTTAGAAGATTATCTCCAGAACAGAGCTTAACCTTCAAGGATATAGATAGAGCACCTAGATACTTAAGATTGAAAGCATTTAGAAGATTATCTCTAGAATGGAACTTAACCTTCAAGGATCCAGATAGAACACCTAGATACCTGAGATTGAAAGCATTTAGAAGATTATCTCTAGAACGAAGCTTAACCTTCAAGGATCCAAATAGAACACCTAGATACCTGAGATTGATTTATGAGTCATAGGACCATCCTCAAGACAAGGCTTGATCCTTTGGAGTAAGGGTTTAGACTATCCCAATACCTATCCATCAAACTTTAAGAAGAGTTATTATAAGATTGATTAGTTGATGAAAAGATAAGATAGATAACAAAGATGCCAGTAGAAGGGAGCAAGATGCCTTGAGTGATGAGATGCCCCAAATGACGAGGACATAAGATAGGAACAAGATGCCCCAAGCGATGAAGATTCAGATTGATTTGAAATGCAAGTTCAATGATGTAATCATCCTACCCCCTCGGGAGCGAAATCGAAAGATGACACACTAGAAGTATGACATAAAGCAGTATAGAAAGAGATACAGAAGAAATCCAAGATGTAGTAGAGTGTAGAAAGGATTAGAATGATCAAAATAAAATATGAAGAGATCAGAACGATCTGAAGAAATATGAAGAGATCAGAATGATTAGAAGAAATATAAAGAGATCAGAACAATTTGAAGAAATATGAAGAGATCAGAATGATCTGAAGAAATTTGAAGAGATCAGAATGATCTAAAGAAATCCAGAAGTTGATTTGAAGTGATTTTGAGGTCCAAAAGACCAAGTTTGAGTTGAAAAGATTCCAAGAATCACAAAGTATCAAAAAAATTTGGATTCCACAAGCGTTCAATCACACCAGTCCCAAAATTTTAAGATACATTTTTTAGCCACTTAGGTGTGTCAGATTTCAAATTCAATCCCAAAAATGGATTCAAAATGACCAAAGTAGCCAAGAGGGTGATTAATTGATCATTTGTGTAGTTCGTGAAAGAACATGATTCTTTGAAGAGATCAGTAATCCCTCATCAGAGAAGGTGAAAGTAGATTTGCAATTGAATTGCATGCTTATGCAAGTGAAGTATGCAATGTAAGACTATGTTAAATGCAACCCTAGGTCTGGTTACCAAGCCTCGATGATTTATCATCACTGGACATAGAACAAAGCTTGTATGTTATATAATTCCCATTGACATTGAAATCATGGGAATATGAATAAAACATACATTATAGGTTTGTCAGGATTAAACATAAGCATTCGATGCACAAGAAGCCAAAATGACTAGAACATTTGTCCCTTTTAATATAGGAAGTTAACATAAGCATCAAAGCATAAATGCTAGGATGACCAGAATGTTGCTTGCGTGATAAACACACCAAACACATGGGAGATCCATCTTATGCTAAGTAATCAGTATTTATTCTATCCGCAACGACCCTTGCATTCATAACCTAAGATAGAAGTGTGCTCAATATACTCGTAGTGACCCGTATGTTCACTTAGTAGGACGAGTATCAGTATTTACTGTAGCATGAAGAGTTCACTCCAAAAAATAAGGAGAAGAACCAATGTTATTGACATATTCATATAAAAGGAGTCGAGGTACACACGGCCATCCAATATGAGATGGAGGCTCCTATAGTGGACACCCCTCTTATAGGAATATGTCAACTAATTAGAACTAAACCACAAACAAAAAGCAAAGAAAAGATCATGCCCCTAGTCATTACTTCTCTAGTCAAAGATGACATCATCGAGTGGCTCGAGGAGATATGATAAAGAAAAACAAAGCAAACAAAGAAAATGCACAGTATATCCAAAAAAGTATATCATTTTTGAGTTCGATGTTTTTGGGATTGATGTCAAGTGTCAGTGTCTAGAACATGTTTGAAAGAAATCTCTTCAGTAGGGTGACAATAGTAGGCAGACGCAGTTAGAACGATTGGTGACTGAGGTTAAAGAGGAAACTTCAAGAAGAAGAACCTAAAGAGGACTAAGCAATAGTAGACAGATGCAGCCAGAAGGACATGGTGACTGATGCAAGAGAGATCTTTCATAAAGGAATCTAGAGACGTGACCCAAGCAACAGTAGGTAGACATAGTTGAAACAACTAGTGACTGTTGCAAAAGAGATTCTATGAGAAGAATCTTTGAAAATGAGGGATACTAGTGATAGTAGGTAGATGCAGTGAGGACCACTAGTGACTATTGTGAAGGAGATCTTACAAGGAGAATCTTGAAAGTAGTGACACTAGCGACAGTAGGCAGATGTAGTGAGGACCACTGGTGACCATCGTGAAGGACATTTTATGAGGAGAATCTCAAAAGGAGTGACACTAGTGACAGTAGGAAGATGTAGTGAGGACCACTGGTGACTGTCACTAAAGAGATTCTATGAGGAGAATCTTGAAAGGAGTGACACTAGTGACAGTAGGCAGACATAGTGAGGACCACTGGTAAATGTAACGAAAGAGATTCTATGAGGAGAATGTCAAAAGGAGTGACATTAAGGGGAATTCCCTCGAGCTGGAACAAGACTCAATCCATGGATACATGAGCAAAAAGTAGGAAAAGTAGGAAAGCAAAAGCATGAAAGTGACTGTACATGATAGCCAAAAGATACGTTGTAGGATGGAGCATTGGGAACAAGAGGCACCTGTTTACCAGGTTTTTACCTTCTTGGAAAGATTTTCCTTTTTTTCTACCATGATGCCTGTTTCTAGGTTTTTACCAATGGCACTTTTCTTATTTTTTCAATTTTTTTGTATTTTTCTTTTTTAAATTTTTTTGTATTTTTGAGATTTTCAATTTTTTTTGGTGTTACCAAGGCACCTATTGCTCGGTTTTCACCAGGGTAACAATTTTTTTAAAGACTTTTTCAAATTTTTAGGATATTTTCAAATTTTCAGAACTTTGTCAGAGATTACTAGCTCTCAAGAAAGATTACCTTGATTTTGTTCTAGTGTCTAGCAAGGTGCAGGACAATATGTAGTAGCAAGCTAGTGGATAAGCAGAGATGGAAAGGCAAGAAGTATGAAGTGGTGAATGTTACCCTCAAGGAAAGTCTTCACAAGATTACCCAAGCTAGGGAAAAGGATATAACAATATAAGCTCATGGTATAATGAAGGGTATCGTGTAAGTAATCCAAGAGAATGACCATGTCAAGATATTGCTAAGAACTAAGTTTTCTTCTTTCTTTCATTGATCAAAACCAAAGGGTTAACTGAATAGGACAAAAAAGATTGTTATGGAGGTTATGAGTGAATGACTTTAGGAATGAGGACATCTAAAGGATAAGTAAGATCATGATAGGATGTCATGGATGGAAGAATTACGCATGACACCTGTTTACCAAGTTTTCATCATGGCACTTGTCCAAGGTGCCACAAGAAGTGGTTTTCACCATAGGATGAATTTATTTTTCTTTACTTTTGCTACCAAGGCACTTGTTTCCAAGTTTTCACCGAGGCACATTTTTTTTTTTTTTTTTTGGGATTTTGAGAGTTTTTGGAAAGAATTCAAGCCTTTCTCAAGTTAGATAGCATGCCTATAAGAAAGATAAGTTATGATAAGCCAAGGCCATAGCAAGGTACAATCAAAGATGCTGATAAGGTAATGGAAGGGAAATGATAGGAAAATGAGAGGTAGATGGAGGATAAGGTTGTTGGTTTTGGAAGACTGAAACAAGCAAGGATGGCAAGCAAGCATAAGATTTAGAGGATCTCATGAGGGTGGATGAGATAAATGGGATGGAAGGATAAAAGGTGGAGGATAGAAGGTGGAGTGGATAGGGTATTGAAAGAGATGTGCAAGGGTAGAAGAAAAAGTGGGCAAGATCAACATTAACACACACCTTGAAGGGTAGTGGAATGATGGAGGAAATATGAGTGAAATAGAATGAGGCTTAGATATATGAGGTAGAAAAGCCATTTTAGAGAGGGGTAGAGTAGAAGGTTTTGAAACCTTTTTAGGAAGATGTTGGGAAGGAGATGGAGTGGAAACCTTTGGAAGCTTGAATGTCAACTTTGATTTGTTTTCAATATTCAAGTCCTTCAAAAGAGACTTGGGAATCCATATAGCTTTTGATTTTTCATTAGATGCTCTAGAACACATTTCTTCAATAACAGATTTAAGAACCCACATTGTCTTTGGCTGAGCTCTTTGAATAGTGGAACTTTGCAGTCTCTTTTCTATATTTTCCTTCTTAACATTCACATGTTGATTAGAGGAGACATACTGAACTTTTAAAGATGGATTCATGCACTTGTGTTTGAGTTGATCATCCTAATTGCTTCCAAAGGACTTGGGATTTGTGGATGAATGAGGCCAATATGACTGGTTCAGATGGAAAAGTGGATGTGAAGAGTTCAAGTATGTGCATCTTTGTTGATCTTGGGGTAGGTTAGGAGGAACATGGAATGAGCTAAGAGTGGAAGTAGGAGATAGAGGAACATAAGGTCCCAATATGGATGGAAGACTTGAAGATTTTAGCTTAGATGGGTAGGGACCAAGGATAGATTTAGAAAATGTGAACGAACCATGAGTATGGATATCAGCATCTTTAGAGTGAGCAATATGAATAAATCCATCAATAGTTTTATGAGTAACTATTATAGGAGCAATACCTTTGACAAGAGTATTTAAAGCTTGAGCATAGTTTGGAAGTGAATGTAGCGAGGTAGGACAAGAGGGTGAGGGAACACTTTCTTCAAAAGGAATTTTAGATAGTATAGGAAAAGTATCCTTCTCTTGGTCTTTAATAGTCTCGTTAAGGATGGTGGAAGGAATATCTTGATCTTGCTTAGTAGAGGTGCATGACATGGGAGATGGAGGACTATGTGGCTCTTGAGATGGAGGCACAAGATCTTGGAAGACTTGAAAGGGGATGAAGGAATCTTGGTCTTGATCAACACTTGTTTCTTCATCGTTTAAGTGGTCCTCTTGACATGAAACCAATTTTGAGGATGAGGGAGTATTTGAATCTATATTCGAATATATTTCTAGAGTCTCCAAAACAAGCTCTTGAAGGGACAATGGAGGAATAGTTGGAGTGGGAATAATAGGAGGAGCAACGCATGGAGGTTTTGGATCTTTGGTTTGAGTAGTATGGGAGAGGTTTGTAGCTAAGTCAAGATTAGCTTGAGTTTCCTTTAGAGGAAGCCTTTGAGGGTACACATAGTCAACTGGGAGAGTAGTGAGTTCTTTGGTGAATATGTATTGGAAATATTGGACAATTTAGAAGGTGGATGTATGTTGGAAGAAGTAGAAGTTTCATTTGAACCATTACTAGACATGGTTTCATGAGGTTGATCCTTCTTGAGAGTAGAATCTTTAGTAGCTGAGAGCTTAGATTTTTGAATTATGCCATTGTCAAAGAGATCTTGGATCTTGTTTTTCAGCTCCCTACAATGTGAAGTTTTATGTAAATTATGCCTATGATAGGCACAATAGTTACACTCCCGCCAAAGCGAGCTTAGGTAAAGTAATGAGTTTTTCTTCAAGAAGTTCTTCCAAGGTTAATTCGTAAGATTTTCCCAAAGGTGTGAAATCACCCTTTGGTTTAAATTACCAAGGTTTGTTTTCAAAGATATTCTTAGATTTCTTGGGTGTTTGTGAAGTGTTCTTAGATCTCTTGGATTCAAGATCACAAGAATGTGATTTTTGGTTGTCATAGAAGGAAGGGAAATTTTCTCTCAAGGAGAATTTGTTCGATGATGTTTCATCTTCCTCCTTTAGTTTTTGAAGTTGAGCACTCATTGATTGGATTTGTTGCTTCATTTTTGCAATAAGTAGCTCTTCTTCCTCACTAGGAACATTGGATTTAGCATATTGGTTATTAGGCATTTTGATGTACTATGTTTCAAGTAGTGACAGTCAAGTTTTAGAACATAAGTCAAGTTTCCATAGTCATAGACAATAACAAAAAGAAAAAGCTTAGACAAGGACCACACTAGAACATAGTCTCAGAAAAGCAAGATAAGATAGTAGTATACTAAGGTATGAGTAGTCCTATTTGAAGGCTAGAACAGCCAAAGATTATGACTATCATGACACAGAGTACAACAAGCACTAAAGGACAAGAGTAATATAACTGAGAGACAAGAGTAGTTAAAAGTATGGATCACAAGTCATTAGCTAAGCGGGATGCCACTATTTGGGACTGTTTTTAGATAGAGAAATAGTAAATTGATGCAAGAAATAGACTTGGTACAAAGCACAGATAGCTCTAACAGATTAATTTGACAGTTCAGACTCAAGATCTCACATAGAGATCCTCTGAGAGGCGCATGAGAAAGTACATAGGGCCATGCAAAGACTTAGGATAGCATAAAGATTTCACATGAGGATGTGCTCCAAGCCACACGAAGTAGTGCAATGTTAACAAAAAATTAAGGACATCTAAGGCAAGATCTCGCATGGAGATGTGCAACTATTTGCATGAGAACTTGGATAGAGCTGCGTGAAGAAGTGGTAGGACAATAGGTATTCGAACAAAAGTTTGCAAACTATGTGCGAAAATGGAAACCAGACTGACAACTGAACTGGATTTTGAAGATTTCAGATAGTTTTGGACAGATTGTTGATTTGTTTGGCAAATTTAAGATGGATAGCAAGGTTGATTTTCAAGTGTTTAAACAAAATTTGGTTTTGAACAAGGAAAGTGTTTTCAACAAGACACGAGAAGCAAGCAGTAGTCGAATACAATCCAACTGAGGGCAAAGCAACTCAGAGGGACAGGGGAGTCTTGACTTTCAGTATGTTTGAGCAAGTTTGGACATGTTTAGGACTTGATAACAAACATGCTTTATCCCTAGAAACAAAAAATGGTAGAGAAGGAAAAACCTTTGTCCCACATCTTATGCACATGCGTGTACCTCACACAACCATGTCACCCCCTAGAGGGCGCCCGTGTTTTTGGTATATTCAAAGGACTCAATAGTATATGCTGAACGAGTGCCCTTGTGGTAGGGGATGAGCATGTATACCACCTTCAAACATCTAGTAGCATGCCTATGGTGAGTTCTATAGGAGAGATTCTTCCCCCTCCTTGCACAAAGATTATGCCTTTTTTTAGAGATGAACCGGGTAGCTTCTAACTAAGAGGTTTTTACTTGACTTCTGTTCAAATTAATCCTCGGTGGCTCTGCAAGAAGAGTTGAGGCTAGTAGCCCACACCTACATTTGAAAGTGCACACTACTTGCTTAGCAAGCCAGGGGCCGGTGCCGACCAGTGCACATACATAGCTTCCCCTTGATATGCGATATCAAGAATCAAGGGGAAGAAATTAATCCAGCTTTGGAGTCTTTCGCTCTATAAAGCATCTTGATTATAGTGAGTTGGAATCTCTGGGGAAATGAGTGTGCTCACTTGGGTCATTCTTGAAGGTTGGATCACTTTGATAGGCCCTCTAAAGGATTGACTCAGACTGTTGGTTTGATTGCAAGGGTCAAAGTTTTTGATTTCCCTCAAGGGGAAAGAGCATACTCCTCTACCTTACTTTCTCACCCAAACACGCAAAACAAGTTAATGACTGACTTAACTTAATCAATCCCACCTTGGCCTATTCCAATACTTTGATTCCTTAAAAGGAAATCATCATCTCTTCATTAAAGGCTTCATTTGGGAGAACCACTAAGTTGCTTGCCTTCTTCGAAATGCTATCTTTTGGAAGTGTCTAGGTTTCTGATTCACCCTTGGTCATGACCTCCAAGTGGTGAAGAGCATAATCCCCTATTCTTCCATCTTGCACCCTAGGAAGTTCACAAGCCCTTAATTAATCTAGTTTGGAAAGCAAGAAAAGAAGACATAATGTTTTGTGGGTTTGAAATTTGGTCTTCATCAAACGTGTCTTTAACAATCATCTTGCAAGCAAATAGTTAGCTCGTGTTTTGAGAGTTTTTTTAAAGGAGTCTTCATCAAACATCCTGTAGACAACTGTTAGGCTACAGAAAATTAGAAAAATTGAAATGAAGATGCTTCAGAGAAAACACGTTAGTGAAAATGGAAGCTTAACTATGGGAAAATAAATTTTAACTTTTTTTGTTCATTTTTATACCCATAAAAAAGCTTAGAAAATGTTAAAACTTACAAAAATGTCAAAATTCAAAATTCGTTTTATACTCATTTTTTTAATTTTATTTTTTACATTATTTTTATTTAAAAAATTGGAAAAAAATTGTCTTCTGTATTGCTATTGCAAAATTTTGTGTAAAATCTTTCACAAACCCGCATGAAATCTTGCACAGACTCGCGCGAATGATGTACAGACCCACACAAAATCATGTACCCACGCAAAATCTTTCACTATCTCGTGCGAAATCTTGCGCAAGGTCATGCAAAATCTTTTATAGGTCTGTGCAAAATTATTTTTAGGCTTGCACGAAATTCTTTTATGGCCCGTGCGAAGAAAATAGGTGCCACGTGAAGTTTTGCGCGCTCGAGCACTTTCTCGCGTGACACACAGAGAATCTTCATACGAAGATTCAGAATCCTCGCACGAAAATGAATAGTCTCACGCAAAGATTTAGAACCTGTACGAAATTGTACGAACAAAGAACACAAAAATGATTAAAAAAATGCAGAGTAAGGCTAGAGAAATTGATTTTCTCGGCCCCACGGTGGGCGCTAGAAATGTACTTGTGAATTGTGGGCCTTTGAACCTCACAGACACTTCAACATGGTCATTACATGCAGAATCATCCTAGAATAAACATTGAGTTGTTTATCCAAGAGGTCCGATAGAGCGACCTGTTGCCTTCTATCTAGAAGGATTTTGCCTATTTAATATCCTCAGCGATGAGGCTTAGGTAACCAAACCCTCTAAGAATGAAAGATTTAAAGATGTAACTAAATCTATATGGAGATGCAAAGTAATCTAGAATGGTATATGCAATTTAGTCTAAATACATATAAAAGAAACTATATTAGAGCATATGCATATTATACTAAAAATGATTCTTAATCTAAGAAATGAGAGTTCACGCTAATAATGAATAAATGAGCGCACAGTTCAGCAGAGTTTCAATAGAAATTCAATTCAACCTCTATAATGAGAAAATGAGGGTCTCTTAAATAGACTTTCCTATAATCCATCAATGGTTGAGATTGATTTCAATCAACGATGAGGATTGAAGATGAGGTTCAGTTAAGGTGGAAGATTCCCAAATTAGAGGGAGTTAACTGGCTCTGATCTGAGTGTAAGAGCCAGTCAACTCAGATAGACTTCAGTGTGAGAGCAAGTGATCTAGGTCACTTCTAATTTGATCAGCAGTGAACTAGGAATTTCCATTCTTGAACTAAAGAGAAAATTAGGAGAGATATTTAATTTAATAAAATGAGATATGCTCTCATAATTACCTTTTTCTATTTAATCAAACAATTCTATTTAATTAATTAGAGACACTTTTCTTATTTAATTAATTTAGGAATAACTTCCCATTTAATTAAATGACTTTGTTTAATTAATTTAGAAGTAGCTTCTCCATTTAATTAAATAATTTCTTTTAATTAATTAGAATAGGTATATTTATTAAATTAAATAAATTTAATCCCATAGCACATTAGTCTTAGGAGATAATTTAATTTAATAAAGTATGAACACTTTAGATTAAATTAAATTGAAATCAAATAGGTTTAACATGGCTAATATGAGTGCATACTATAGAGATTAAATAACAAGTATGATGAATGCAGATTAGGGTTTTCTGCATTTGACAATTAAGTCAAGTAGCAAGTAGCAAAATAAGAATTTCCTATTAGAATAGGTCTTAGGATTGATTAGAAATAGACCATAATTGGTATAATGGCAATGAGCCAATTTTGGGGTATTACACATATGAGGTAGACAGTGAGAAAGTCTCTAAAATGACTAGGGAGATGATGGACTTTGGGGTGGTAGTTGTTGGGAAGGATAAAAGTAAATTTCTAGAGTTGAATGCCAAGTTCAAAGAAATACTGAAGTCATATGAAGAGAGGGAGAACATGATACATCAACTAGAAACTCAGGTATTCCAAATGGATAAATAGTTAGGAAAAAGAAAGGTGAGAGAATCTAGTTGGCCCCAAATTACTTATCCTTACCCACCAGTGGAGCCTTTTAAATCCACTCATCATGTTGATATTCCAAAAACTCCCCAAAGGCTAGAATTTTATACTAAAAAAGACTTTGAAGAGGAAAAGAGTAAGTTATGGGCATTACATGTGGAGCTTAATGTGCAATATGAGGTTAATCTAAGGAAAGATATCATGTATTTAGTTAATAAGATTGATTGGCCCTCTTTTTATGAGCAACTAACAAAGACAATAAATATATGGGATGAGATAAAGGCAAACGATGAGGCCTTGAAGCCAATTGTCAACAAATGGAGTGAAAGGAGTAAAGGTGTTACTCTTTTATGTTTTTCTATCATCAATTTATCCTATGAGAATATAAAAAAAACTTACGATATTGCCAATGATCTCTCAAAAATTGATGATAAAAGAGTTGACCTTCAATAGAGGATTGTTAATTATCTTGAAAAATATAAGAGTGTTGATTTTAAACTTTTCCCACATGCCATAGACAAGAGGGATGAATTGAAAAATAAAGAGGAATGGGCCCAAAAGTTGAATGACTTATTCTATCTTCGAATGAATAATTTTGAAGAATTTATGAAGTATGTATAATACTTTTTTGATTAGTCACCACAAACTAACAATCTCCCACTTGGGGACTGATTAGGCTCCACACTAAACAACAATCTTTCACTTGGAAACTAATCCTGTAGCTATGCCGCTACTCCATGAGGCTCCCACTGGATCAAACCACCCTAGGATCTGCTGTTCTTTTATTCATGTTTAGTCTAAAAGACCAACCAAACCTGAAGAGGAGTTTAACTTCTCCCTTGTTACTACCTTTGTAAACATATCTGCTGGACTGTCATCTGTATGTATCTTATCTAGCTTTAACTAAACATCCTCCAAAACTGACCGAATAAAATGGTACCACAACTATATGTGTTTAGTCTTTGAATGTAGAGCTAAATTCTTTGCAAGATGAATGGCACTTTGACTATCTATAAAGAAATAATTATCCCTTTGAGGGTGTCCTAATTCTTCTAAGAAGAACTGAAGCCATATCATCTCCTTGGCTACCTCTATAGTAGCTACATACTCTACCTCTGTAGTGGATAAAGTATTAACCTTTTGTAACCTAGAAACACAACTCATGGCTGCCCCACCAATAGTAAAGACATAACCTATAGTACTCTACCTGGTATCAATATCCCCTACCAAATATGAGTCAACATAGCCCTGTAAATTAGTAGTAGAGCCCTCAAAGTGAAATATTTATTAGATGTTCCTCTCAAATATTTGAGAATCCATTTGACGACATTCCAATGCTCAATTCTTGGATGACTCATATACCTACTAACGACTCCTATTGCATGTGCAATATTTGGTCTAGTACATACCATAACATACATCAAGCTTCCTATAGCTGAAGCATAGGGTAACTTGGACATCTTATCCTCCTCTTCTTGTGTCTTGGGACACATCTCCTTAGTCAATTTCGAATGACTAGGTAAAGGTGTGCTAACAACTTTAACATTCTCCATAGAGAAATGTTGCAAGACCTTCTCAACATAATCAGCCTGAGATAGTGTCAATTTTCTATTTTTCCTATCTCTTCAAATTTTCATACCAAAGATTTGTTTTGCTACCCCCAAATCCTTCATAGCAAATGCATGTGCTAATTGGTGTTTCAACCCCTTAATGTGATCCATGTTAGACCCAGCTACAAGTATATCATCAACATATAAATATAAAATAATGTAGCTATCATCATCCAACCTCTTAAAATAAACACGATGATATGAATGACACCTATTGTATCCATGCTTATGCATTAAATTGTCAAATTTTAGATACCATTGCCGAGGTGCTTGCTTCAAGCCATATAAATTTTTCTTCAATTTGTACACTAAGTTCTCCTTACCTTTGACTAAAAATTGCTGTGGCTGAGCCATATATATCTCTTCATCCAAATCACCATGAAGGAAGATTGTTTTAACATCAAGCTACTCTAAATACAAATCTTCAGTAGCCACAAGACTTAAAATAGTATGGATAGAAGTCATCTTAACAATAGAAAAAAATATCTCATTAAAATCAATGCCCTTTTTTTGTGCAAATCCTTTCACAACTAACTTGGCTTTAAATCTTATCTTACCTCCTTCCTCTTCTTTCAACCTGTAAAACCACTTATTCTATAAAGCTCTTTTACCTACAGGGAACTTGCATAAATCCCATGTCTGATTCTTCAACAAAGAGTCCATTTCATCTTTCATTGTAGACTCCCACTGAATCTTAGTATCCACCTGCATAGCTTCATTATAACATTTAGGTTCACCAATATTAGTAAGTAAAATTTAATACAAAGAGGGAGATAATCTTTTTGGAGGTCTAATTTACCTTGTTGACTATCTAACATTCACCCGTGTGTGTGGTATTTTTTTTTGCAGTTGTTGCACATCATGAGGAATGGCTGGAACATCAACTTTTGGAGTATCATCCAACATTACATAATCATCTTCTTTCTTCTCACGTTGCTGCAATAGATCTTTGCACAACACTTTCTCATTGGATATGACATCCCTGCTTCTTAAAATTTTATGATTTTCAAAATCCCAAAGCCTATAACCAAATTCATTAATGCCATATCCAAAAAATACACATTTCTTTAACTTAGCTTCCAGCTTGGTTCTATTTTCAGAATCTATGTGAGCAAATACTTCAGAGCTGAAGGTTTTGAGAAAAGAATAACTCACCTTCTTACCAGTCCATGCTTCCTTTGGAATACCACAACCCAAAGGAGTAGAGGAACCTCTATTAATCAAATATAGTGTAGTATTGATAGCTTTTTCCCACATGTATAAGGGCAACTCAACATGCAACCTCATGCTCCATGCGCACTCCATTATAGTCCTGTTCATGCGTTCAGCCACTCCATTTTCCTATGGAGTCCTTGTAACAATTTTCAGTCTATGAATACCATTAGTGGAGCATTAATCTTCAAATGCACAACTATAATACTCACCACCATTATTAGATCTGAGATATTTAATTTCTTACCAGTCTCATTTTCAACCAAGCTTTTCCATTTTTTAAAAGTTTGAAATACATCAAATTTCTGTCTAAGGAAATAAACCCATACTTTTCTAGTTGCGTCATCAATAAATGTAACATAATAATGAAAGCCACCAAGGGAAGATACCTAAGCTAGTCCCCATATATCTGTATGCACAAGCTCTAATTTCTCCCTTTTGTTTTCCTTCCCAGTCTTTACAAAACTCACTCTCTTTTATTTTTCATATACATAACTTTCACAAAAATCCATATTAACAAATTTTAGACCTAGTAAAACTTTCTTTGAAGGAAGTAATTTCATACCTTTTTCACTCATGTGTCCAAGTCTATTGTACCACAGCACTGTATTAGAATCTACAACAACTATTTGTTCTCCCTGCTCAACTGCAGCAATTGTTCCTGAACATTCATTTTTCTCTAAAACAATTAAAGTAGAAGGAACAATATGACCTATAGAAAGATATAAAGTGCCTACTTTCACACCTTTTTCTACTACAAGGGAACCTTTTGAAACCTTCCAATTTTTATCATTAAAAGTAACTACACAACCCTCATCACCAAGTTGCCTTGCTAAAATTATATTCCTACTCAGTCTTGGAACATGTCTTACCTCATGTAGTAGCCAATGATTCCCATTCTACAACTTAATCTTAATTTTTCCCTTTCCAATAATCTGATAGGGTTCATTATCCCCCATATAAACAAGCCCAAAATCCCCTTGGACATAATCAATGAAATAACCTCTATGAGGTGTAGCATGAAATGAAGCACCAGAATCTAAAACCCATGAATCATCAACACTTTGTAAAGACATAAGCAAAGCATCCTCTTAGGATTTGTTACTTACCACATTTGCCTCCTTGTCTCCATCTGGTTGATCTCTTTCATTTTTCTTTCAATTCCAACAATCTTTCTTTTTATGACCTAGTTTCCCACAGTACTAGTAGTCATTAGTCATTTGCTCCTCTCAATTGAGACCTCCTCCCCTTTGACTTTCCTCTTGATTTCCCACAATTTCCAAAATTACTTCCTCTCTTAGTCATTCTACCCCTACTTTGTGCATTCAAAGCACTTCCTGATGCAAATCCACCTAAGGATTTTCTATGAGTTTTCTCACTTAAAATAACACTAATTACATCATCATATTTTAGGGTACTAGATCTAGGAACAAAATTACTCACAAAAATTACCAAGTCATTCTAGCTTTTAAGAAAAGAACACAAAATCAAGACAGCTCTAATTTATTCTTCAAAATTGATACCCACATAAGATAACTAACTAGTAATAGTATTAAGCTCATTTAAATGATCTACAATAGATCCACCTTCTTCCATTTTCATATTAAATAAATGCTTCATGAGAAATACCTTGTTTGAAGTGGAGGGCTTTTCATACAATGTCGTTAGGATTTTCATCAACTCTTCTATTGTCTTCACTTTTGTAATATTAAATGCCACTGATGGTGCTAGGCATAATCGACTGCTTCCAAATGACTTTCTGTCTAGAAGATCCCATTTGTTATTTGACATAGATCCCTAATACTTGGCTTTACCTTCCAATGACTTCCATAAATCCTTCTGATAAAGATAATCTTCCATTTGCATCTTCCATAACTGGAAGTTTTGCCCATTAAACCTATCAACCCTCAACTTACCCTCATCTACCATTGCTCCCACTCAACTGTGAGACTCCCACTCAACCATGAGACTTTCCTATAGAGGATAACTAAAAAATAACCTCGCTCTAATACCACTTGTTAGGATTAAACCATAGACATAAATAACAAATGTGCAAATATAACCAATAACATAAAATAATAGATCACGAAGAAAATAACATAAGGCACCAAGATTTAACATGGTTCACCCAATCTGTGGGCTATGTCCATCATACAACAAGTTTGATATTATTATGATCCAATGATTACAACCTGATTACAATCTGTAATCCCTTACAACTCAATACCGCTGTAAGAACTAATTTCAGATCACATCTTCAAAGAAAATACCTAACCCTAAGCCCTTTTATACAAGTAATTTTATGCCACTTTAGAGTTACATGTCAGCCATGACCCAAATTTTTTTTTGAGGCGATGCTCCAAACCCCAAAGAATTTATGAGGTATGTATAGTACTTTCTTGATTAGTCACCACAAACTAACAAATATTTTGTAATTAAATATCTAAAAGTTGGTACATGAAAATGTAAAAAGATAGTAAAATAATAAAAGATAATGATCATTGAGTTCTCTCGTGTGATTGCACAATTAGAGTCCCAAATTTAGGGGAGAAATCTTTATCAAAGATTTAGAGCTCATTTTGCAATTACACAAGTTTAGAGGAGCCAATTTTTGAGATAAAGGTTTTTAGAGAGAAAAAGAAATTGTTGTGTGTTCTATGAGTTTGTCATTTTAGCAGTAGATCTAGGTAGGATTTCATGGTTAATTTGTACAGTAGTTTTGTTCTTTGAACTTCTATCTTCTTTGTGTTTTTTGTGTATTTTGGTTTCAGAATGTTATTTGGGTTGAAACCCTTGTTTAAGAAAAGTGATTTCTGTTATAGATTTGTTCATGATTAAATCTAAAACCTTATTGTGAACTCACTGTTCTTTATTTCAAACTCATCTGTGAATGTTTATAGTTTTGAAACCTTTGTCTTATTGATTGGAAAATGGGATGAAGGTTTGGAAAGGAAAATGAAATTTAAAATGCAATAACAATTGGTTAATCGTGTCTTCTCTATCAGATCTATGATGAGTTTTATTATAAAAATATTTATAATTGAATTTGTAGGATTTATGATGAGGGGATTGTTTTATTGTTTTTATATTAAACAAATTTTATTTAAAACAAAACAAAAAAATTGTTCGATGAATTTTGTTACAGACGGGAGGGGGGTTGTGGCTATTGTTTTGTTTATATTTAAAATGAATAAATAACTAAATATAAAAATGAGGTAGTGGGCGGGGGCCACCACTCCACCCCACTCACCTTCCCCCTTTCTCCCTGCTGTCGACGACCTATCATTAACAGTCTGTAGTTGCTAAGCAGACTGCAACTGCCAAGTAGCCTGCAACTGCCTAAGGTAGACCGCGACTGCTTAAAGCAGTCCGCAAGAATAAGAGGGGAAGTTTTTTTTACCTTTTTTAAAAAATAAATAAATTAAATTATTAAATTTGTTAATAAATTTGTAATTTATGTTAGCTGTAATTTATGTTAGTTAAATATATTAAATGTTAATAAGCTTTAATATATTAAACATTAATAACTTTGAAAATATTAAATTTTATTAACAATATAATATTATTAATGATCACCGATTTATTTTTAATAATATTTAGTTAAGTTTTTAGTTAACTATTATTAAAAGGTACTTGATCAATATATTGTGAATTGTCAATTGGTAAACTTGGGAGTTGGCTGACAGTTCAAGGTCATGTCTAATTGAATTTTAATGAGATTTTTGAAATCTTATCATATCTATGAAATCAATAAAACTCGAATATAAAGAAAACCAGAGAAATGGAAACTAAAACCTTGATTGAGATTGAAACTATTATGAACTAGAATACTTGAAAATGGGAATGAAAACTTGAAAACCTATAATGAACATTGAACTTATGTGTTTTTAAAACCTTATGAATTATGAAAATGACTTTTGTATGTACTCTTTTTATGATGTGTGATTTTATTGTTGGATGTCAGGTTGACTTAGTACTTTGACCAAATCAGTTTGTTTACCAAAGGCTTGGGAGTTTTGTTTTATGATGTCAGGATGATTTTTTGATCATGATCTTTTATACTCAACCATGGTAATGTGTTTTGTATGCTCTATGAGGATTTTTGATCTATTGATTGTTATTGCTTTCTAGTGTTCTTATGTGAAAATGAGGTGAATGTTGTGACCTATTTGATATAACCTTTGAGTCTTTGATCAGTTGTATTTGGATTTCTTTTTAGTCACTTGTATAGGACTGAGGTATTGTATGATTTGTTCTTGGTGATGCCATGTTATGACATGCATTGATTTATGTGTACTTGATTTTGGGATCAGTCCTGATAGGATGATCATATTGGTGGAATCCGTAATTATGATCAGTAATTTTTAGTACTTGTCAATTGCTTGTTTAAGAACATTATGTATGGTATGTGGTCTTTTGTGATATTTTGATTTTATTGAGCTTAGGGTAGATTATCTATATGTCATGTTGGGAAGTGGCTTTCAATGGAGGCAAGATCCCTAAAGAGGCTACCTGGGTAACCCATTGTAGGTTATGTTAATAAGTGATAACATTTCATAAAATGTGTTTAAAATGGATTAAAAAGATATTGGTTTTACAGAAAGTCACTAGGGGGATGGAGTATTAAAAGACTAGTTGGGTAACCTTAGAGATGACTCATTAGTATGTCTTGTGAGTATGAAAGGATACTAGTGTCACATAGAGTCACTAGGGGGTTGGAGGATTAAAAGACTAGCTAGGTAACCTTAGAGTTGGCTCGTGTGATGACACTTTCCCACATGCATAGTTTATTTCCTACATGTCATTGTTGCCTTTGGGTTTAGTTGATACTTGTGTCTTGGTACCCTTTGAGATAGTTTGCTTTTAGGTGATTCCTTGAACCTAGATGTTGGTTTTGAATTTTGAGTTTGTTATCCTATTTGGGACTTGAGTTTATCTCCTCAGTGTGGTGGGAGTGGACCTTTTTGGGTTCTATGAGGTTGGGTGGTAGTGCATTTTATTATACCATTGAGATTTGACTGTCGGATGCCATTGCTAGATGTGTTTGTACAGATGTTTCTTTTTATCTAATCTTGTATTTCTACAATGGATGGTTATACTCTAAGTGTATTATATTTGATTTCATAGATCTTATGAGATGATGTAATCTATTCCATGATGTATATTATTTCAGCTTTTCATACCTTGTGACTTGTTCAGTGGATGATTGTGCATTCTGTTTATTGCCAAGTGACATCTTGTAATTGTATATTATTTAAATGGATTCATAATTAAAGTTATTATTTAATGAGGATGTGTTATATATTAGTTTTAGTATTAATTAACTAAAATGTGATTCATCGTCATGGGATCCTTAAGAGTTGCAAGTTGATTATGTGTTGTAATTGTTATTTGAGTATATGTTATCACTTCCACTATTCTATTACTATTGTCTATGTTATCTTTAAAAAAAATGTTTGACAAACTTAGTGAAACTTTAGGTTAATTTCTTTTGGGTCACCTAACGGGGTGTTATATGGGTGGATCAGATGAGGGCTCAAGGTCCCCCATTAATTGAAGATTTGGAAAGTCTTTTTTTGGATGTTGACAAGTTGAGGGAAGCTACTTCAATCCATTAGATCACCATGTAGAAGGCAATATATAGCTTTTCATAGAAGATGAACTTTTTGCAAGAGATCATCGATATGAAGACCAATGTTGCCATCTCTCATGAGATCCTCAAAATGGGTAACGAGCCATTGTTTCATTGGAAACAATCTTTGGAATTCATAGTGGAAAGCTTTGTGAGGTCCACGAATGAGGTAAAGGACATGCATGACTTAGTGTAGAAGGTCATTGAAAAGTTATTTGAGTATCTAAGAGTGCTACATATAGAGTCCTATGTGTTTGATAATGGGAAACTTGTGGATGTTGAGAGGATGAAGTCAAAGTTTATGACATTTTTTGATGAAGCTTCTAATCCACTAAATTTCTAGATGTCAAAGATTCAAGAGCTCTCATCAACAAACTCAATCATAAGAGGGCATTAGAGAAGTTCTATTCAAAGGTTGCTAGAGTGGATGAGCTAACAGAAATGCACGTCTATTGGATGATTCGAGCTGACAATATCATCATCTTAGGTGTCAAGAAGTTGGACAAAGTAACTGATGCAATGAAATCTTATAGAGCTAAGGTAGTTACTCCTAAGAAGGCATGATGCTCTAACATTCTTCCAGACATTTTTCATTCCCTCTCTCTCCTTTTTTTTGTATCCATTTATGGAATTCTATCAGTCTCTATAACAAACAAGAATTCAATAATGTCCTATTTTTAGTTTTTTCTATTTAGGGATGCCCTATGATACAAACATCTATTATAACTAGCCATTTTGAGAAAGCCTATAGATGTAGCTTTTTGAGAAGTTAATCAGATCTACATAATTACTTTTGGGCAAACTCCTATACTTGGAACTACTGCGTGCGACTTTCAGTCCATTTTTAATTTTGTTGTTCATATAGTTGTAGTATAGTCTTTAGAATGAATGTGTTGTTAAAAATTGACTGATTGCAAATGAACTTGGTTTTATTCCCTTCATTCAATAAATTATATGCCTTACTTTCTTTAGCATAAGAATTTTTCTACTCTCTCTTCTATACATGGTAGTTCATTGCATAAGAGGGTAAAAAAATGATTAATGGAGTAGTTAAAAGATAGACAATCTGGGTATTGTCAAAATATTAGTTAACTTAATAAAATGGGAATTGCCCATTTTGTCTTCATTCCTACTCTCTTGTTGTCATAGCTAGTCTTGCATGTTTACATATCTTACATTTAAATTAGAATAGATTGTATTTAAAGAGTTAGTCCCCTTTTCACTTGTCTAGGTTATTTAAAGTGTTGACCAATTTGGTCTTTTCCTCTTTTACTCTTTGGTTAAGAGCATACCCCCAAAACCCAGAAAACAAAATTCATTCCAAATCTTGCATCTAAAATGGAGTTGTACCTTTCAATTCAAAGGTCTTTGATATATTACTACACTGACCCATTTTGTTGTTAACTTCTTTGTTCTCCATTAGCTATTGGGAATTTTAAGAGTCAAGGTATAAACCAAATAATTAAAGGAGACAAACTGTTAACCAATATAATTACTAGTACAAACATAGGTTCAGGTGGATAAGATTCATAGACTATGGAAGAACAAGTGCAACAAGAAATACATCAAGAAGACATAGAAGTTGTTATTTCATTCTCTATAGTTGTTAGTAGGAACTGTGAGGTTCAAGAGACATAAAGGGAGACTCAGGAGTTTGTTGGAGCTCCTAGGAATAGTATGAGATAGAGGAGACAACCAACCAAGTTTAAGATTATGTGGCATTAGCCACTTAGTTGGTAGACAGAGAGCCTTCTGACTATCTGGAGGCTACACACCATTAGGTATGCAAGATGATATGGTTGAGGAATATACCTCAATAATACATAATTGTAAGGAAACTCAGGTGCATAAACATCTTCCTACACTAATCTCTTAAGGAAAGTATTATGCAAATTATTTTAAAATCCTTACAATTACAGATTCAATATTATGTAAACAATAATATTGCAGCCAACCATTAATATAGAAAAAAAATATAGAAAGAAAACACAAATACAAAGATATGCTGATGGGGAAAAACTTTTTGGTAAAACAACCCCACCCCTCCAAAACCTACACAATGTATTATCTTCAACTCAAAGGTTACAGGACACTTACAGTGAAATCTCTTTCAGGACATGGAAGACTTATATAGTAGCAACCAACAATACACTACTCACTCTCTCCTTACAACTATCTATAGCCCTCAAAGTGCTTATATAATGCGCTTTCCATTTTTTGGGCATATTCCAAAGATAGCTCTTACACATCATAGGAATCTATCATAGAAATCCATCATAGGAATCTAATATAGGAATTTATCATAGGAATCCATCATAATTCAAGATGTTGACACATCAACATGCCAATTAGACATGAACACTCACACTTAACTACATTATTTGCAAAAAAATATCTTTATAAAACAAATAATAAGAATAGGAATTATCCAAGGTTGAGACATCTCATTTCTAACATTCTTCCACTTGTCGAACACCTTGTAAGAGCAACATGAACATAACAAGAACTAACTGCTATAGACCAAAAGCCCCATAGTCTCCAAACACCATCTAAACTTCTCTGTGTCCACTGGTTTCATCAATGCATCTACAACATTATTTATAGTATCTACCTTCTCCAAATTTACCTTTCCATCTTCCACCATGTCTCTCACAAAGTGAAACTACACATAAATGTGCTTTGTTCTGGCATGGAAAGTTGGATTCTTTGCAAGACAAATAAAAAATTTGACTATCGCAACAAATAGTAATCTGTCATGCATCAACACCAATATCAAAACACAATCTCCTAAGCCAAATGGATTCCTCATAAGCATGAGTAGAAGCCATGTACTCAGCTTCTATAGTGGACAAAGCAACCACAAGTTGTCACTTACTCATCCAACTGATGGCACCACCAAACATAATGAACACATAAGCACTGGTGTATCTCCTACTATCAATATCACCTACCCAATCTGAATCCACAAACCCATGAATACAAGCTGAATGCAAAGATCCAAAAGAGTTACCATGATAAAAAATGGAGTAATTTGATGTACCCCTCAAATATCTAAATACTCACTTAATTGCATCCCAATGTACCCATCTAGGATTAGCCATAAATTAGCTTAGAACTCCCACTGCTTGGGCAATGTCTGGTCTAGTACAAACCATAACATACATAATACTACCAACTACACTAGCATAAGGTACTCTACTCACGTCCTCAACCTCACTAGGAGATTTTGGACAATCATCTACAGATAACTTTGTTCCCATAGAAATAGGAACACACAATGGTCTACAATCTGCCATGGTGAACCTTTCCAACAAAGACTTCACATACTTAATCTGACTCAACCAAAGTTTTCTATTAGACCTATCTCTACCAATTTCGATACCCAAGATGTATCTTTCTGCCCCAAGATCTTTCATCTCAAACTATGCTGACAACTGAGATTTACAATCAGAAATCACATCCTTACCCTTCCCAAACAACAACATATCATCAACATTTAATGCAACAATAAGAAGGTGATCATTTTCAACTCTGAAGTAAACACAATGATCTAATTTCAATCTTAAAAATCCAATTGACAACACAAAGGCATCAAACTTAAGCTACCACATCCTAGGAGATTGTTCCAAACCATACAGAGACTTCTTTAATCTGCAAACCAAAGATTCTTTACCTTTAACAATGTAGTGCTCAAGCTATGACATATAAATCTCTTCCTCCAAATCACCATGAAGGAAAGTTATCTTCATATCCATCTATTCTATCTCTAAATCATATGATGCAGCAAGAGATAATAGAAATCTAATGGATGTTAACTTTGCAACAGGAGAGAATATTTCACCATAATCTATTCCCTCTACCTATGAGTACCCTTTCCCAACCAATCTAGCTTTGTACCTTTCAACACTACCATTCGCACAAAATTTCTTCTTGAACATCCATTTGCTACCAACATGTTTTCGTCCTTTAGGCAAAGGTACAAGGTCCCAAGTTTTTTTTAAATCCAATGAAGCCATCTCATCATTCATGGCCTCAATCTAGGAACCTGCATCTTCCATATCCAAAGCCTCTTTCATAGATCTAGGCTCATCAATGTTAGTAATCCAAGCAAAGGAAAAACTAGAATCTAACATAGAATAACCAACCCTTTCTGGCTACTTCCTTACTCTCATAGATCTCCTCAAGGGCTAAGGTTAAGGATGTTCTTCCTCTTCTTTTGAACTATCAGAGCTACTAGAGCTCTCCTCATCATTAGACCCAACATGGTCCTTCTATTCAATCTTCTTAGGGGTAGGAGGCAACTGAACAATATCTTCCTTCTTTTCTTTTTCATCTGGTTGTAGCACAATAGGAGAAGATGCTAGCTCTCTAAAAATAACATTTCTACTATACAACACCTTAGTAGTCATAGGGTCCCAAAGCTTGTATCCTTTCATACCAACACTATATCTGATGAAAATACATTTTACAACTTTATTTTCTAACTTAGATATTTTCTTCTTTGTAACATTTGCATAAGCTTCACAACTAAAAACATGAATATTTCTAATTGAAGGATTCTTACCAGACCACACCTCCATGGGTGTCTTACCAACAACAATTGATGTAGGAGATCTGTTAACCAGATAGCAAGTAGTGGCCATAGCTTTAGCCCAAAACCTTTGTTCAAGATAAACTCCACTAAGCATACACCTAACCTTCTCCATCAGTGTCTTGTTCATTCTTTTTGCAAATCCATTTTGCTATGGGGTATAAGGTGTTGTCTTATGCCTCTCGATACCTTGTTCTTTATAGAACTGTTCAAACTCTACTAAGCAAAATTCACCACCATTGTCAGTTTTCACACACTTAATCTTCTTATTAATCTGATTCTCTACAAGGACTTTAAATTCCTCGAATCAACTAAAGACTTGTGTCTTACTTTTCAAGAAATAAATCCATGTCCTTCTACTGTAATCATCTATGAAAGATACAAAAAATATAGACTTGGAGATTGAAGGAACTTTTATAGGACCAAATACATTAGAATGAATAAGATCCAAAACATCAAAAGATTTGTAAGAACTAGAGTAAAATTGAACATGATTTTGCTTACCATAGACACAATGTTCGTAGAAGTCAAATTTGAGATTACAATCATTTAACCCCTCAACGAAGTTCTTATTCTTCAAGGTTATGAGACCCTTCTCACTAATGTGGCCAAATCTCATAGTCCACAACATTGTCTTTTTTGTAGGAAGCTTACCTTCCAATTTATTTGCACTCTTAAGCACACATGCTGCACTACCATTAGAACCAATGACCAAAATCTTCTTTACTTTGATGAAATGATAGTTTCTCTCTTCTTCGAAATAGAAGAACTATTCCACTGAGAAATGCATGCATCAAGCTAAAATAGAGTACCTCTCCTAGTACCCTTAGCAAGCACCATAGCTCCTCTCATCATCTTACATCCATCTTTAAAAAAAAACTACTTGCACACCTCCATCATTCAACATACTTACAAATAATTGGTTTTGTGCCAAACCAGGGATGTGCATTACCCTATTGACTCTTTACTCACCCATTAAGGAATCTGATAGTGACCCATCCTCATCCAACTATCTCTAGGTGAGAATCATCACCCAAGTACACCTTTCCACCATCAAAAAATTCATACTTTGAGAACCAACTTCAATGAGAAGTACTAGGCACTTCTTGAAGTTTTTCTGACCTGAATCTGAGCTCTTCTTCTTCTTTGGCTCTTTACAGTCTTTACGGAAGTGCCTAGTCTTATCATAGTTCCAAAATTTTACCTTGGTCTTTCCAAGAGTCTTTGATTTCCCACGGGATTTGGATCTACCTTTTCTAGACTTGGTGTCATTTTGCTTCCCTCTGTTGTTGGATCTCCCGCGAACAACAAGAGCTTCCTTAGCCAAATCTAAAGACTTTTTCTATGTCTTCTCAAATAACAGGGAAGCTAACACGTCATCCATTCTAAAATTGACTAAAGTACTTCCAAGAGCCATCACAAGATGGTCCCATGAATCCAGAAAGGAACATAATAGGGTCATACATTGATCCTCCTCCTCTATCTTGACACTAGATGATGTCAACTGTGCAATCAAAAAATTAAAAGCATTTAGATGATATATAAAAGATCCTCCTTCCTCCATTCTGAGAGAATACAACTTCTTCCTTAGGAACAACTTGTTCACCAAAGATTTGGCCTAATACAAGACCCAAGCCATGTCCACAAACTATTTGTGGTCTTCTCATCAAGAACATTTAGGAGAACTAAATTAGCTAGATAGAGTCTAATGAGACCCTTAGTTTTCTAATCCTTGAGATCCTAATCTTCTTGAGATATTATTGCAGGTCTCACATCAAGTGAAGTTTCCTTGTATAGATCACGATCTTCAAGAAAGTCTTCCATCTTGAGTTTTCACAACTAAAAATTATTGCCATTCAATTTCTCCACCTCCATTTTTCTATATGATGAACTAGCCATCTCAATCTGTAAATAAGATTCAGAATGCTCTGCAAAAAACTCCCACTCAAACTTGATATTAGCTCAAAAAACCCTACTCAACAACTAAGATCAAAAGTTGATCAAGCTTTGATACCACTTGCAAGGAAACTCAGGTGCGGAAACAACTTCCTACACTAATCTCTTAAGGAAAGTATTGTGCAAATTCTTTTAAAATCTTTACAATTATAGATTCAATATTATGTAAACAATAATATTGTAGCCAACTAGGAATACAAAAAATAGATAGAGAAAGAAAACACAAACACAAAGATATGCTAGTGGAGAAAAACCATTTGGTAAAACAAACCCACCCCTCCAAAACCTGCACAATATATTATCTTCAACTCAAAGTTTACAACACACTTACAATGCAAGCTCTTTTAGGACACATAAGACTTATCCAGTAGCAACCAACAATACACTACTCACTCTCTCCTCACAACTATCTACAACCCTCAAAGTGCTTATATAATGTGCTTTCCATTTTTAGGGCATCTTCCAAAGACAACTCTTATGCATCATAGGAATTTGTCATAATTTAAGATGTCAACACATTCAAGTGGAGTGACACATCAACATGCCAACTAGACATGTACACTCACACTTAATTACATTATTTGCAAAAAAATAAATTTACAAAACAAATAATAAGAATAGGAATTATCCAAGGTTGAGACACCTTATTCCTAACAATAATTGTGTATGGGAGGTAGTGCCTAGACCAAAAAATATGGAATTTTTTGGATCACATTGGATCTATAAGATAAACCATGATGCATATGGTATTATTGATAAATATAGGACAAGGTTTGTGAAAAAGGGGTTCTCTTAAAAGGAGGGAATAGACCATGAGGAGATATTAGTTCTATTGGCCTGATATACTTCTATATGAGTTATGATCTCATTTGAAACACAAATGACATGTTAGACCCATCAAATGGATGTCAAGACAATATTCCTTAATGGTGAATTTACAGAGGGTGTATATATAGAATAACCAAAAGGATTTGTATCACATAGAAAAGAGACACACGTCTGCAGATTAAAGAGAGCCTTGCAAAGACTTAAGAATATTCCTAGAGCATGGTATGAGTGCATTGATACATACTTGTAGGAAATGGGCTTTGTGAAGAGTGAGGTAGATGTTATTCTCTACTCTTGATGGTTGGGGGTGACATTTTCATTCTTGTTCTATATGTGGATGACTTGTTTCTTACAAGTTCACTAGATCTCATAGAGGATTGAAAGAGAGACCTTGCAATAGAGTTTAAGATGAAGGATTTGGGACTTATGCACTACTTTCTAGATATGGAGGTGTAGCAAATAGTTGGAGAGATTTTCGTTGGTCAAGGGAAATATTGCATTGAAATCTTGAAGAGATTTGGGATGGAGGGTTGCAAAGCCATTCTATACATGTGATCATGAACTAGAGAAAGGTAGATACATCTAGGGAGATGTATGTAGATCCCACCTAATTTAGGTAGTCTACTCATTTGATGATGTATTTGGTCAACACTGGACAATATATAGAATTTGCAGTAAACTCTCTAAGTCAATCCATGGTTGAACCAAAGAGAGTGCATTGGACAATTGGTAATCATGTGTTGCGTTACTTACATGGTACAATTAAGTATGAGATCAAATATATTTGAGGTGAAGGAATCAAGTTGATAAACTATACTGGAACAAATTGGGAAGAAAGTATAATGAACAAAAGGAACACTTTAGGGTATTCTTTTAGTTTGGGATCAAGAGTTGTTTCTTGGTTTAGTAGGAAACATAAGTTTGTGGTTCTGAGTTCATAAAAAGAAGAATACATATATGGATTTGGAATTTCATAGTAGCCTTTTTTTTTTGGAAGCATCAATATTGATGATATTCCTATGGGGGAGTATTGTAGATATGTTACTATGATGATACGTTACATTTATGATTGAGTTTATCATTGATGTCAACATAACAGTTTTCTGTGGTATTTGACAGAAGAACAATGGAAATATCAAGTTGGTATGGATGAATAGTTGAGTAATATAGATATCTGAGGTTATGGGAGATACATTTGAGTATCTAGTATAAGTTTGGAAGAAGTTATGCAAGTTTTCGTGATGTATGTTCTAAGATAGAGTTTAGATGCATGTTTTGGTAAACTTGTTATATCTCTTAGCAGAATTGCTGTTCTAAGACTCAAGGTTGAGGATATGGAGAAGACATGTTGTTGTTAACATGGCTAAGTTTTCTCATCATAATATTATGTGTATGGAAAGTTATTCAAGTTGCAAGGTGGAAGATTAATGTTATCACTAGGTGTAACATGTTCGTAATGTGGTCCTATAATGATTAATTGAGAAGGTCTAACAACTAACTTAGGAATTATTTTATGTACTTGGTATAAAGGAATGAAATTTTCATTTATTATGTATATTGATGAGAATTAAATGTAAGCAAAAGAGAGAGCAAAATGCAAAGTTGAGCAGAGAAAAGCAGAAGTGAAGGAAACTTCATTGCCGAGGTTTTGTTGAGTGATTCAAGGTTTGATATTTGAATCTAAGGTTTGTGACCTAGTGTACAAGATGTGATAGTGATAGATTTAGTTAAAAGAAAAAAGGAAATAAGAACATAAAAATAAATTGCATGTTTGAGAAGTGAGCTCTTCTTGTAGTTGAAATTGCATGTTTGGGCAGTGGGCTCTTCTTGCATACATTGTAATACAACTCCTAATAGGGTTGGAAAAAATCCTAATAGGTTTAGAATCTCCTATCAAGGATTCAAAGTCTCCACACAGGGACTCATATGTACTAAATGTTGTAATAGACTCCTAATAGGGTCCATCCTCTAACAAGGCATATTTATAATAGTAAATCATCTTGTGGGAACCATTCCCATCGAGGTTTTCTTTTTGATCATGGGTCTCCCTAGTTAACATATCTAGTGTAATTTTTTATGTGCATCTTATTATGGTTGTTGTTTACTTTGGTTGAATGGTTAAGTTTGTTTAAAGAAGATAAATGTTTTAATTGCTAGATAACTGATACACCCCCCCTATTATATTGGTGGACTATTGTTTCTAACAATTGGTATTAGAGCATTAGGTCCTTGAAGATAAAGTTTAACAACTTTGAGAAATCCATGGTGAGTATGTTCAGGAAAGATAGTCCTAAATCTAGTAGAGGACATTTTGACACCCAAATAGTGGAAATTCTTAGCGAGTTATCAAATTTTTGTAAAGAGCAAAGTATTGAGTGTTTAGATCTAGAATCTTTCTATTGTATACAAAAGAATAGAAGCCCAAGAAAAGATAGATCCAGGTCCAAAGAAGACATAAAGATAGAGGAAGGTATTGATCTACTTAAAAAAAGAGAAGCAGAAGGTATGATTTTTTTTTTGTTGGACATGTGAAGAATTTTGTCATTTTTCATCTAGATGTCCTAAGAGATTAAGGAAAGCTAGAAAGAGTTTACTTTTTGATAAAGTTGAACAATTTAGAGCAAGTATGGAAAGATCCTTGAAAGAATGTGATAATGAGGGTAGATTGATTAATGAAAATAAAGTAATAAGAGAGAAAACTTTGGAGACCATTATGGAAAGTGCAAATGTGAGAATTGATGAGAAATTTAGGGTACAAGAGAGAATGATTGATTACAATTTAGATGATGATGTTGTTACTAAACCAAGGAATGATGAAGTATTTCTAGACTAACAATGATTTCTAGAATGAAGGAGAGCCAAGGTAGGAACAAAGCTTAGAACCTTTAGTAGAGCCAAGAGTTAAGATAACAAATCCTACTTTGGGAAAGAATATGATAAAGAATCACCCATCCGAGCAAATCATTGTAAGAAAAGATAAAGGTGTGATGACAAGAAGTAGAGTCAATAAAGAACTATGTTTGATATCTCAAGTTGAACCTAAGAATGCAAATGAAGCATGTAAAGATGATTATTGGAAACAAGCTATGAAAGAGGAGTTGGATTAGATAGTAAAAAATGAGACATGGAAATAGGTCCCTAGACCAAAAGACAAGAATGTGATAGAAACTAAATGGGTATTTAGGAACAAAATGAATGAACAAGGAAAAATTGTAATGAACAAGGCAAGATTGGTATGTATAGGTTACTCACAACAAGAAGGAATAGACAATGATGAGACCTATGCTCCAATGGATAGAATAGAAGTAGTAAGATTATTCTTAGCCTATGCAACATAAAAGAAATTCAAAGTGTATCAAATGGATGCCAATTTAGCATTTATGAATGGAGAACTTGAAGAAGTGTACATAGAACATCTTGAAGGTTGTCCTTTGATAGATGATAAGGACATAGTATGTAGATTGAAGAAAGCATTGTATGGCTTGAAGAAAGCACCTAGAGCTTGGTATGCAAGGTTGGACAAGCATTTGACAAAGCTTGGATATAGCAAAGGTATGATAGATAGTAATCTCTATTGGAAAGAAATTGATGATGGCTTGATGATTTTGGTTATATTTGGAGGAAATGATGATGAAAGTAAAAAGTTTGCTGAAGAGATGAAGAAAGAATTTGAGATGAGTATGATAGGAGAAATGAAATATTTTCTAGTATTGTAGATTGTACAAAATAAAAAAGAATCTTTATTTCTTAGACTAAGTACTTGAAGGATTTACTAAAAAGGTTGGTTTGGAAACATGTGAACCTATTTGGGCACCTATGGTAACTAGAGACAAGTTATCTACAAAGGATGAGACACCTACTATTGAGCAGAAGAAGTACATATCTATGATTGGAGGTTTGCAATATCTAACTCACACAAGGAAAGATATAACAAATGCTGTTGGAATTGTTGCAAAATTCCATGCTAATCCTAGAGAAGAACATTATGCAGTAGTCAAAAGGATATTTAGATATCTAAAAGGAACATTAGAGTCTGGATTGTGGTATGACAAATCTAATTATTTTACTCAAAGTGCTTATACTAATGTTGATTAGGCAGACAATATGGATGACGGAAAGAGCACAGTGGTGGAGCCTTCTTTCTTGGAGGAAGATTGGTTTCTTGGCTAAGAAAGAAGTAGGATTGTACCTTAGAAAGTACATTAAAAGCATAATATGTTACAGTAACAAACAATTGTAATCAATTTGTTTGGATGAAGAAAATGCCAAAGGATATAAGGATAGAAATTAGTGAACCTATTGTCATACATTGTGACCACACAAGGACAATAAATATGTCTAAGAATCTAGTATTGCATTCAAGGACTAAGCACATTTCTATTAAATATCACATGTTGAGATATAAAGTTGCAAAAAAGGAAAATAGATTGGATTATGTGAGTACTAAAGAGGAGATTGTAGATATATTCACTAAACTTCTTCCCAAAGAGACTTTTGAGTATTTGTGAGGTATGTTAGGGGTTATGCCCCTTCCTACATTAGAGTAAAAGTTGAAAGAGTGCATCAGTCTAGTGTAATAGAGCACCATTATTTTTTTGGGCTAAATGTTAATGCTTCCTAAATGGGGGAGTATTTGTGATGGACAGAGTCATCTAGGACTCTTGTTGGATGTTGTTTTGAACAGTGTCTTTGGACACTTGAGCTAGTAAGAATTAGTTGTTGTAGAAAACTTTGACATTGATGTCAATGAGGGAGAAGTACTACATGAGAAACACCATAAGAAGATCATGAGGAAGAACATCATGGGGAGAAAGAAAGACAAGCAAGAAGAGGCACAAAATGGAATGATAGATTGATGGAAAGCATATTGAGATATATCAATGGGGGAGAATGATTGATGAAGAGGATTTGAAAAGAAAGATTAATAGTCTTTTGCAGTTAGTATGTTTTTCATCTATGTTGCCATCAATGCAAAAGGGGGAGATTTTTGGAAGCATGAATGTTGATGATAAATCTATGGGGGAGTATTGAAAATATGTTACTATGATGATATGTTACATTCATGATTGAGTTTGTCATTGATGTCTAGTAGTTTTTTGTGGTATCTGACAAAAGAAAAATGGAAAGATCAAGTTGGTATGGACAACTAGTTGAGTATTATAACTATTTTAGGTTATAGGAGATACGCTTAAGCATCTAGTATATTATTTTAACATTGGGTGAAGAAATGTGAAGTTTAGAAGAAGTTATGCAAGTTTTTGTGATGTATTTTCTGAGATAGAGTTTAAAGAGGCATGTTTTGGTAAAATTATTATATCTCTTAGAATAATTGCTATTATGAGAATCGAGGTTGAGGATATGAAGAAGATATGTTGTTGATGACATGTCTAAGTTCATTCATCATAATATTATGTGTATGGAAAGTTATTCAAGTTACAAGGCAGAAGATTAATGTTATTGCTAAGTGTAACGTGTTCTTAGTGTGGTCCTATAATGATTAAGTGAGAAGGTCTAACAACCTACTTAGGAATTTTTTTATGGACTCAGTATAAATGAAGGACATTTTCCTTTATCATGTGCATTGATGAGAAGTAATTGCAAGCAGTAGAGAGCAGAATGCAAAGTTAAGTAGAGCAAAGTAGAAGTGAAGGAAACTTCATTGTCGAGGTTTTGTTGAGAGATCTGAGGTTTAATATTTGGATTTGAGGTTCATGACCTAGTCTACAAGGTCTAATAGTGATTGATTCAGTTGAAAGAATAAAGGAAAGAGGAACATAATTGTAAATTGCATGTTTGAGAAGTGAGCTCTTCTTGTAGTTGAAATTACATGTTTGGGTAGTGGACTCTTCTCGCATACATTCTACTACAACTCCTAACAGGGATTCAAAGTCTCCTAACATGGACTCATATGTACTAAATGTTGTAATAGACTCCTACCAAGGTCCATCCTCTAACAAGGAATATTTATATTAGTACATCATCTTGTGGGCATCATTCCCACTAGGGTTTTCCCTCTAACCAATGTTTGGTCGAATGGTTAAGTTTGTTTAAAGAAGATAAATGTTTTAATTGATGGATAATTGGTTCACCCCCCATTCTCAGTTATCTTGGTGGAATATTATATCTAAAACTTTTTTGGTTAGAGAGTTGAGTCTTCTATTAGACATTGCAATAATCAGAGTTGCATCAAGTTGTTTGAGAATCTAGTGTTTCCTGATAAGCCTAAACAAATAGACATCAAATATCACTTCATTAGGGATTGTATACATCAGGGGAATTTCCATCTACATTATATACCTATAAAGGAGTGGGTAGCAACCATTTTGACCAAAGCATTGGGGAAGAAAAAATTCATCTTTTTTAGAGATAAGTTGGGTGTCATGCATGTCATCTTCCTCACTAAGATGGAGTGTTAGTTGGTTAGCTTGGACAATTATTTATCCATTTCCTAAAAATAAAGTGAATAATTATTTCTAAAATAATATTTTTTAAGGTGAAGAAAATTATTTTATGAATTGTTTGATTTCCTTAGTGACACCTTCCATGCTGTCCCAAAAGCTTTTCAGACTTAAATGCTCCAACTTTCCTAACTTTGTATCTTAAATTTGAGGAAGAGTACTTACGATATTGCACAATTTACACCTCAATAAATTTGACTAAAAGTCTCCTTGCACAATGCCAAACACTTTTTGCAATTCCATATTTTCAAAGATCAATAATTGGATCATTTCCCCATTTCCCCATATTGCATGTTTTTCCCTTGAGAGACTCTTAAAAACATAAAATCCACTTCTTACCACACAATGAAATAGCTACAGTCATTCGATCAACATTACAAGATCTTAGTCACATTTTTTCAAACAATTAGATGACATATAACTAAGACTAAAGTAATTAAAAATCTTGAAAATAATTAAGACTTAAGTAAGTTCACATAACTGAAATAGTGATTTTTCTCAGGTTCACTTCTATACTAACTTTTCAACTTTCACAACTTATTTTGCATTGATATTTTATCATTCACAATTTTGTGCATTCACTTTTAATTATTGCTAACATTTATGAACTATCTCATGCATATAGATCTCATTTTCTAAATGGAATATAAAATGTTATATGCTTTTTGAATTTTTTTGCAACCAAACTTTAAAAAAAATTCATGTGAAGAGTGGAAACTTTCAAACGTTTCATTTGAATTTTGAACATGCATTGTTTACAACATTTACATTGGAGTAGCCATACATGACCTTCAACTATTTACATTTAAAATAAAGTTTAACTCTCCATTGACTTTAAACTTCAATTGTTTTAGTTTTGATAAATAGTTTGTTTCAATTTAACTCTAACTAGCCTTAAACTTCTATTGTTTCTAGTATTAACTATTTATCAAAACTGAAACAATCAAAGTCTCAATGAAGAGTTAAACTTACTTTGTTTTAAGTATAAGGCCAAGCTTGGACATGTTTAACATATCAAAATGCACATTCAAGGTTGTACATGTGGTCTTGATTTGCATCTTCCCACAATACTAGTCTTCCAAAATATTCCTCCACTGTCAAACTACAATGGATCAACAAGTTTGCATTTTAAAGAAGATGACCTCCATTCTCTTACATCACTACATTATTAATGAGGAAGAAGCAAGATTGAAAACTTAGACTACATTATTAAATTGTTTCTAATGGAGATTACATTTAATTTTTTAATAAATTTAGACAAGTGGAATTTAAGAGAACAATTTGGAGTAGAGGGTTCATGGTCTTCGTGTTGTCTGCGATTCACAAATGATTCTATTTTTTTGTCTTGCAATAGGAAATAGTTTAAAAGGAGAAATGTGAAGAAGCTTCAGATTCTTGAAGAATTGAAAAATATCACAGCAATTTCAACGAATTAATGATTTTAACAAATACTTTTCACAATGATAATTGTTATAATAAATACTAGTATAGATATCTTAAATAAATCTATCTAAAGAAATGTCGATATATATCAATTATAAAATACTTCAAATTTAATTTACTATATCCAAAAATACTTATATTTCATTCATCTATATTCACTTTTTAGGACAAAAAACTTATAATCTTAGCAAATAATTTTTTTGTTATGTGGTGTTTATAAAAATATTTTTATTGGTGTTTATTAAATTACTTTAAAAGAATATTATGTTTTCTCTAATATTAAAATTTTGACATACAAATGGTTGTCAAATTTAAACTAAAAAGATAATTGTTAACATTAACATGCTTATGCTAAAATATCTATCAACATTAACAAGCTTATCTTCTCAATCTATTTTTCACACTTAAAAAAGAAAATTACTTGGACCAATAGAAAATTAGAATTAATAAGACAGTTTTAATTTTTTTTATAGACCACTATCACTTATAAATTCATTATCACATAAAATTACTTTAATTAAAATGAACCAAAACATAGCTTAAAACGGACATTAATATTCATTTTAAACATTATAAAAATATTTATATTAGTTGTCTCTAGAAGTGTGTACATTAATTGTGTTCTAATGCTTGTAAAAATTAATAAAATATGATGCAACCTTCTTGTCTAAACCTTGATCTAAAGTAAAACTGAAAGTAAAAACTTTTGTAAAGAAATTATACCAAACTTCCGACAAATGTAGTTGAAATTGTACATTTTAATGCTTTGGTTTTTTCGCTAAAAGACAAGATGGAACTTAATGTCAACTTGCTTAATGTCAACTATATTCTATTTTGACAATTTAAATTAATTGATTAAACAAATAAATATACAAATTATTAGTTAAAGTGTCTAGAGTTGAGCATATCATATCATGTAATATTGGATGGAAAGTACAAATGGTAAAAAGATATAGAGGAAAACTACTTAGCTCCAATTCGAAAAATTGTATAAATTAATAGGATTTTATAATGTAATATTGGATGGAAAATACAATTATGTCATGAATGGTAATAAGATATAGAGGAAAACTATTTAGTTTTAATTTAAGTATTTGTATTGTTAGAAATATTGAAAGAGTGCCTTTAAATCATAAATAAATAAATTTTATATTCTCTCTATTAAGTCAACTTCATTGTTGTGGATCTAGTTTCTAGTTGTGATTTGTAGTTGTGAAGTTTTTATGTATTAAAAAACATGACTATTGATAATTTTCCATCTTATAGATTATTGGAAAAATAGTAGATACTATGTTTCTTGAAGTTTTTGTTTGGGGTCAATTTTGTGATATTTAAAATACCTTCACAAATAGTATGCCTTGAAAATGAGGTATGAAATGTTTTCTAGGTAACACATCTCCTAGGATGAATGTATCGAAAACCATATTCTTTCTAGAAATATGATTCAAGTATGAATACTTATTCATATGCTTCAAGATGTTTCTCTCTATATTAAAATGAAATCAAGTTTTTTATACATCACCATAGGACAAGATTGCTAAGATTGTGAATAACTGGCTTGGGACCAAAGTGTCAAAGGGTGCTAGCTTATCAGTGTGTTTGGTTTAATTATTTATTTGATTGAATCAAGATTTCAATTGTTAAGACAACCTCCTAGTTGCACATATAACCTAGTCTAAATAGTCAAGTTAAACCAGTCTTAAGATGGTTGGGTTAATTATTAAAAAAAGATATATAAGAGTGTTTTACAAGGATTTTGTGCACAATATAGGGATGAGAATGAGTAATTGGACTAGATGAAAGCCAAGCCAGTTATGTAGGGTTAATAGTCCACAAAATTGTCATTTGTTTCTATAAACTCACTAAGATGTTCCTCAAAACTAGACACAACCTTAAATGAAAATTAGATGCATTACAAGTACATTTTACTAGAAATGTGAGGAAAGAAATTTTGGTTAATGTTTGGGATAAAAAATCATAGTTTAATCCATGATTATATGCACATATGCACACAATATTTTTATATAGATAACTAAGGGTATAATTTAACACGTGAAAATATTGTAAAGAAACAAAAGATCTCTGAATAATTTAAATAAAATCATTTATGTCAAAAAAATACTAATAATAAATACAATCATCTTGGAGAATAGAGTTGGGATCTATATTTATAATAAATATATAAAAATTAAATATGATTGGTAGGTGTGGTTAACTTTAAAATTAATGATGAAATAATCATGTTAAATGTGTATAGAATTACTTTACCACTATCCAAAATACAATTTCTTTTAATTAATAATAGTCGAGCATAAAATCTATTGTATCCTAAATTTCTATGATTTGACTTTAAGTGTTGTGAGTTCAGTTAGAGATATTGAGGATCTCCAATTAATTGTATTTTTTTAATATATCACATAAAAATGATATGATACAACATGCATATGAAAAGTTACACACTTTTACTTTCCTGTTATATATAACTATTAAAGTGGTGTCAAGAAACATCACTAGGAGTTTATTGACTTAATAAATGAATGAGCTTTCTGTTGGTAGTGAGTCATTGTCCCTTGTAGGGTTCACGACATGGCTTAACTACCTCTTATGGATTCTATAAGTATCGTGGTTGTATCAAATATTGACTGGTCAATTTTTTTGGTACAATGACAATCCTAGTGGTTAACAAGTGGTATCAGAGCTTAGTTAGAGGTTTGAATCCATACAAGCCACAGTGAGTGACATTGGGACGAAGATTGTTTTTAGTGGGCCAACATCCCTCATAGGGTTCATAACATGGTTTAAATGCATCTTGTAGATTCTATAAGTCTAGTAGTTGTATCAAGCATTGATAGGTCGATCTTTTGGTGCAATGAAACCCCTAGTGGTTAGCACTCTCCTAGGTCAAACCATTTTCTTAGGATATTTAAAGATGACGAGTGATATGGAAGACATATAAAGGTGTCCAAATTCATTAGATGAAAATTATTACACACTTGACTACTTGATACCCTTATAAATTAATTGTACTTTACTTATTTTGTATTTTAATTATATCACTATTGTATTCCTTGATTGATATTCTTTATGCATTCAATATCTTTGAATATTGACATAACATAATGCGCATGCATGTATCAAGACAACTCATAATGACTAATAGAATAAGGTTGAGTAGGGATAAATGAAGATTGAGGATATGAACCATGAGCTAATTCAAGCACAAGAGTATGTCACTTGGTGAGAAAATAAGATAATGGAAAATGACATGGGCATTGACAATTTCACCATTATATCTTCCCTAATTAGATGTGCATGTAAATATAACATAAGAATGCATTTCAAAATTTATGAACATTCTCAACTAGCATGGTAATTGAATTTATACAAACACTCATAAAATGAAGCTATATTTCTTCTTGTATATGCATTGGTATGAGTAGTCTATTTAAACATATAAAACAAAAAAAAATGCAATAAGAAAATCCTACATCATAACTATTTAATAAGAATAAACTACAAGTTACTAAAGCTTTATATAAAAAATGAAATAAAATGAAGAGAGGAGGGATAGAAAAATATCTTTGAAAAAGTTAAATAAAAATAATTTGTGTTTTATGATGATGTGATGTAATGGTCCATGTGATGTACTCTCCATACACTAAAGTTCTAGTAAATGTGGAAATAAAATAGGTCTTTATGTGATGCAAGAAATATTAAGGGATCGTTCTTCATGCAATTTGGTAAATACAATAATCTCTACATAATATAGGTAATTCAATGTGATGTATCTACATGCAAAGGAACAATGTGATAGTTCTTCATATGTTGTTGGAATATAACATTAAAATTTCCACATGATGCATGAATGGTGCAGATCTTCATGTGACTTAGTAGTTTAATTTTCTAGAGGATCATCTAAAGGTACTACTACTTGTAAGGAAACTTGGCAAGAAATAATATAACCATTTCCACATAACCCATAATAGATCTGAAATAAACATGGAATTAAAATCCACATGCAAGAGAATAGACAGCATACCCACAAAATTGTGACACAAGATATACCCTAGGAAACCCTCATTGAGGGAAAAAACTCAGCCTCCAAAAGCATCCATCACCATGTATTATTCAGAAAAAATACCATTGCAATACAACCATGCAAGCCTTCATAGCCATAGCCACCACCCAAAAAACTATGTGAACCAACATGAATCCACACATCCCATGCCATGCTTCCAACCTTCACAAATGCTCCCTTGGCTAACCTGTCAAGCCTTGTCTTGCTTGACTCTTGCTTTTTTTTCTTTCCTTCTTGTCACACCAACAACTACCCTTATGGCTGTTTATATAGTAGCAAGTCCCACAAAACCACCAAGTGGTATTACATAAACCATGTGCTACCTAACCCACTAACCCCACATTTAATATTGGGCATTTAATTATTTTTCCCAATAATAAATAATTACATAAAATATTATCACAATGTTTACAATACAACTCATCAATATTATTCCATGGGAATCTTTACATGTTGCATGTCCATCTAGGTTCAACATTATATAATAAAATAAAATAATAAAATTTAAGCAATATTATGCAATATGTGTAACACCCATTATCTCAAAACTAAAGGTACTACTACTTTTACCTCTATGTATTGTACTAATTATAAATACATTAATTTATCTAAACCTTTACATGTGGTGATGTTGAAGTTAATTATTGCTAATATGGTTAAAGTTCTTCCTATCCTCTACATTGACACTAGAAAACCAATGCCTAAGTCATTTGATCAAAATAATTTTTGTTAATATCATTATCAACTTGGCTATGCTACTCAAAGATGCTATTATTTGAAAAATGTTATTGAAGGCCTTATTGATTCTAATGCTATATTTTTTGATGTTGAGGTTAATAGCATGTATATATTTGTTGCACCTCCTGATTAGAACTAGAGAATTTATACCGATCCATTACCTTCATATTCAAAAAATATTATTAATCAACCTTCCTCTCTTTTTACTAATATCACTTATGATGACAAGGCAGAAGAAGATAATCATATGGTTAATTTGTTGGAAATAACAATGGGAAAGTAAACTCTAAGAGTGTGTGTGTGGGGGGGTATCAATACTTCAAAAATTTAACCATAAAACATTCACTGCACATCGATCTCACAATTTAGCATGTAAATTGAAATATCTAACTACATATGTTCAACAATAGCATGAAACAAATAACACCTAACACAATAAATTTTTTACCCAAAAACCCTCCAATGAGAAGGTAAAACTGGGGTGGAGATTACACCTACAAATCTTCACTACTATAGTTGTAAAGTGTAGCCAATTAAGGTTACAAGAAGTTTGATCATAAACTATGATCTACCCTGTAAGGGGTCTGCCCTATTAAAGGCTTACAAAGACTATTAGGTCTCACCCTGTTAAAGGATTTCAACACCCTGCTAAAAGTGTGCCTTATTAGAGGACTTAAACTTACAATAAAGCAAGAACTTACTTAAGAGATTTACACAAGTCTATTAAGACTACTTTGTTAGAAGATTTAATTTGTATCACCTATTAAAATGATTCAATATCATGATCTTTTGATTGCTAGATGTTAGATCTTTTCTTTCCCGATGAATCCTTGATCCTTCTGATTAGATATGTCTCGTCTGTCCTCTCTTTGCTTTCCTCAGTTCTCTCTAACTAATTCCACAATTCATAATATTATCACAACCTCCATAGCCATGATGAATGCTCTTTTTTCACTTAGCAATCGTCTCCTTCAAACACATTCACTCATTCTACAAACTTGTTAGGGTTTGCCTCCTTGATTAAACATTGGTGGGCTAGGAATAGGTAAGAATTAACGATTGTGGTTGATCCATATTTCCACTTAGAACATCCCTAAATTTGATTGGCTGCATGTACTACATAGGGATTCATAATATACCTCCATACATATCTTCTCAAATCATAAAATAATCGTTAAGTCATCCCAAAAATAGTTTACATAGAAGTTTGTACAATTACAAACAAATATGTAAAAAATTGTTCACTCGACATTTGAAGGCTCTGGTGGTTGTCCATTACTATATTCACAATACTATAACTTAGTTTCTGAATGACTCGACATACTCTATTTACTTGGCTCTTGAATCCCTCGACATGTATAGTATGCTCAAATCATGAGTGACTTGGAACATACTAGGTATATTACTTGACATGTATTGTCTAACAACTGATGTTCAACATGTTTTGATCACTCAGCTTGCACTAATTTCTCGACTTGCTCTGATCACTCAACTTGTACGATAATACTGATAGATGATGACTAAGTGTTTTTTCATTGCCTTGTCAAAACCAATCTAAAATTAATAGCCTTCCCCATTGAAATGAGTGGAAAAAACATGTTGTCATGCATATACAATCCTTATTACGAGCATAACACATACAATATGTATCTATGGCTCGAATCTCATACAAAATTTCAAAAACTTCAAAATTTTACAAAATGGATGACTAATTGTCATACCTTATTTCTCCATTTTTCCATTACTCTCCCTCAGTAAATATTACCTATCTATATCTAAATATGATACTTTTACTGAGTAGATTTTTTGTACCCTATTTTTGCATGATTACTCCCCCTTACTCAAAACTCTATTTTCTTTATCAATAAAAACTTCATAATCCCCCTTTTTTGACACTTATTTCATGGGTGGTACATTGCTAGTGTGTTTATCCAAAAATGATTTATGGATTTCCATTATGATCTTTAGGGCTATATCCCAATTGTTGCATTCTACCTCTACAAATTGATATTGAATGTCTAGTTGGGCAACAAGGTCAACTAAGCCATCATGAGTAGAAAGTTGATTATCTTTCTTCATCAATGTCTCAACATAGACTAGTTCCTTGTACAACACTTCCATGTGTAGGGTCAACATGGATTGGATACTAATCAAGGTAGCTCTAATAGTAGCATTCTGTGCTTGCATCTCGACAAGCCTACCTTTTGTGGGTAGTAGTTTTTGAAAGTGAGCTTGGATTTGACTAGGAGATAACTTAAGAGTAGTACCTATAGTTTATAAATCTCTTTAAAGTTGGTCAACATGCCTTTGAACTTCCTGTTTGAATAGATTTACATCACTTAGATTGGTGTAGAGAGAAAATATTCTCTAACACCTTCTTCACACTCTACATTTTTGTGAAATTTCAAGTACCTTTGAATGAAATTTCCTATTAGACCATTCTAAAAGTTTAACATTGATGTCTAATTTTTCATCCTTTATTTTGTCAACAATTGTGACAATTTTCTCAATGATGGGCTTATCTTCATTCATTTTTGAGAGACTGAAAGCATCATAAAATATGTCTTTTATCTCATGCAAAACTTGTTTTTACTTTTACCTCCTCATCATCTCTTGAGTTTTCTTCCTTTGTAGTGCCTCCTGTAGAATGCTCATATGCTCAATAGTAATTATTTCTAGATTAAACTTGGGCAACTCAATTACCCCATCCAAACTAACATCCCAAAAGATGTGTCAATTGGGCTTCTGGATGTACTAGCACTCGATCTTGATATTTGCAATGGTGTCACATGTGTGCTTAGCCGTTGAAGAGCCTGACTACTAGGAGGAGTGATAAAAGATGGTAGGGTCACCAAGGTCTATATAGAAATTTCTTCCTTTGGTGTAGTAGTCACCTTCAACTCATCAATCATTACACCTGCAGTTGCTTCTTGTGGTTCTTGAGTATAAGGTGCATCACTTGCTTCTTGACCTATATGAATTTCTATTCCATTTACTGCTATTGTCAATATTGCTGGCATACCTAAACTTTATAGACTAGGCATATATGTATCTATCTATCTATTGTTCCTCAGCCTCTTCAATCTAAAATGTAATAGTAGGCATTACATATTGTGACTTTGTTGTAATTGTTATTTGTTTAGGGTGTACACTTTGATTTTCTTGGAGATCCTATTCTAGTTTCTTCTCTTCTTCTATGGATTGAGGGGGGACATTTGATGTTTCTTTTAGTTGTTCCCCTATAGATGCAAGTTCTGCCCTTTCAATCTCATCTGTTCTCACGAGTACATGATTGTTACATAATTGTGCTACCATGGTGGAATCCTTCAATATCTTCTTCAAATCTACCTTAGTCAAGGGATTAATGTTTTGAGATGAATTATCAAGAACATTCTTGATTTGTACTAAGTCCTAGTGACTCACTTGGTCCATGTGTGGAGGACTAACACTCAATAATTGTACATCTAGTACATCTTGCTGGTCATCCTCAACGGTGGCATCTTCTGTTGCTATCTCCTTAGTCCCACTCACACTACCATCCTTGTGACTAGAACTTCAATATCTTGAACATCTTTATTTACATCACTTTCCTAAGGTTCCTTTGTTCCTTCATCTTCCTTCCTTGCAACTGTGGTGGTAGGTATCCCATAGATAGTCTTCCAAAGAAATGTGCTTTGTTTTACCACTTCTTCTACATTGTTCCCCAAAATATTGAAAGCTCTTTATTTAGGTGCAAATATTGCCTTATACTTATTCATGGATTTAACCATCATCTTCTTCTGGCTAGCCGTGCCTCTCTTATTTGTCTTTTTGTTGTCAAACTAAATTACCACTTTTTCTCAACTTGGTCATATAGACTCTTAGGCAATGAGTTGGAAAACTCTAGTGGATTAGATTTGAAAGTTTCCATCATGTCATAAATGGCCTCTTCAACCTTATTCTTATCCTCACTCCCTAGCTTATCAAAATTTACATGTGTGAACCCAGAAAAATCTACATTTGTAAAAATATTTTCACACAAATTTTTGAAATCCAAGGAGGGATTGTGGCTTACCACCTTGAATTGGCTCATGTCATTTGAATTTGGTTTAGGCTTTGAATTCTTCTTTAATCTCTTGTATGTTTTCTTAATAGGATCACTCGGCTCTGCTATGTTAGATGTCCTCTTGCCATTAGGCTTAGCAACTTCTTTTGCTTGAACAATGGTTGCCCTTATGCTAGACCTAGTAGTAGGCACTGCAGGCTTTTTTTGTGGCTTCTTAATAGGCTTCTTTGGTTTCTCCACTATTTGTTCCTTGGCTTTCCTCTTCTTGGCCTTAGTGTTTTTTGGTGCTTCCTTGACTTCTTCTCCCTTGACACCTTCTACATCTTCTTCTCAATCCTCTCCTTGACCTTGAGTTAATGCCAGTGGGGCTTGGGTTAGATCTTCCTCTTCCTTATCATCATGTTCTTCTTCTTCTTCTTCTCCCCTTCGCCAAATATCTCCTTCAACTTTTTAACAAGTTTGTTCCTCTTCTTAAGAACTATAGCTATTTTAAAGTCAATAGTTATCCTTGATTTAGCTTTCTCATAGTTCCCAAATGAGGTGGTACTCTTATCAATGTCTTATACCAATAAGGTTGTAATTGCTATAGAGGCTTCATCTACATTATCTCATATGGCAAGGGCTTAAGCCATCTAACCCTAGGTATAGCTACTTGCATATATGCGTGTCAATATCCACTAAGAAACAAATATCATCATAGTGTTTCTCCACTAAGGATACATGGATCCTTAACCTCTGTTTCATGGATTTCTTAAAATCCTCAAAATAACTTGTCATCACTGAATCAAAATTATCACCTAGTTGCTCTATTAATTCTTAAATCTGCATTGTAATAGACCTGTTGGTCTTTTAAGCAATTGTGCCAAATGTGGGGAATGTGTTCTACACATAGAAGAATATGTAGACCAGTAAAGAGCCAAATTTGCATGATGCACTCTTTGCTTTCCTTATGGCCTCTAATTTTTCTGATAGTTCCTGTAGTTGCAACTCAGAAAGGTCATAAGTATGGTGTCTCTTTGCTATCTTGTATCTCAATTCAACAACCATGCAAGAAATATTGTTCAGTTAGCTAGACTAAAAGAACTTGTGAGTTATCACTCTCACTAAAAAGGAAATTAGGGGATTTGTGTTTGTGTCAATAAACATCCCTCATTTGTTCCACACTACACCTGTGTTCTTCTCAATCAACTCCTTTGCATCACTCCTCATGCTCTTAGGTCTATCAAGGGTAGAGTACCTTGATACTTGGTTTATGATCCTCATAGTGAGCTTAATTAGTCCATTCTCCAAATTGATTTAATTGTCATGTCTGGAGCTCAAAATAATTCTAATCCATTCAATCTTAAACACTTGAGGAAAATCTAGGGTATGGTTCAACCCTTTCCATTCAATGATTTTGTATTCTTCCCTCAAGACTCTATTATCAAAAAGTTTGTTGTAGGAATCCCTTATCTCCATGTCACCTACTTCTCCTATCTTTCCGATGTAACAACACATGACATCTTGAATCATTAAAACTTTCGGTGCTATCATCAAAAATACACCAGATGAGTCTCCTTTGTATGCTATCTCAAGTATTACTTGGAAAGGTGGTTTTTTTGCATCATTAGTTATTAATTTCACATTGAAAACCTCATTTTCCTTTTTCCTAACACTTACAGACAAGCTAGATGTCATTTCAAGTAACTAGAGTTTACAAAAATTCAAACAACATAAGTAAATAATAGTGAAATAGCTTTCCAATCTAATGAATGAGTCGAGTTGTAGTTGAATCTAGTTCACAAATGGTAGAATCTCCTTTTCCATTTTTCCTTGATGCCCTTCATACTCTCTTCAATTGTTGATGAATGCAAATGAGTCAAAAATTGACTATATAACCCTTCATATTTAGCAATAAATCCTCAGTTCTTACACAACTATAAGCCAAGCTATCATAGGAATTCCATCTCACTTGAATTATACATCATTTCTAGTATGCTTGGCTAACATAGCAAGCTCAACCAATAATAATCACAATTCCATCACTTGACAATAATTGTGAAACTTTCCATGCTCGACAACAAGATTAAAACTAACAAAACTAAAGATTTTTTCTAGGTTCTAACCAATACATTGCATCTTAATTCATGTATATATTATCTTTTTAGATCTTGGATTCTTGGAACTGATGTATAATATAACATTTGAAATATTAGTCCCATACATACCTCTTGATTTCCTAGTTGGGGGTGATATGATCACTTGATCCACTAGATGAAGAGACCTAATCTCAACTTGATGTGCTGCAATCTTCCTTCTTCTTTGATGTCTTGTTCATTTTCACTTTGACCTTCTCAACATTGACCTTTTCTTTTCCTTTATCATTTCTATTACTCAGTGTTGGTGATCTAGTTGGACAGTTTCTACTGATATGACCAGTCTTAAGACAATTAAAGCATGTAGTCTCACTCAACCATCTATTGTAGTTTCCTCTCAAATGTGTTCTAATGAAATTATTAGGAATATGTCCATATTCTTGACAATAGTGACAAATATACCTTGTATTGTAATCCCAACTGTGGAATTTTCTATTTTGTTGTACCTTTTTTTGCTTGTTTGATGTCCGCTTGGCATTAGATCTGCATTTATATGCTTTATGTCCATACTTTTGACAATTATGTCAGTATCCTTCAAATCTCTGAGTGCTTAAGGTCTTGGTCCTACATTCATGTGCTTGATGTCCTTGCTTGTTGCACTTATGATAGTAACCCTTGAATTTATGCTTAGGGCTCTGATTTGCATTGTTACTCTTGCAAACATTTGTTGTATGATCTAAGTTTCCAAAATTATGACAAGTGGGTTTGTAGTTCTTGCCTTTATTGTTTCTTTGTTCACCACTTTTAGATGATTCTCCTTTATCAGTACTGGTGTATCCCAATTCACCAATATCATTGTTAGATATTGGAGATCTCATTAGCTTCTTAAAATATTTGATGGCTTCACTAGGTTTGTTGAAACTTTTAGCAAATTCCTTTTTTGCTCTTAGTTCATTCTGTATCTTCAAGGTTGTGATCTCAATGTCCTTTCCATTTAATTCATGGTTTGTAATAATCAGTTGATTCATTGTATCCAGTTGCGTGTTTGCAATATTTTTCACATTTGATGTCTTCTCTTCTAGTCTATTTGTCATTGTTCTTTTGTCATCTTCAATCATGACTTTATCTTCCTCAACTTTATTTTTCTGCTTGGTCACCTCACATAGCAATACTGATTGGACTTCTTGTTCTATCTTAAGATTTCTGACCTCTTCAATTAGGGCACCATTCTTTTCAATTAGATTTGCAACTTCTGCATCAAACTCACTTGAGTTCCCATTTTCAAAAAATCTAGTAGTGTCTTCTTCTTGGTAACAAGTGTCATTTAGCTCAATAGCCAGTTCTTTTCTTCTCTTTAATGAACATTTCAATTGATCTTTTACTTCATTGAGTTGGTGTAGGGAAAGTTGTACTTTAATCTTCTATTTCTGAATAACCTTTCCCAACTTGTAGACTTCCATCTTCAAGATCTTTTCTCAAAGCTGTGAAGGTTTCCTTTCTAGAGAACAAGGTTCTAATACCAAATTTTGGAAATAGCAATGGGAAAGTAAACTCAGGTGGGTGGGGGGGGGGGGGGGTGAATCAACACTTCAAAACTTTAACCATAAAACATTCATGACACATCCATCTCACACTTTAGCATGTAAACTAAAATAGCTAACTACACATGTTCATCCATAGCATGAAACAAATAACACATAACACAATAAATTTGTTACCCATAATCTCTCCAATGAGAAGATAAAACTAGGGTGTGGATTACACCCAAAAATCTTCACTACTATAGCTATAAAGTGTAGCCAATTAAAGTCACAAGAATTTTGATCATAAACTATGATCTACCCTATGAGGGGTTTGCTCTATTAAAAGCTTACAAAGACTGTTAGGTCTCACCTTGTAAAAGGATTTCAACACCTTGCTAAAAGTGTACCTTGTTAGAGGACTTAAACTTACAATAAAACAAGCACTCAGTTACAAGATTTACACAAGTCTATTAAGACTACTCTATTAGGATAATTTCCCTATGTCACCTATTAAAATGATTCAACACCATGATCCTTCAGTTAGCACTCTATTGCTAGATGTAAGATCTTCTTTCCTAATGAATCCTTGATCTTTCTAATTAGATATGTCCCCTCTACCCTCTCTCTGCTTTCTTCTATTCTCTCTAACTGATTCTACAATTCATAACATTATCACAACCTCCATAGCTACCATGATTGCACTTAGCATTTGTCTTCTTCCACTCATTCACTCATTCTATAAACTTATTAGGGTTTTCATCCTTAAGTAAACATTGGTGGGCTAGGGTTAGGTAAGAATCAATGACTGTGGTTGATCCATATTGCCACTTAGAACATCCCTGAATTTGATTGGTTGCATGAAATACATAGGGATTTTTAATATACCTCCATACATATCTTCTAGAATCGTAAAAAGTGTTAGGAATAAGGTGTCTCAACCTTGTATAATTCCTATTCTTATTATTTTTTTTGTAAAATGTATTTCTTGCAAATAATGTTGATGTGTCAACATCTTGAATTGTGTGTAAGGAGATCATGGCTAAAATGGTTATGACGGATTCCTATGACACGTAAGAGCTATGTTAGGAAGATTCAATGACAGGTGAAGACATGTGGCAACTAAGATATTTGAGTACTGTACACTCTACCCCAATAGTGGGGTTTGAGGCATCGCCCCAAAATTTTTTTTGGGGTTCCTATTTTCTTGGAGAATGGTAAAACCCTAATATAGTTTACCTTTGGGACTGGCCCTAAAGTGAAGCACATGTTATAAGCATTTTTAGGGTTGTGAAGAGAGATGATGCAAAAAGGGTGTATTATTGGTACTGCGAGTTGCTACTGGAGTCTTCTGTTGTCGATGTTGAACTTGCATTGCAAGTGTATTGTAACCTTGTGTTGAAGATAATACATTGTGTAGGTTCTGAAGGGGTGGGGTTGTTTTACCGAAAGGTTTTTCCCCACCAGCAAATCTTTGTGTTATGTTTTTCTTTCTTTGTCTATTTTCTATATGCATGATTGGCTGCAATATTGTTGTTTACATGATATTGAATTTGTAAGTGTAGAAGATTTTAATAGGATTTGTGTCATACTTTCCTAATGAGATTAGTGTAGGAAGCTATTTCTGCACTTGAGTTTCCTTACAAAAAGTTCATTAAGTCAGGCCCAAAAATTGGTTTAGATAGAAGTTTGTGTAATTACAAACAACTATATACAAAATTGTTCACTTAGTATCAGAAGGCTTTGGCGCTCGACTCTTACTATATTCAAAATGCTGTAACTCGATTCCTGAATGACTTGGAATACTTTGTTTACTTGGATCATGAATCACTTGACATGTATAGTCAGCTCAACTCATGAGTGACTTGACACATTCTAGGTATATTATTTAGCATGTACTATTTGGCAACTGATGCTTGACATGCTTTGATCACTTGGCTTGCACTAATTGCTTGACTTGCTCTAATCACTTAGCTTGTACTGTAATATTGATAGATAATGACTAAGTGTTTTGTCACTGCCGTGCCAAAACCAATCTGAGATTAACATAATCAAGTTGAATCTCAACATCAACCTTTTATTTGGCCTCAATTGAAACCTAAATCTTCACTTCCTATCAACTTTGATCATTATGAGATAGTTAAAGCACCATATGAACAACTGTATATTACTACTAGGATTTCCCATATCCCTTCCCATGGTTTTTAAGTTATCCTTCTCGCATAGTTAAAATTATCACTAAAGACCATATTTTTAATGAACATTTTCATAAGGATTCCTATGACATGTCTAGATTCAAAATTGTAATGGGTTCCTTTATCACACTCAAGGTTCTATATCTCTTCCAATGACCCTTTATGGTAATGTTATTATACTACCTTCACTATCATCCCTAGTAGTTCTGATCAAGTTCAAGTTAAGCTTGGGATTCCATGTATCTCTTCCATAAAATTTATAGCTTATTCTATTTATAGATGCCTTAAATTTTTCCACAATGGAGAAATGTTCACTATTAATCATTCTCTTTGTCACCTTTCTTTCCCTCGAGATTGTGCTAAAATAGACTTCTTTGGCATTCTCTACCTCAAAAACCACCTACTCATCCTGATCATCTTTGTTGATCCTATCAGAAATTTAAAGTAGATAAGATTCTTAAGTTAGTCTCTCTAAGGTTGATCCTTATATATCTATCTTACCTACTCTTCCCATTCCTCCTTTACAAAACATCTCTCAACCCATAGTTGTTCCCTTCTTGGGGCTTATGTTAGTTGATCATAAATCCTTCAACTTTATCTTGCAAGACTATTTATAATTGACATACTCATAAGTGCCACAAGAACTAGCAATATGAGGCAAATGCCCCTGCTCTTGCTTCTCAAACTACATACTCTTCTCAACCTTTAGCTTCCTTTGATCAACCTATGATTAACCCCTTAGAGGAAACTAATCATAATAACATGCAAAAGGATAAACGTGATGAATATATTAATATATTTGATTGTATTGTGATTAATATTGATCAAGATGATAATCTTGATGTTAATGATGATACACATGTTAGTGATGATGCATATGAAACTATTGACATGGAACCTAATTTGACTAACATGCTTTCTAAATAGTTAACACTTACTCCTAGTATTGAGCATGGTAATTTTTAGAGAAATGGTAAGTGCTCCCCTTGAGATTCATGAAAAGGGACTAACTCCCTCATGTGTTCTATAAATCTAGTGGCTGTATCAAGAATTGACATATCAATATTTTACTACAATGACAACAATTGCTCTAACAAGTGGTATCAAAGATTGGTCACAAGTTTGAACCTCCTTGGATAGTGCTAATGGGGAGATTATTAGAAAAATGGTTAGAGATCCCCTTGGGATTCATGACAAGGGACTAACTACTTCCTATGTTATATAAATGTAGTGGTTGTATTAGGAATTGAGAGGTTTGGTGCAGTAACAACCACCACCCTAATAACAACTCCCACCAAAGTCCTTGCTTGAATATGGTTGTTGTTCCAACTATGTTGGATGCTATTTCTCTTGTGAGTTTCCCACCTTTCTATAATGATACAAACTAAGATGGGGGAGGATGAAACATTCTTGAAGTGACTTCTCTAGCATGGTTGTACTTATGTGTTTCATTTTAATTTCTCCTTTCTTGTATTTTTTGTTATATGTTTTGTCTAGATTTCTTGAGGTGATCCTTGTTGCTCCATTGGTGTAAGATGATAAAGTAATCAAATATGTTATATACATTATTCTATTTGCATTTATTTTCCTCTACATGCCATTAAAATTTGTGTTTTATATGTGTTATTATTCATAAATGTGCCCTTGTATACTCTTCTTGGATGCTTGCAACTTAGTGACACCAATTCTTCTTGGTCTCCATGATGCTAGCCCAAAAAGAGTCTTCTTTATATCTCTTAGATGTTTTTCCTACATTGTGTTGTAGTTCTTCTTCCTTTGGAGAATGAGGATATTTTATATTATATTACATAATATCATGTGATCATACTAACCCCAAAGTTGATAGATCCCTCTTGTGCTCTATCTTTTCATCATGTGTTTACTTCCCTTGAAGTCATATCTCTTGGAGGCATTTCATAGTGGAAACATTTTTAGTGGGTGTATGTATGCTTCCATTAAAGTCATTTCTCTCATTGAGGCATTTACAATCAATTTAATGTGTGGACAATCCACTCAATTGTGCACACACACATACACTTTTATGGTTATTTTTTATAGCTTTTTGCATCCTTCTATTGAATTATTAATAGTTTTGGAGGCATAATACTTACTTTTTGATCCCTATTTGGATTACCAAATAGTCTAGAAGGATTGATCACCATATTTTATCCCTCTTTGGATTACCAAATAGACTACGAGGCTTGATCATTGATTTTGATCCTTCTTTGCATTACCAATAGTCCAAGAAGCCTGATATTGTTTTCGATCCCGGAAGGATACGCACATCCTCATGCCTAGGTTATTTTTTAGATTCACCTTTTGGGAGATGGAGTTCCCTTGAGGATGAATATTTTTTGAATTTATTAACATCCTACACATAATTACTGGACTATTTAATTCATCTTTGATGGATTTGTGGTAATTTTTTTTCTCCTATTATGCCCCATGTCTTCCACTTTCATCAATACAGTTACTAAGACCTTGTGGTTATCTCCTTGTGGGGAAACACTAGAATAGGTTGACCTAAAGTTGACCTATTTTGGACTAGGTCAACCAGGTAAATTTTTTCCCCATAGATTGAATCCCAGGGCCATTTTTATCTCGGGGTTTCAAAATAGAAAATGGAGTGAGTTCATCAGCTTGCTTTATTTTCATACCCAAAGACTAGTATAAAATGAAGCCTAGGCACCTCATTTTCACATCCACAAGCTATTCAAAATTATTATATCAATCATGCATGAAATTTCAATCATTGAAGCAAGAATTTTTTTTTTCAATCATTCAAGGAATTCATAGATTCAATGATCCTTTATGAGAATTTGCTCTTCTAGATCTAGCATTTTTTTGGACATCAAAGGAGGAGATCTACATTGATAAATTTGTCATCTTATTCATTGATTCACATTTACATCTATGTCTCAATGATGTGGTTTTTGTAATTCCATCACATTTGTTGAGATTTTGTCCATCCTTCATTGAAAATTTTGTTACTCCTATATATATTCATTATTGTCCTTAGTGCAAAAAGGTCAGTCAATGAGTACAAGAGATATTGGTCAGTAATTTTTTTATAGAGACATAACATATTGACCAAGTCAAGGAAGAGAAAAGGAATAAATTATGGAACAATTATAATGAAGCACCGTATATGCTGAGAAGATAAGTGTACATCAAACAATGACTTAGTTGAGCCAGACAAGCTTAACTGAGTTATGAGGACACTAAATGTTGGCACACCAACCAAGCATAAATAGAGTATTTAATTAAGATGAATAGTTAAAGGTTGTTGTAGTTTTTTTTGTTGAGGAATGATATGTTATAGGAATGAGAAGGTAAATCTAGTATAGAGAAAAGCATTAAGTAGCAAAGGAAGAATTTGATACATTAGTCATTGGAGGTGATAATATATTGAACATAAGAGAGATATGGACATCAAACTAAGTTGCATCTAATCAGGTCAAAGCTCATTGATATTCTCTCACCATTGTAGTAGATAAATTCTTTAATAGGGTAGACCTTGCATATTTTTTATAAAAATCTTAATAGAGTGCACACATTATATTTGTGTTGCTAAATCCTTGAGAAAGATATATCCTTGCAGATCTTTTTGTATTACTCCTAATAGAGTAACTCAAATAAGTGAAAAACATTGTAGCCTATTAAGAAAACCTCTTGCTGCACTAGTGAAGGATTTTTGGTTGTCATCTTTGTCATATTTTTCCCTTTAACCAAGGGTTTCTACTTGACCAAAAACTTTGTGTCATGTTCTATGATGTTATAGTTTGTGTTTACATGGACATGATGAAGTGGATTAATTATGTTTACTTTAATTTTAGTATTGAAGTAATCAATGTTCATGTTTTACTGAGTTGATGTATCATAAGGTTAATTCATATTCCAAAGAGTTTACAATTTTAAAGGATATTGATTCACCCCCCTTCCCCCTCAACATCCCATCTTTCCTAAATATTTCAACAATTGATATCAAAGACAAGTTTGCTTATTAAGGGATTTTACCACGTAAAAGAAAAGAACTAAGATATGGAAAGGTATAAGCTTGATAAAACTATTGAGAATTAGAACTTGGAGCTAAGGATGGCCCTGAGTCTATTCAATGAAGATCAAGAGAAGCTGAAGAAATCATCGAATAGAAGGAAAACAATTGCACATCAAATGATCGACACAACATATTAGGAGGAAGTGATAGAGGGACTATCTTACGTAAACATGTCTGATGAATCCAAAACTTCCATATCAAATTTGATGGAGAAGAACCAAAACCTAATCGAGTAGATGAAATCATTGAAGATGGAGAAAGAAGTACAATCTACACGGAGGTGTGAATTCCTAGAGAATCAAAGACAAGCATAGGATGATAAGTGAATGATTGAAGATGATAAGAGATAGATCACTACAAGACTAGATGTAAAGGATAAAGAAATCATGATATTGACTCAGAATTGTTATGATTTGGTAAATCAACTACTCGATGCAAATCGTGAGATTACCAAAAAGATGAAATAAATTGTTGAGTTGAGGTTTGAGAATGAAAAGATAAAGAATGAAGTGAATATTAAGAAGGAAAAAATTGAAAGGTTGAAAATATCATAAGAAAGAATGAGGAAACTAGATGAACAATTAAGAGGATAGAGGTGACAGAGAGACACTACAACACTAGGCTTTGTTGAGTCATCTACAATAGAGAAAGTAGAGTAATTGAAGCAAGCTAAAGAAATGTCTACACAAGTCCCAATCCAAAGAAGCCTACATAATATCATTGTGGAAAACCTAGAAACACAACTAATGTCTGCAAGAGAAAAGCAGGTAAGACCAATGCTACTCCTAAATATGATGCTTATTATTACAACTACAATAATTATGCTCATCAAGCATATGAATGTAAATCCAAGTTTAATCCGTCTCCCAAGCAATATGAGTTTAATGGATACTGTTATACATGTAAAATTTTTGGACACATGTCATGAGATTGTATATAACAAAAAAGTTCAAATTGGGTACCAAACAAGCAAGGTAATATTGTAAATTGGGACTATAATACAAGGATTACCTATTCTTCATGTGGAAGATATGGTCACATTGCTGCCCACTGCATGATATTCTACTTTGAAGGTAGACTTGGAAGCTGGAGAAACAATGGTATGGCATGTTTTCACTATCATAAGGCTAGTCACTTAAGTAGAGATTGTAGACATCGAGCATCAACACCTACTGAAGAATATACCAAAGCAAAAAGAAAAGTTAACGCTGATGAATTTTGTAAGAAAATGGGTAAGCCTTGGAGAAACAAGATAGAAGAGTGGAAAGTAAAATATTAAAGTCAGTGGCACCTCATCCAATAGATCAGGTGAAATCTCTACCACCACCTAAATCATACTAGAAGGTATGGGAATTACATTATTATTGTCAAATCTTACATCAATTTCCTAAAATAATAAAGTGAAGTCCATATCAGCATAATATAAGATGCAATTGGAAAACTCATGGAAGTATGTGTAGAAGTTGAGAAAATTAACTTCATAGTTCACCAAGAACACCTGCATGCAAAATAACTTGTTGTTGGAAGGAAACTAAAGAGGAAAAAGCAAAGCTTGGACATCTTAGCAGAGTGAGAGAAAAATATATTCCAAGATGTAAAAAAAGGGAGAAAAGCTAGGTTGCACATTATAATTAATATAAAATATTAATTATATGCACCTAAGAGACAACTTAAGTAAACTAGAGTAATAGACAACTTAATTAAATCAAAGTGATCCAATTAATAAGTGTAAATAGATAATTACTCTTAACACCCCCATTTAAGTGAAGCTTAGGAGGTAAGATAACTTAGTATAGCTACGAGAGTAGGAAAATGAGTCCCAACAACAAGTCTTGATCAAGTACCCAATCACAACAAAATCTCTATGAAACAAAAAAATAGAGAAAACCACATGGGAAAAACCCTACTCCAAAAAGAGATGGAAAAAATGCTGAGAAAAACTAGTGAAGGACTAAAAAAGCCTCCAAACTAGGGAATGTTCTAGAAGATAGGAACAAATGATCATGTAGAAGACTAATAAAGCATGTAGAAGCTACAAAGCTCTGCCAAAAGGAAATTGCTGATCTATAGAACCTCCTCTGAAATGAAACATCAAAGCCTAAAGAGCTGATCAATCAAACCAAGGAAGCATGAGAAACAATAGGAACCCCCCCCTAATGAAAACAAGGGTGAGGTGATAGGAAGCTAAAAAAGTGGGCCAAAAGAATTGCATATCAAGGAACCATGATCAAGATGCATGAAAGAGTACATAAGTGTGTATTGAGGTGATCAATCTCAGACATGTCATGAGGCTAATTGCATGGAAGGGGCACTCACTGGACAAAGGAAGATGGCAAACAAAGGCAAACATTAACCCCCCCATTTCATTGTATTAGAGTAGTGCATGCACAATAGGGCACAAGATATAATGAATCTAAAGAATACAATAATCTATACGAGTGTCCTCAGGTGACACTACTTGAATCAAAAGGAAAAAGAAGGAAAACAACTAAAACATAAATACAAATGCAATATGGCACTTTATCTTAGTGCATTTGCATTGCATAAAAATACTTACAAATGATATTAACAATGATTAGAAAGGGCAAAGAATTGATACAACGAATAGTACAACCCAAAAGAAGAGATCCCATGCCATAAAAATGATCCCCAGAGTTGAAACACTCAAGATATCCACCATAGTGCAATGAAGCAAAAAAATGATAGAAAGAGCATGGAGTAGAATCTAGAAGAAATTGTAGCATTCTAAAAAGTGGATGGAATCAACTTTCCAAAAATATAACATTTTCAAAAAATGGAGATGGGATGCTCAAGATATGCCCTCTAGAGTGAAAAACTAAACATCTAGCTTTGAATACCAAAATAGGCAACCAAACTGCATGAAAACAAAAAAAATCGTGCACCAATGTCTTTATCTTAGAACCAACTTTTTGGCACTTCTTTTGGATTGAAAAAAGACCTCTGTATGCTCAAGTTACAGCCAAAAAACTGACAATAGGTTAAAAAATGGACCTGAAGGGCATGTAGGAGTGCTAATGTCATCATTTTATTGAAAAAAATTTGATGGCTTGGAGGCCGTCATAGCAAAAAAGAATCCACATGGTAGTGCCATGTGGCATCCACATAGAAGTGGGCCCCAAAAATAGGTGACATGGCACCTGTTATGTGGTAGGTGTTGACATGGCACCTGAGACATGGCGTGTCCCGGTGTTACCACACAAACAACAGAGGGAAAGGTGCCAAAGGGCAATTGAGCCATGCTGGAGGAGTGGTGGTGGTTGTAGGGGTGGCACAATAATGACAACAACAATGACAACAATGTGTTGTTGTGGTGCAGTGGCGACGTTGGTGTCTGACGTCAGAGTTGAGTAGTCGATAGAGGTGGCAGTCGAAGTGGCGGGTGGCTAGCAGTGGCATTTAGTGTTTGGTGGTGGCATTCGACATTTGGTGGTTGTGTTCAACATTTGGTAGTGGTGTTCAACATTTGATTGTGGTGGTGGTTGGAAACAACGTCAGGAAATGCCATAGCAGGTCGAGAAGCTATTGGAAAAGCTTTTGTGGTGCTAGGAATGCCTTTGTGGTGCTAAAAAGGAATTTCATTTGCTAGAAAATGATTGCGGATCGAAAAAATGACTGTGGGTTGGATTTTTGTTTTAATTTTTTTTTGAAAAAAATAGCCTTGTAATGCATGCAAGAGGCCATACGACCTTTTGGGTAGGCTGTACGACCTTTTGGGCAAATTGTTTTTGCCTCTCAGATCAATGTTGTCCAAAATGGACACTATTTATATGGAAACAAGGGTTTTGACACCTTCTGGATCCATCCGTGAATTTTTTTTGGCCTCAAAGTGCACTAAAAAAGAGTCCCTCCTCCAGATTGAAGAAAAGCAACCATGAAAAGTTGGGTTTTTCATCTTTGAATCACGACTTCAAGATCTCTAGACCAAGCAGTAGTAGGGAGGCTCTGATACCATGTAGAAGTTGAGAAAACCAACTTCACAATTCACCAAGAACATCTACATGCAAAATAACCAATTGCTGGAAGGAAACTAAAGAGGAAAAAGCGAAGCTTGAAAATCTCAATGGAGTGAGACTAAAATATATTCCAAGATGTAAAACAATAATTACAAGAGTCCAACCTTAAAGGTGAACAAAACCCTAGAAAGGGAAAAAAAGGTAAGTTGCACATTATAATTAATATAAAATATTAATTATATGCACCTAAGAGATAGCTTAAGTAAACTAGAGTGATAGACAACTTGATTAATTAAATCAAAGTGATCTAATTAATAAGTGTAAATAGATAATTAATCTAACAGTATGAAAATTAGTGCAATTGGTGAACTACACCAAGAAGAGTAGTGAGTGGAAGTAAAGAGTTAACCAAACATGTGAAGTTGTTGACTTGAATTATAAGTCAACCGAGTTGGTCATGGAAGTTTTGCATGACCAAGCATTATATAGCAATAGAGAAAAGTTTGGGAATTTGTGTACAAACCAAGTTTTTGGTATAGAGTATTTATTATGCCCTACCTAACACTGAGAGTGACTTTATCTGTAAATTGGGGCTTGAACTATTCATTTGTTCACCCTACATTTTTTTAGTTTGTAGAGCATTATTAAGTGAGTGAATTTGGTGTAAAAGAGAAAAAACTGAACAAATTTCAAAGACATTCATTGAAATCCCAGTTATTGTAAAGAAATCCAACTCGCATCTATGAGGAAAAAAAAGATTAGTATGGTTAAATTAATTTGTAATAAAGACAGTGAAGAACCTAAATACAAATTACACCCTAAAATTGTTGCACAAATTGAAGAGTCAAGAGTGTTGTCTTCAATATCCATGTGGGTTTTATTGGTTCATGATATTCAAGTATTCTATCACTATAAAATTGGTGAAGTGGGTGACTATGAAATGCAAGAAACATACAAATAGTTATGTGTTGATGGATAACTCAAAGATAAATACACACATTTGAAAACCAAGGGTTTGACACACATCTTGCATTTTCCTAAGGTGTTTAAAACTCAATGGACTAGAATTGTTTTGAGTCTAGTGCATAACATGAAAATGTGGCTAGATGGGCTTCTAAAGATCACCAAAGATGTAATACATATAGTTACTAGATACCCAATTATAGAGAAGGTCAAACCAATAAGGATTGCACCAAAGAAGGAAATAGAAGAGCATATTGGTGTGTATGGGATGGTAGAGGACTCAAAGTTACCACCATTATCGATCCCAAAATGAGATTTGGCACTTACATTGTTGCATATAAGATATTCCAATCTAGCCAGCCTAATAGTCTACCATATGGAGTAGTTGGCCTAGCAGACAAGATAGTGAAGAAAGGTCACAAACTAGACCTTGCTGAGCAATTGGTAAAGCAATTGAAGGAGAACACAAAAACCATCTGAGTTGCAAACATTAATACATATAAGTATGACTCACTATTGATGTGATTATTATTTTACTTAAAAATCCATTTTCACACTATTGATAATGTAATTTGGGATGTCAAGAGGTTAACTAATTATTAGACAAATGAATTCATTATAAAATTAGGTGAGAATTTTGAAAATGTCATATTTGCCTACTTAGATGAATTCAAGGATAGGATGCATAAGAGGTTTAGAATACCTCCCTAGAGATTTATAGAGCAATTTTTGTGAAATGCAAAGAGATTCAAGTGCATGCTGTCATCTTAGCAAGTAAGTTGTACAAAGTTATTTGAGCCAAGTTGTAAATTTGTGAAGTTGATTGAGTTTGAAACCCTAGATTGCAAGATTGACATCATCTACATCTATAAGAGAGAAGAAGGAAGCATTAAGGGATAACACTATGCAAATTATTTGTAATGATGCATGCCCTACACCAAATTTTAGAGCATATCCTTATATCACATTGAAATGAGATTCATTAAGAGAATTATCTATGATTCCAACTAGAGTGATTATGGTTCAGAATGTCAGATCATGTTATATGTGTAAGTGAGATAGGCAATTTTGAGCTGAGAAATGCCCATTACAAGTTTTTTGACAATGGGATATTGAAAGATGAGAACAAGGTTATAGCTGAGAAAGGGTTATCTTGTGCCCTAAAATTTCTAGAAGTGTTTAAATTTGAATGGATAAATATCATTTTGAGTAGGATACATATAAAAAAGTCTATTATTCATCATGTGACTAGTTACCTTGTGTTGGGCTGAGTGAAGATTGTTCTTTGTAAAGCAAGAGATGTGATTGAAAATCTCATGAGTGAAAAGTGGAATGCCTAATGTATATCAATTAACACTATTAAAGATCCTATGGTTGAGTTTGGAGTTTGAGTCATTGCTCATAAGTTTTATTAGTTGAGTCAACTCAATAGTGTGCCATGTGTAGCTATTGGCATGGGCTATAAATTGGTCAAGAAGGAACACACCTATGATTTGGATGAATTTCAATTGATACAATGTATAGAGAACCTTGGATAAATTAGGAAGTCAAACAATACATCTTGTGAGTTTGGTTCTCTTATCATATGCATATTTTTCTATGTGAAAAATTTGGTTCCTATTGTAGGAGATGTTGTTTGGGATAAGTTCAGGCTAGTGAATGAGAAAATAAATGATTTCATTAAAAAATAGGTGAGAATTTTGAAACCATAATGGATGGATACATTGAGGACTTCAAGAGGAAGATGAAGAACATGTTCAAAATACCTAAATCAGTCAGTGATCAATACTATGATCACATATGTTTTCTTGTTGATGCCACTTATACATATGTGCATGTTGTTATAAATATGGTGGCATGGATAAGACCTATGCATTATGAAGTAAATGTTGATGAAGTTTCAGTTGCCATTACAACTCTATTAGTTGAAGAGATTGACAAGAATGCTGAACCCTTCAACACATATGAGACTGTAAAAATCAAGACGATGATGCAAAAAAGATCCCTAAGTTGGACAAAAAAATAAAGAAGATGATCCAAGGCTTGGAAGGTAAGCTTGGAGAAACACCATTACATATTATTTAAGGTAAAGGAGAAGATCTTAGCAGGTGATGATGATGAAGAAGAACATGAAGGAAAAGGGTAAAGAACTTTTTATTATCATGCCTAAGGCAACCAAAGGGAAAGAAGTTTTTGTAGTTGAGCCTATGTGAAGAAGTACTTGAAGAAATTGGAAACCTATCCCACTTCCACACCATAAAGAATGACCAGACAGAGATCTAAGGAGACAAGTCTTGTAACTACTGAGCTAGTAAGAAAAGGGATTATTAAAATAACAAGGCTTGTTAAAGGAAAAAGTACTTGGAAGAGGACATCAAATGCTATAGAGGTCAAGCAAGGCCAATAGAATAAGAAGCCAAGGAGAAATTTGGTTGTTAAAATGTGATGATGAGGTTGAGAGGACTAAGTTAGATGAATTGAGCCAATTTCAAATTGCACCAAGGAAAGAGCCTCATGACATGAAAAAGGTATGTATGAACTTGATGAGTTTTACATGATTGTTCGAATAAGTATATGGGAAACAAGATACTAAGAGGGGGAGGGGTGAATTAGGATCTTAAACTTTTGTCATAGAAAAATTCCTTTACTTCATATCCAACTCATTTCACAGATCTATCAATAAAACTATAATACTAAAATATGAATGCAATACATCACATCCATAATAGTTCAACATATAACACAATGATTTGGTTACCTAGAAACACTTCAAGATGAAGGTAAAATTGGGATGGGGATGTAACCCACAAATCTTTACTATTGCAATAGTAAATTTAACTAGTTAAGGTTATAATGTTTGACCATAAGATATGATGTACCCTATAGGGGGTCTGCCCTATTAAAAGCTTACATGACTATTAGGTCTCACCTTGTTGAAGGATTTTACACTCACAATAAAGTAAGGACTCTATTAGGAGATTTACATAGGTCTATTAGGACCACTTTTTAAAGATATTTACCCTATCTAAATGATAAAATAACTAACTTAGTACATGACCCTCAATTTTCTCTATAAGCTAATCTTGAGTCTCCTCTTTCCTTTATCTCTAATCTAATTCTCCTAATCTAATAAGTCTATTTAGTCCTTCACTACTCTGATTTTTCTCTACTAGATCTACCTTATGAAACTTTTCTTCACTCCTTTACTTGCACATATACCTTACACATTGTCATTGTATTGTCTTGTATCTCTCTATATGATTCTAGGGTTAGAATCCTCCTTAAATAGATGCCACATGAAGTTTCTAGATCTTGATCGATGACTTAAACTTTATCATATTTTATTGTTTACATCCCTTTTTCTGATTAGTTGAATTGTACACCTAGGGATCATTACCTTTTGTAATGATGCATAATCAACATTTTTTTTAGCTGTACAAATATTAAATGTCATAGAAATATCAGCCAAAATATTATATATATGAGTTTGTGCCATTACAAACTCATATATCAAAATAGAATTACTTGACACTTGAATGTCTTGATGCTCGATCATGCATAAAAATTCATGATGTTACTTGACTTCTATATGTTTGTTTTCTTAGCTCTTAATAAAATTTCAATATGATCGGTCTTCATGATATTTCTCATCTCATTCTATATTCCCTAGATAACATATCTGCTTGGTCTCTACTGAATGCTCGATAATCACTATCTCACTCGGTATAAGTGTTGTATGCTCGACCATTACTAGATAACTTGGTCACAGTGATGACCTTGTAATATTTCCAAGTAAATGACTTGAAAATGACAAAGTGTTGGGACACTAATTGACAACATAGACTTAGAGATCAATAATCTCCCCATTTCACATTATTGGAAAAAAAACACTTTTTCATGAAATCATTTTGTTCAAAATGTATTCTCCTCTTTGAGACCAAAAATTTGAGTATGTTCAATCTGTTCTTACCTCCCCCTATTTTCTTTCACCCTTTCTCATCATTCCTTCTTTCATCATTCCTCATTTGTCATCATTCTCCCTTGTTTTTGTAACTGATGGAACTTGGGGCTGTTGGGGTGAGTTGATATTTTCCAAAAAATTATTTATGACTTGCCACAATATTGGAATAGCCTATATTCCATCTTTCTTTTACCTAATCCAAAATCTAAAATTGAATCTCTAGCTCGATAAGTAGGTCAATAAATTTTGCAATGTTTGATAATTTTCTCTCTCTCTCTCTCTCTCTCTCTCTCTCTCTCTCTCTCTCTCTCTCTCTCTCTCTCTCTCTCTCTCTCTCTCTCTCTCTTCAAAATATCTTGAGCTACAAAGATTACCTTTTGAATTATCTCTATATGTGGCAATAGTTGAAGTTGAATTAATGCCAACTTATGTCTTATCACTACATCTTTAGCTGTGAGCTCAACTAATGTTGTTTGATTGAATGTAAGTTCATTGTAAGAAGATGAGCTTGAACTTGCATTCTTGCTCAATGAATGGACATTAGCTTTCATGCTTGCATGCAATATCTTTATTGAGCATGTAGTATCTACTATAAAGAAATCTATATCACATAATTTTACATATAAAGAATTTGATAGTGTTCAAAATTGTTTCTAATTGTTCAATGGATGTAGAAAGCTTGAATTCTCTCTATTTTAGTTCATGCAAGACTTTTTGTAACACTTTATCATCCTTTCTCCATTCAAACCATTGTAACAACTTCTCATTTGCCTCTATATCATCTATCTGAATTTTGTCAACCATATATACTAGCTGGTCCAAAATTGGATGTTGATTGTTTACATTTGTAATTCCAAATGCATCTGTGAAAATATCTTTGATAGTATGTAATACATGTCTTCTCTTCTACTCTATTTTTAGCTATTCTTGTTTTTCCTTAATGACTCAACAAGACTTGTAATTCTTGCATTTTCTCTAATGTAAGATTATTCAAATCATATTTAGGTAATATAATTACCTTATCAAGATTCACTAACTCATTATCATGTTGAGATCTAAAAGGTGTATCACTCAGAAGTGATAGTTAAAATTATTTTCCCTTTTCATTTGATCTCTCCTTTGACTGCTGCATTGTTTTAGATATCACCTGTTGCATAGGTATCACATGTGTAGGTTTGACAAGCTTTGCAATCAACAATTGAATAAGAGCTTAAATGGCCTCTTTCTCTTTTAGTATGACTTCATCCTTTATTAGTTGGGTGCATGAATCTTTCTCAAAATTTATATACTTGTTCAAAGTTTTCACATAGATTGTTGGCATATTTATAATTAATGCCTTACCAAGTTTCTCAACACTTAGAGACTCAATAATTGGTGTGACAAAAATATCATTAGTCTTCTTGAATTCAAGCATTGGATATTTAGTTATCTATAAAAAATTGGGTTTGTATAGAGTTTTCTTGTGTCCTTCATCAAACTTTGAATTTCCTCTTCAATCAATATATTAGGATTAGGTAGAGGGGTATCGGTGTCATCTTCAATTATGACAATGTCCTTTTGTTAATATCCACTAACAAGTTCTTCAATTTCTATTGTCATCTTGGCCACTTCTTTCTTATAATCATCTTTGAATTCTATAGCATCTTGACCTTCCCTCTCCTCTACTATTGGAGTAAGCACTCCAAATGTTTCTTTCCATACTCTTATAATGTCTTGTTCAATTTTAGGAGTTTTATTCTTCAAAATTTTATATGTCGTATCCTCCAACATAAACTTCTTAACAAAATCTTTAAGGGCTATAGACATGTGTGTCTTTCCCAAATTTGGCATAACTTGTGTCAATGTTGTTTCTCTTATTTAATTTTTAGTGGTCAATGCCCATTTCCACTTGGAATCCACTCTATTTTACATTCCTAGTAGAACTCTAGTTCCCAATTCCATGGGTATATGGCTGAACTTAATTTCCATATAAATTATTGAACCTTTAAGTTTGACTTGATCATCATTGCCCAAAGAATCATACTGTAAGTCTTTGAGTGCCAAACTATTTGTTGATTCTTTTATTTTTCACATACCTGATCTACATTCATTGGAGGGATTTTTTTCACTACTTGTAATATGTTGGCCTCATCAAACTCTATATTTTCTTCATCTTCTTCCTCCTCTTGTGCAATGATTAGTTTCCTTTTTCATTTGACTTGCACTTCTGCCTACCTCCTTTACTTTGATGGACTTCTTGGTAATAGCTCAATATGAGGTTGTGTTATCCTTCTTCTGATGATGATCACCATTTCTTACATGTTTTTCTGAAGGTCTTCCTTCACCTTAGGTTTAATTATTACAACCTTTTTTAGTCTAGTGGCCTTAGGCTTCACAACTATAAGCTTTTTTCCTTTTCCTTCCTTGACCTCTCAGGGTTGTCCAAAACCTTCTCCTTGTTCCATCCTACTAGCATCAAAAAATTTTATTTTATTTTTCTTGGCTACCTTAGGCGTGTTGGCATCTATTATTTTCTTGGCAATAAAAGTCTTGTATGTGCCAAACTGCTCGGCACTAGCATCAATATCTTCTACCAATAGTGCAATAACTATAGTCATAACATCATCTACATTTACCTCATAGGGCATTATCTTAAACTTTTGTCATAAAAAATTCCTTTACTTCATATCCAAACCATTTCACAGATCTATCAATAAAACTATAATACTAAAATATAAATGCAATATATCAAATCCATAATAGTTTAACACATAACAAAATTATTTGGTTACCTAGAAACACTTCAAGATGAAGGTAAAGTTTAGGTGGGATGAAACCCACAAATCTTCACTGTTGCAACAATAAAGTTAACCAGTTAAGGTTACAATTATAATATTGCTATCAAGATTTAACTTTGTAATTTTGAATCAAACTCATTGACCCATGTTTCATGAGTAGTGATACAACATGAATCTATCTCTCTTGAGAATAAATGGAATACTTAGCACTCATTGGATCTAGGCTATGCTCATAGGGGTGAAGTACCGAGACTTCCCAAGAGGTCACCCATCCTAGTATGACCCTAGCCTGAGTGTGCTTAACAATGGATTTTAAATGGCGTTGAAAGATTTGGGTTTAACCATGGAGGAAATTTCATAGTTAAGTGTGCTTAGGCTGGAGTAGTACCAGGATGGGTGACCTCCCCGAAAGTCCCGGTGCTTCACCCTTGTGAGCATCACCTAGATCCAACGAGTGCTAAGTGTTCCATTTATTCTAATGAGAGATGGATTCATGTTGAATCACTACTCATGAAACATGAGCCAATGAGTTTGAATCAAAATCACATAGTTAAATCCTGATAGCAATATCATAATTTGACTTGCTGTGGAAATTTTCTCCTACTTATAAGGTTACAATGTTTGACCATAAGATATGATCTACCTTGTGAGGAGTCTACTTTGTTAAAAGCTTATGAAATTATAAGGTCTCACCTTGTTAAAGGATTTTATGCTCACAATAAAGTAAGGATCTTGTCAGGATATTTACATACGCCTGTTAGGACCACTCTATTAAGAGATTTACCCTATCTCAGTTACAAAATAACAAATTCTGTACCTAACCCTTAGTTTTCTCTACAAGATAATCTCGAGTCTCCTCTTTTCTTTATCTTTGATTTGATTCTCCTAATATGATAAGTTTGTTCACTCCTTCACTGCTCTGATTTCTCTCTATTGGATCTACCTTTTAAAACTTTTCTTCACTCCTTTACTTGTACATATCCCTTATGCATTACCATTTTACTATCTTGTATCTCTCTATATGATTCTAGGGTTAGAATCCTTGTTAAATAGACATCATGTGAAGTTTCTAGATCTTGATCAAAAACTTAAACTTCATCACTTTTTGTTATTTACATCCCTTTTCCTAATTGGTTGAATTGTATGCCTAGGGGTCATTACCTTCTATAATAACACATAATCAACATCTATTTTGGCTCTAAAAATATTAAATGTCATAGAAATTTTGACCAAAATGGTTTATATATGAGTTTGTGTCATTTCAAAATTGTATATAAAAATTGAATTACTCGACACTTGAATGTTTTGATGCTCGGTCATTCATAAACCTTCATGCTATTACTCAGCTTCTATATGTCTATTTTCTTGGATTTTAATAACATTTCAATATGCTTGGTCTTCATTATATTGCTCAACTCATACTATATTCCTCGGCTCACATATCTGCCCAGTCTCTACTGAATGCTCAACAATCACTATCTCACTCAATATAAGTGTTGTATGCTCAAGTATTACTAGATAACTTAGTTGCAGTGATGACCTTGTAATCTATCCTAATAAATGACTTGCAAATGACTAAGTGTTGGGACACTAATTGGCAACATAGGCTTAGAGATAAAAAATGATTAGCTAGTTTTAAGTATATTATGTATAATACTATAGGAAAGATATATAAAGAGAAGGTTGAACATGTAGTTATAGATAGTATGGTGAATTTTAAAAATATACTAGTTGAGTTAGGCAAATAATTAAAAGAAGAGTTGTATAAAAGAATGATGCAAAATAGAAATTGGCTTTGAGTACTGAAAGAAAAATGAGAGAGGCTACATTAGCCCAAGTTATGCTTGATTTAGGAAAATATCATATGCCAATATCCATGAAAGACTATGCAAAGAAGTTTGTGCCAAAGAGAAGGGCACACAAAATTTTGGAAAATAGAATTAAAGAAGTTGTGCAAGAAAGAAAAATAATATGGAAAAAACTCTTTGGACTGATGCCTAGGGATGAAGAGAAAGAAGATAAGGAAGAGAAGGATGCATGAGGAGTTGAGTTAGATAATAAATAAGATCTCTATGATGATGTTGAGAAACTCATTGAGACTATTCATAAGATGGAATAAGAGAGTGTGAATCAGATTCATGTAGTTACTATTGAGGATGAGACTCCAAATAATACATTGTTTGATGTGACTACAAATGATCAAGAACCAGAAAAGTTTGTGTCTATTGAGCCAAAAAAGAAGGATAAAGTTCCTAAACCTATTAAGGATGCATTGATGGACACCAATCTAGTGATTTTATAGATAAAGGAATATCCAAACATTGGTGATCAACAACAATCTCAATAGGTAATAGTAAGGCTATTTGATACATATAAAGTTGCTATTAAAACAAATGTTCAAATATTAGATGAATAAAATGGTGATGTTTCTATTGCCAATAAAAAGAGTGGGATGACACATGAGGAGAAAGAAAAAAAGAGCAAGAGAGTCAAAAGGATCAAGTAGAGCAATCTAATAGTAGCACTAAAAGGCCAAATGTCCTAGGACCTTTGAATGAGGGAGACAAGGAGACAATGCAACCAAGTTCCATTGTTGAACTCATTATGACCAAGGGATAGAATCAAGGAGTCAAGGAACACAAACAATTATACAAAGACCAAGTCTAGAGATCCAACCACAAACTACACCAATATCTATGCCGAGCTCCAACACTCCAATAAAAAATACTAAGAGGAAGAAAATCCAATCTCATAGTTTATTTTAAGCTGATCTTGTTACCCTTGATGAAGATATTATCATACTAGATTGGGACAAGTCCACATTTAATGAAGAACATATGAAAATTTTGAGTGACTTGTTTGCACTCAAGGAAAAACAAGATGAGCTGAGGAGAGAGCACTAGTAGAAGAAAGTACAATAAATGTTATATGATATAAAAGATATATTTTTTGATTCTTTTGTTATTGAGAATATGGATGAGAATTATCCTATTGTTGAGCAATTGATTGATATTGTAGAGAAAATAAATAACCCTGCTGTAGATGCTAATGAAAAATTGATGCAATGGTCTAAAAAAAAATTTGAAAAGAAAGTAATAGAAAAGGTTACAATTGAAATTATTGTAAGATAGGCTGAGTTATCTAAACTTGTGAACAATTTGGAGAAAGTTTCAAATAATGAAAATGTTATGTTTAGAAAATTATGTTATAGCTCCACATATAAAAAGGAAATGAGAGAGAGGATAGACCAACTAGAAGCTAACTTGCAATATAGTGCAAATACATTGACATCAAATGCAAGTTCTAGTGCTGCACAATGATCCAAAATCAATTTTTAATAGGCAAGGCTCATAGAACTGACTGCTAAATATAACATTATAAGAGAAAAGTTGATCTCAATACAAGCCATGATGACACCTCACATTGAGGTCATGTAGTTGCTCTTGAAGAATGCATAGGAATTAGTTCAAATTTATCCAAATTTGTCATTTGTTGATAGTCTGGTGGATCTTACTATAAAATTAGAGCTAGAGATTCAATCTATTGAATCCATTTAGACTAATTGGGATAATACTTTGAGTAATATCTTGTAGATACACAAACCATTTTTGGATAACTTTGGTTTGACATCCCCTCTCTAGCATACGTAAGTGCCAAAAATAAGGGGGAAATGAATAATGAAAAGCACACAAGGGGGAAATGAAGAGAGTGTTCAAAGGGAAAAATGAGAAGAGATTTGTTTTATAGAGTCAAAACATGTATAGTGTAAAATGAGTGAAGGTATGGATTATATTCTAAGGGGGAGTACTTGTATTTCAATTTTATATTGAACAATTTTGAAAGTTCACAACAAAGTGTTTTTAGATTGTTGATCCCTAAGCCATGTTGTCTATTAGTCTAAAAAACTTAGTCATTCACAAGGTAGGATTATTCAATCATCACTAAGATTGAGTCATCTTATATAGGCTGAGAAAAGGAATGAAAAGTTGTAGATTTTCGAAGTAATGTGCTGAGCAATAGTTATTGTCGAGTGAGCTAATTATTGTCGAGCTTATCAGAGATAACAATGATTTCCAAGTTATTTAGAGTTAATAGTGGATGCCAAGTATTATAGAGGCCAAGTTATTTAGTTCACACTGCGCACATTTAAGTCTGAGGGATTACATGAAGAAATAATTTGTGTTGAGTGCTAGTTTGTTGTAAGTGTCGAGTAACACAGTTTCAAATTTTTATTTAGAATGACACTGAATCCTATGTTAACCATTTTTGTTGAGTTGGAAGCATGTTTTAAAGATTGTGGAGGAAATCAAGGAGGTCATTATGCATTCAAAGGGAAATCATTTATCCCTAGGCAAGGAAATTCACCAATCATAATGCAAATTTTAAATGACAAAATGATTGATTCTAGAATGTTGATTTGGACCTAGAAGATTCATCCAATCATCTATTTAAGGAGGGTCTATGACCTAATTCTATATGATGATATATATGTGCATGGATAGGTGAAGAGAATTTTTTTGGAGGTGAATCAAAGTGTAGAGACCAAGGAGTGTAGTGAAGAGTTTTGAGTAGAGACAGAGGAGATCTATCATAGTTAGGTGATACTATATTGCATAGAGGAGATCAGTTATCAAGCATTGAAGTGCTAACTGAAGGATTAGGTACTGAACATTTTGACTGGTGTTTTAGAGTTTAGATTTCTTAATAGAGTATCTCTAACAAGCTTATGTAATCTCCTAACAAAGTACTCACTTTGTTGTGATGTAAAAATTCCTTTAACCAAGGTAGAACCAAGAAGTTCTTTTAGCCTTTAACAAGGAAAACCCCTCATAGGGTAGATAATCAAAAGTGATCAAATAATTGTAGTCTTAACATGCACAACTTTATTTCTATAGTAGTGAATATTTTGTGGGTGTCATCCCCACCATAGTTTTACCTTCACCTTGGAGGGTTTCTGCATTACGAAATCTACATGTTAATGTGTTTATGAGTTTACATTTATGCAGTTAAAAGGTAGATCTAATATTATGTTAATGTGAATGGTTTCATTGATATGAGAAAAATGTTTAATGAAGGTTTTATGTGGTGATATCAAATATGCTTCATGTTGAAGTGAAAGAAGTTTTATAGATCCTGATTCACCCCCCATCTTAGTATCACACTTTTCCTAATTATATTTCCAACAATTGGTATTAGAGTAGTTTACTCTTGGTAGAAGGCTAACCACTTAGGAGTAAAAGATGAAATCCTACAAATTGGAAAAGATCATTGAGAACCAAAAAATTGATGTTCAACTTGCATATGAACAAGTAAAGGCTGCAAAGGAAACATTAAGGTAATCCTTGAAAAGACAAGGAAATGGCCATCCAATAAAATGACACCCAATACCAACAAGGGACTATTGAAGAACTAATTGATGAAGGAAATTCTAGTGAAGCTAATACACCAATAGTAGATTTGTTGGAGAGGAATAATACCTTGAATGAGGAAGTCAGAGCTTTTAAAGGAGAACATGAAATCCAAGCAGTAAGGCTATGTGAATTGACCAAACAAAAGAAAAAGGTTGAGGAAGACAAATCAAAGGCTAAAGATGATAGTGCAATAGCTAACAAACACAAGAGATAGTTGGTTACAAGACTTGATGAAATATAAATGAGTGTAGAAGCTAACACATAATCAATTTGATATGCTCAATCAATTTCTAAGTGAAAATCATGAGATCTCAAGAAAGGAGTTGGAGATTACAAACCTGAAATCTAAAAATGATAGACTAACAAATGAGTTCAAAGCTGAAAAGGAATTTTTTTAGAGGTTGAACAAACCTAAAGAGTCTATGAGATTTATGAATGAATAGATGAATGCACAAAGGAGACATCATGACACCTCTAACATAGGCTATGATGAGTTTCTATTGGGTGTTGAGGAAGGAGAAATATCAAAAAAATGAGAAAAAGGGAATGTGAATACAAATCCAAAGAACAAGAAGCTTACATGCTATTACTATGGAATACTAGACCATGCAACAAACATTTAAAAAAAAAAGATTGGCAATTCAAACCTTAAACCTCAATTCAATGGTTATTGCTTTACTTGCAACAAATAAGGTCATCAAGCACATGAGTGCAGATCAAAGGTCAATCGGGTACCAACTACTTCTAGATTTGAAGGTTACTAAATTACATGTCAAAAGTATGGTCATAAGTCACAAAATTGCATATATAAGGCAAAGAACAATTGGACACCTAAAGGTCAAGGCAAAGCACGTAAGCAAGGTGATCCCATAAATTTGAATTAAAATACTTGTGTAAATTGTCATTGTGGAAAGTATGGACATGTTGCAACAATTTATGCTGGGATACATCTTAGAGGAAGATCTGGTAACTGGAGGAATTTTGGATCAGTATGTTTCAATTTTTAGAAGGTTGGTCATCTAAGCAAGGACTGTATGAACTGAGAAAGTGCACCAAATGTTGAAGTAAAACAATGGAAAGGAAAAGGTCAATACTGAAGAAGTAAGGAGTAAAATAAATCAAACATGGAGAGAGAATTTAAATGAAGGAAATAGTTCAATAGAGAAGTTGTGATCATCAAATCTAATGGATTAGGTGATTTCCCCACCTCAAACTAAATAATAAGGCATGTATGGAACTATGTTTCAAATTTCTATATGGGTAAAAGCACAAACTTGTGTCACCCTTTTGTAAAGGAAAAGGCTAAAAAAAGTATAACTATTCACCTTGAATGACATAAAATAGGTACTATTATTTTGAATTTGAAAATGAAGTAAACTAATGAGATGTGTAGAAATGGATGAAGTTTAGGATTATAATTTTTAATAATTATTTGGAATAAGAATTGATATATTTTCCTAGTTTTTATACATGATTTTTTGGCTACTGAAAAACATTGAAAATTAGGGGTCTAGTTCCCACCACAAAAATATTTGGAAATAAACTTATTTACCTTTCATCTCAGACTATGTTATAGATAACATATATAGCTAGAATAGTTTACAAAAAAATCAGCTTTAGATCTATATTTTCTTTTTTATAATGATTGAAATTTCAACGCACTTGAAATCGATAGTTTTCACCTCCCACCACATTTTTCAAAGTAAATCTATTCTAAATAGGAGAAAAATATACATTCTAAAAGAGGACTCTCTCCTCTAGAATGCCATATAATTTTAAAATATTTTTGAAATGATTTCATATTTTTTTCTTTCTCAAAATTGACACATTTTTTAGTGTTAAAATACGTGCTTTTAGAATTTTTCAATTACAATATACTATATCTAATTAAAACAATATAAACTCTATATGAGAATATTGTTGATACCAAGCTCTATAAAATGGTGTTTATATGTTATTAAAAAAAAATCATAAAAAATAGTAAGAGTTATTGAAACGCCACTTTTTTGAAATAATCTTATTTCTTTAGTAATTGGATACAAACTAGTATAAACCATACATATAATAGGCATTTCCAATTGGAAAAGTGTGAGACTATATATAACTTAGCTAGAATGAACTTATCTAGATCATATGTTTGAACAATATTGATTTTTAGATAGAAATACTCAAATTTAGTCATTTTGATAAGTCAACCTAAAAGGTGATACAACTTTGTACTTTTACCCATATCATACATTAGTTTCTAATATTGTAGGCATGTAAGTCCAAATCAGCATGATTGAAGATGCACAAGGAAAAATGTTCATATTTAAGTTGAAGTTGAATTGTGGTATCGAGTTGAAAATTTGGTAGAGACCAAGTGCCAATTTTGAATGTCAGTATGAACTAAGGCTTGATACTAACTGAGTATGTTGAAGGATTTGTGTACACCAACTTTTATTAAGTAAGCCAAGATAGTATGAAGGCACACAATGTACACCTAATAATCATAAGGAGCATTTAATGGAAGCTCAATTTGATCATTTGAAGCTATATAGTTGATTTTTGAAGTTCATTTTGACTCACTAGGTTATTGAGTTTATAGAGTGAAGAATAAAGACAATTTGCATAGTGGTTTGTGTGAAGTACACAGAGATTCCAATGTGTTTCATCATCTTAGAAAGTAAGTTGTACGAAGTTATTTGAGCTGAGTTGTAAATTTGTGAAGTTGTTTGAGTTTGACACCCTAGATTGCAAGAATGACATCATATGCATCTATGAGTGAGAAGGAGGCATTGAGGGATAGTAACACACAATTTTTTTGTAATTATGCATGACTTGCACCAATGTTTAGGGCATATCATGATATCATGTTCATAGGAGATTAGTCAGGAGTATTATCTATGATTCCACCCAAAGTGATAATGGATCACAATGTAAGATCTTGTTATATGTGTATGACTGGAGAGATAGGTGATTTTGAGCTAAGGATTGCCTATAAAAGGTTGTGACAATGGGATATTGAATGATGAGAACAAGGTCATGGCTAAGAAAGGGTTAACTTGTTAATAGCCATAAGAGACTATGCAAAGAAGTTTGTGCCAAAGAGAAGGGCTTACAAAAATTTGAAAAATAGAATTGAAGAGGTTGGGCAAAAAAGAAAAATAATATGGAAGAAAGTCTTTGGATTGATGCCTATGGATGAAGAGAAAAAAGATAAGGAAGAGAAGGATGCAGGAGGAGTTGAGTTTGATAATAAAGAATTTTTTATGAAGATGTTGAGCAACTCATTAGTCTATTCATAAGATGGACTAGAAGAGTGTGAAGTAGACTGAGGTAGTCACTATTGAGGATGAAACTACTAGACTTTGTGAAAGTAAATATAAATCCAAAATCTATTGAAAGATTTAGATTAAACAACATGAAATGAAACTTTTAGAATAAAAATGTAAAAAAAATCTCTGATATAAATTCTCAAAGGCATGAAATCATCAATATTTCCTTAATGTGTTGTATGATATATTTGATATATATCTAAGATATGAAATACAAAGAGCTAGCCTATTTATATAGGCATAAGCTAGTAGAAAGCTTGGACAAGGTTCAAATAAGTGTCTCAACTTGGGGGATGTAGAGTCCTGATGGACTCAACCACTAACCATCCACCTACAATCTAGAAGGGTGGTTTCCAAATTGGAATTAACCGAATGTGACATTTTAGGAGTACTTAGATTCAAAGGGGTGAATCAACAATGTCCTCACAATAATAATATGAAAAATATATAATTTCTCCTAATTTATGAGTTCACCTAAGTAAAATTAATATAATAGTGAAATGGAAAAGAGCCATTTACTCTAACACTTCACCTTAAGTACAATTTAGGGAGTAATTTAATGCAATATATAACTAATGGGTCTTAGAAACAAATCCATGTTAGGTACCCATGCACAACCAAAAACATGAAATCTATCATAAAAGGGAGAAAGAGGCAAAACCATATGGGAAAAAATCTCCCCCAAAGAGAGATAATTGAAAAAAAAGGTGTTAATGGAAGGTATAATCAAGACCCCCTGATTATGACATACATTATGCATATATTATTAAGAATCATGAGAAGAAGAGATACATAATAGCTCTTCTTCAATTTTGAATGTAGAATAATAGAACATTCTCTAGGCTTGATGTAGAAATTGCAGCATGAATGAATAACAATATTCTTTCCCTTAGGAAGAAAGAATACCAAAGGTGCATCAATGAAGCCTCTCCAATATGAAGGAAGAAACCTCTAGAACTATGGAGTCATAGGAATATACTCAAGTGTCCCCATGTCAAGGCTAAAAGAGGATGTTATGAACAAATCAAGATCAAGCCCAATAGAAGAAACTGACAAACAAGGAGTCAATGAGAACTGAACCATGTGACAATGTGTACATGGGCATTCTACTAAAAAAAAAGTCAAAATCAACTAAGGATGAATTTATGACATTTTTTTAAAGAATAAAAAGTCTTCTTTGAAGATAACATGATCTCCTCTAATTGTTGTACCAAATCACATGAAGATAAAGTGTTATCCTTCAATTTTTGTACTAATTCATGTGAGCCCATGGTTGTATGAATGAAAGCATCATCCCAAATACTGGTAGATACAATATCAATAGAAGGAGAAGGAATGGATGACTAAGGAACTTTATCACATGTGATAATACCCAAGTTTAATTAGCCAAATTTATCCTTAATATGTGAATCAACACTAGAAGTGTGATTAGAATATGTCAAAGAATCACTATCACCATTAAAGAAAAGTTTGTAAAGTAGTGCAATAGTATATTCGAGATACATGATCAAAAAATATTGTATAAATGACATCTTTTCTCTCTAATTATTTGATAAGAACTAATTCAAAAGTAAATTCCATAGTCCTTCTTGTTGGTCCATTAGTGAGTTGATATATGGAAAGGAAATTGTGAGTAAGGTAGAGGGTACACACAAGACATTTTGAAGGTTACCTATGTTGGAAATATAAGAGGAGTAACTCAAAGGGGAGGGGTGAATCAATTACCACAAAAATAATTTCAAATCCCTTAGATGTCAATACAATCTTCCTTTTAACTCACAACTAGGTTAGAACTAGATATTCATTGTAACTCAATTAACAAAGCAATCTTTAAGATAATGATGTGTATTAACCTTTAGTAACTTAGTTACATAAATATAAAGTAATAAGAAAATAACATGAACACATGAGGCACCAAGATTTAATGTGGAAACACAATTTTGGAAAACCACCAATGCAACTAGTTACAACTTTCCACTCTTCTGAAGTGAGCCCTGTTAGGAGCCAACCCTATTAAAGGTTACAAAACAAACTGTTAGGTGTGATCCTGTTAAAAGATTTGAATCAACCTATTAGGAGTGGCCTTACTAGAGGTCTTAAGACACTTCAATCTAGAAATTCCACCTAGTTAGATGATTTACAAAATGACTAGTAAGTCAACTCTTTTAAGAGATTCCTTTACTACTACAATTGTTAGAGAGTAATCATGATTAACCTGACTGATGAAGTAACTGAACTATAGATTTAGATCACTATTCTAACTTATCCTCTAGATCATTCCTGGTTAGAATATTCTTTGTAACTCCTTGGATAATCTGCTCTAAATCAGATATCCTTCTTTATTCACATCTTTCCTTCTTCTCCACTTTCTCATATTTCAGTCCATATATTGACCTTTCATATATATGAAACCCAATGTCAAGTCGGCTTGAATACGCTTTCATATAAAAAAATAACATCCATTAAGTCATCTAGCATAAATTAACTAATGAATAAAACTATTTGTTATAGGTTGGCTAAGACTGAAAATTGGGTCACTTGGTTACCACTGAGTTCCTTGGTAACTGAACTAACTCAGTTTACACTGAACTCCTTTGGTAATAGACTTGACTTAGTCTACATAGGAAACCTTGAACTTTGCTTCTTCTAAACTTATGCTCGATTGATACTGGAGTCTTCTAAACTTAGTTCCCACTGTTAGTGTTTGGTTAGAGTATAACATTTGTGTAACATCAATGACAATATGCAATTGAATAATTGTTATCAACACCCTCTCCCTTACCAAATTTTCCTTTCCCAATCACATTCATGTAGGTATGATTTACCATCAAAGTAGGTTGTGCATTAAAAGGCTCAAATGACGAATACAAAGACTATGAAGATGCCATATGATGAGAATCTCCTAAATCTAGAAGCCATCTCCTGAAATCATGACTTGAAGTAGAAATTAAGGTGTTAGTGAACACATTTTCCTCCAAAGTAATACATATAAAATCACTCCAAATGCCCAAGTAAGAAGACTAATCAACACTGACAGTTGGGTCACTTCAATATTGAAAGAGTGAAAAATGCCCTATGAATTTATCTAGTTATAGCTTCTCGTATATGATTTACAATGTATTTGAATATGGATGCTTTTAACAAGAAAGCATGAAAGGATTAAAAACATCTACCCGTAAACATGAATTAGATGTGGAAAAAATAAATGATTACAAGAAAATAAATGGAAAATGACACAAAGTCCATTTACCTTGACACATTATAAGGGATAAAATCAAGAAACATATTTTCCATCTTCTTGAGAAAGTGTAGAAATAAAGCTATGAAGATATCTTGCAATCAAAATGTATACAAGAAAAAATGACAATAAAAGCACATTTTAGAGAAAACTAAAAGTGATGCAAAAATCAAAATCAGTCGAAAAAGGACTACTCAAACTCTAGATTTTGATATATAGTTGACTTTTAAGTATCCCCTCAAAGACCTTACTACACCTCTACAATATAAGTCACCATTCAAGAAAATTGAAACTCTTTCTCTATATTACATAAATAGATCAAAATTCTCCTATTTCTAATACAAATTTCAGAAAAGGAAAATGAACACTTGCTCTACTTCCCACAACCTCCCAAGAAAATGGAATAAATCTAAAAACCTCTCCTCTCTGCTGTAACACACAGTCCACCAACCCCCAGAGAGAAATTTGGAACCTTTTCCCCCAACTCTTTTCTTCTGCTGGCCTCTTTATTATCTTCTCATTTCCTGCAAAAAAGTTTCAGTTTCCCTAACCAAATCTTGAAAAACCTTATGACTTCCCCTTTTTCTTTTAATATTTTCAATCTCCTACAAACACAATGTTTGATCCCTCATTAAATTTTAGGTAACAATATATCATGGGTTTGTATCTTTTACCTTATTACCAACTAAGAGAATCTTTTAAATTTATAACTACTTTCTATATTGGAGCCCCTAAAGTCAATCTTTATTATTTTCTCACATTATGCCTTAAACATATATGTAATATGGAAAATTTGAATTAAAATTCCATATATATTTCTTTAATCTGCATCATTCAATTCTTTAAACTCAATGAAGCCCACACTTGTCATCTTGAATCACCTTAGATAAAAGCTAATGAAGTTCTATTGTATTCACTCCTTTTTCCTTCTATTTTTAATCTGACAAAGGGTGAGGCTCGTGTATTGTGCACTGTTGGTGTTTTATTCAGAGGAGGCCAATGTGAGTCGAATGAGTGTAAAAATGGAGTTTGACATCTAAGATTTTGCCTAATACTTGGTGCACTACCCGAGGATACCTACAGATGCCATTTTTAATTCACCTATACGAGATGCAAGTTTGAAGTTTTCCTCCTTTCAAAATTTTCCACTATTTCATCTATGCCAATCAATCCTTGGATCATGATCAATGTTTTCTATAACAATTTCCGTTTGACAAAGTTCACTTTCATATTTTAATTTGAGGAGCATTAAACTTGCAACCATTGTTGGCTCTTCTGTAGTTTCCATAATAGCTAATTGCTCTAATTGCAATGTCTTTACAGGAAGCCAAGCCATTCCTCGAGTATAATATGCATTTGCAATGATGGGACAAAAGCCTTTCCATTGTAACTCAACATTTGTAGAAACTGGAAAACTCCTTGACCACTAAATAATGGTTGGTTGAGGGGTGCACATTATAGTAACAAACATGATACTTAACCACAAGATACACTCTTCAATCTCTTCAGTAGTAATTTTGAACTTTAGTCTAGTGCTACCACCATTGTTAGGAATATCTTCTACTTGGACATTTGATACTTCTGATCTAAGAAGTTCCTTGTGCAAGCCTTCATCTATGCATCACACAGCATAAGCAGTCAGCCTAGCTTTGACAAAATCTCTAAGGTTGTCACCACAGGTGTGGTTTATAACATTTTGGTATCGCTTGTATAGACTGATTGCAATATTTTGAGAGGAATGAAACTCATTAACTAATGATGCTTGAACAAACAAAAGAACATGCACTTTTCCTCGAGTTACCTTTAGCCTCTTACCAAAGGACTTAAAGCATTCCACTTCTTTGGTCCTATATGTAGGTTTGTAGAAATTTGTAGAGTTGCATAAGCTTGTTTGGTAGTGATAGATCCCATAGTTTGGGTATACTACTATGCTCATAAAGTATTTATCTTTACAGCTGTTGCATAAGTTTCCCCGACACAATAATTTCCTCTCATTTATCAGATAAGAGAAATTTATGAAATTTGGCTTTTGTACAATCTCCATTTCTACTTAATAGTAACCATCACCAATACTGAGTATGAATGGCTCTTAAAGTCTTCAAAACTTTCAACAAGGCCTCAATGCTTTGGGTTCATTCCACATTTTTTTGCCAAGTGTCTCCAACTAGAATCATGTTTGGGGTAGGCAGTTAGTGTAAGCACTTCATGATCCTATCCTGTAAGCACTTCATGATCCTATCCTCTTTGTGCATCCTTCCCAATCAAGACATGAAGCATCACTTTGAAGATACAAAGATTTATGGATGAGAAGGGAATTAGGCTTTGTGCCACAGATCGCTACTTACATGGTTAAACTTGGTCTTTTCTATAGCCCAATTCACGAGTTATATAGACTCTAAGAATCAATATTATATGAACCTGTACCTTCTTCCAATATATTTGAGCTTGCATTTGTGCTTTAGATTTCATATTCACCTACATTTCTTTAAGTGTTATAGCACTAATTTAAACTTCATCAATTGGGGAGTTGATGAAGAATGATTTTTTGGATAGGAATCACAACTCATTGTTAATGGATTGTGTTTTTATTTTATGCTATGTCACAACTTCTTTGAAAAGACTCAAGCCACCCTTTTTTTGTAGAGAGATAATCAAAATGTCACCATTCAACATTATTTATTCAATCATTGATATTTCCATGGTCGAGAGTTGATGAAAACCCAACCTCTTTGTCTTCTCACCATTATCAAATTTGATTGAATTTGATAAAATTATAATTGTATTCGCTCAATAATTTTCATGCCTTTAGGAAATTCATGGCCACGTACATCTTGTTGAGCATTCCTGCTATTTATAATGCTTTGAAAAATTCTACATGAAAGGGGATGAGATTTTCTTCATTATATTCTTATCAAACAATACTTAGTATTGAGAACTTGAAAATCTGACCTAATGCTTGTTCTAGCCAACAATTTCAGATGATATATATATGAAGCTTGAATTCAGAGTGCTTGTACATTTAGATTTCTAGACCATGAATCAAATTTAATTATATCCCTTCTTTTATTCATCGAGATTTTCTAAATTTAAATCTCAAACCTTCCAACCATACATGCCAATCATTAAATTTTAATGTTTGTGTGTAAAGGTAACCTTATTCAATGCATTCCTAAATTTTTCCTCCACAAGCATAGATTATTTGCATCTAGACTTTTAACTAGCAATTTTGAGTCTGGCTCTAGCACAATCTTCCATTTTTAATTAAAACTCTTATTCCAATAAGCTGATCATCTGACACTTCTTCACATGAGGCTTGAATTCATATTCCCATTTCAAACTTAGAATTTAGATCTGAACTTTTCTTTAGCATTTCCATCCTTGAACCTTTTTGAACCAAGGCTTTTGAATTTGTGAATTGACAAACTGCATCTCTAAATTGGAAATGAATCACCGAAACCACGCCAGTGAATCGTACATGTGAACCTTTCAGTATAGACCATTTAAACTTGCATTAACAATTTGAACTATTTTGAACTATTGAACCCCTTCCAACCACTTTGCACAAAGTTTGAAGTAGTTCAAAGAGTTTCAAAACTTGAAACTAAAAGTTTAAAATCTAGGTCCATATGTGTACTAATAGGGTCTCTAATTATGGGACTATTTTTTACTACAAAAACAAAGAACTCCAACAATATTTGGTCAAAGATGAGTGCCTTAACCATTGAGTGATAGAGTCAACAAGAAGAGAAAATCGGGAGCTACTTGCAAAGAGGGTGGAGGGGAGTAGGGCAAAGCCAACAAACCAAAACTCTTAAACTACTAGCAAGCATGAAGCTTACACATTATTCAAACTTCCACTACACACACCAAAAACATATTTACAAAATATATACATAGGTAGGAGGTAAACCTACCACAAAACTAGAAGCAAGGAAAGGATTACGTGAAACCATTTACCGTATGGGAGAAGTAGGAGCCTTTTCGCAACAACAAACCATGCCTTAACAGAGTAGTCCCAAAATGCTACTTAATGATGACTCTTTCATTGCCAAACTTCAAACTGAAAGTGCACATGCATATGCTGACCCAACACTGCTTTTCAAATAGCCATAACTCATCATAGTATTCTTCTTCACTCAAGAATTGATCTTTCACATCCACAAGGTCAGATTTCACTTCAAGTTGAACAAAATGAAATGCAAAAACTTCACCAAGAGATGATGCACTGTACCTAGAAATGCTGTCATGAAGATTCAATTCCTGCACATGGTCATGGTCAAGTTGTAGGCACAATGATGCCTCATCCAACATGAGGTCAACCCTTGAGTATCCATTTTCTTCATCTCTTTCAAGAATCTAAATGTCATCAAACATGCCACATACTCCATCTTTTCCTCTTTCCAAAATGCCATCACATGTTTCAACATTTCTCCTACAATCCAAATCAGCAAAACCATGTATGGATGAATGAAAAGAAAAATCAACAATGAATGCTTCATTCTCAATATTATTTGAATGAGTACCTAAGTCATCATTAAAGGAATGGTCCAACTTGAGTGATGATAGGAATGTGTCTATGATTTCATTCGCTTTATTGAAAATTGCATTCTTCAACACATAAGCTCAGTCACCACTAGATTGAAAGTCAGCTTCATATTTCTTTGTCTCAACAATAAATTCAGTGGGAGTGTCTTCATCCAAAGGCATCTTTTCCTCATCTCTATGAAGAATTGGATCAATATCAAAAGGAACGACTTGAGAGAGGTCTTCTAGATGAAGAGATAATGAGAAATCATTAATGATTTCTTCCTCTTGATCAAGGGATGTACCTCTCCATGCTTTGATTGGATAATCTATGGGCTGAGTATTGATTTCAGCATCATGCACTCTCACCTTGTCATAATTACATATTTCATCTTCAAACCAATCAAATCCTTCCATGGGCTGATTACTGATTTTCAAGAATGAGAAATCATTTTCATTTTTTAATGAAAGTGGAAAGTTCACCTTCAAGCTGCATGTTATTCTAAAATTTTTCACCAAGAGGACTCTTTAAAGAAAGATGACTAATATTAATTTTACCCATTTCATCAAAAGTGAAAGATTGAAATTTTGGCAACAAGTTGTTTGATTTTTCATAACTAAAAACCTCTGAAACAAGATGACCATTAACACTTCCAAATCTAAAACTTTCAGTGCATGGAGGAGAGAAATATTTAGAGGCACCATCATCAAAATCAGCATTAACAATAAGGTTTTCTACTACATTATTTTTAGAATAAAAAGGTCCTAGAATAGGGCTGTTTTCAGCATTCATATTCAAAGAGCCAATGTTCTCACAATATTTTGTGAGTCTTAAAGATTCATTTTCTACTAAGACATTTCCAGAAAACACTCCAATTGAACCTTTAAAAAATGGATGGTCATCATGATCCTTTATTGTAAAACTTTCTATATGATATGAAGAAGAAACTTGAGACAAAATTGTATCATTATTGCTTACCCTTTCTCCATTGCTATCACATATATTCTCATCCGTTGAAATTGCATCAGCATGAGGCTACAATAACTCTGATTGTACTTCTTGGTCATTCATAACAAGGTGGCTGAAGTACATGGGTGAGACTGAGATAACGAGAGTTTCATCAACACCTACCTCCAAATGCTTCTTCAATAGAGCTAGTTTCTCTTCAAGTTCTTGTGAGTCTTTCAACTTGTGAAATCATGCACAAAGGCCTTTCCATAGTTGCCAAGATATTGCATCACCTTCAAAGCTTATATTTTTTTGGGATACCCATGGAAATAATTTCTTTAAAGCTATTCATAAAGTCAGTAGAACTTTATCATCAATTTGATAAAGTTCCAGGAGAGAGGGGTCTGGCCTTGATTTTCTAATGACTTTTGTATCTAGCATGGTCTTCATATAGAGTTGCCAATCTCCTTCGCACGAAGATAATCATAAAACTGAGGAAGCAAATGTTAGGCACCAAATCTTTATTTTCAGAATCTCCAATAGAGTCACCAAAAATCTATTAGTGAATAGATTGTCCTCTGAAGAAATACATATAAAATCACTCTAAATGCCCAAGTAAGAAGACTAATCAGCTTTAACAGTTGGGTCACTTCACTATTGAAAGAGTGTAAGTGCCCTTTGAATTTATTTGGGTGTAGCTTCTCGTATATGATTTACAATGAATTTGAATATGGATGCTTTTAACCAAAAAGTATGAAAGGATTATGAACATCTACCCGTAAACAAGAAGTAGATGTGAGAAAACTAAATGACTACAAGAAAATAAATGACAAATGACACAATGTCCATTTACCTTGACGCATTACAAGGAAAAAATCAAGAAACATATTTTCCATCTTCTTGAGAAAGTGTAGAGACAAAGCTATGAAGATATCTTGCAATCAAAATGTATACAAGAAATAGTGAAAGTAAAAGCACATTTTAGAGAAAACTAAAAGTGATGCAGAAATCACGATTAGTGGAAAGAGGACTAATCTATGTTGATCAATCCTTGGATCACGATCAATGCTTTCTATAACAATTTCCATTGTGACAAAGTTCACTTTCATATTTTAATTTGAGGAGCATTCGACTTACAACCATTGCTAGCTCTTCTGCAGTTCCCATAATGGCTAATTGGTCTAGTTGGAATGTCTTTACAGGAAGCCAAGCCATTCCTTGAGTATAATATGCATTTGAAATGATGGAACAAAAGCCTTTCCATTGTAACTCAACATTTGTAGAAATTGACAAACTCCTTGACCATCGAACACAAGTTTGTTGAGGGGTGCACATTATAGTAACAAACATGATGCTTAACCATAGGATAGACTCTTCAATCTCTTTGGCAGTAATTTTGAACTTTATTCTAGTGCTACCACCACTGTTAGAAATATCTTCTACTTGGACATCTGATACTTCTAATCTAAGAAGTTCCTTTCACAGGCCTTCATCTATGCATCCCACAACATAGCAGCCACCCCAGCTTTGACAAACTCTCTAAGGTTGTCACCACAAGTTTGGTTTATAACATTATAGTATTGCTTGTATAGACTGATTACAACATATTGAGAGGAATGAAACTCATCATCCAATGATGCTTGAATAGATAGAAGAACATGCATTTTCCCTCGAGTTCCCTTTAGCCTCTTGTCAAAGGACTTAAAACATTCCACTTGTTTGGTGCTATATGAAGCTTTGTAGAAATTTTTAGAGTTGCATAAGCTTGTTTGGTAGTGACATATCCCATAGTTTGGGTGTACTACTATGCTCATAGAGTATCTATTTTTATGGATGTTGCATAAATTTCTCCGACACAATAATTTCCTCTCATCTATTAGATAAGAGAAATTTATGAAATTTGGCTTTTGTACAATCTCCATTTCTATTTAATAGAAACCATCACCAATACTGAGTATGAAAAGCTCTTAAAGACTTCAAAACTTTGAATGTGGACTCAATGCTTTGGGTTCATTTCACATTTGATCGCCAAGGGTC